>LPNX011008053.1:0-49695 GCA_001517045.1 Pseudotsuga menziesii
ATATATATATATATATATGTATATACATATATATATATACATATATGTACATATGTATACATATATATGTATATATGTATGTATATATATGTATGTATATATATATACGTGTATATATATACATATATGTGTGTGTGTATATATGTATATTTTTTATTATTATTTTTTTGTTGTGTGACCTAGTCGCAGTTATCAAAATATGGCTTCAACCGGCTCCCATTGATAAGCCCCTTGACTTCTGTGCCATCTAATTTTTCCAATTTCACTGCTCCACCATCAGTGATTTCCTTAACCACATATGGACCTAACCAATGTGTCTTCAACTTGCCTGGGTGCTTGAATTTTTTTTTGTCATACATAAGAATAAAGCCTCCAACTGAAAATTGTTTGTTCTTAATGTGTCTATCGTGACACACCTTTTGCCTTTGTTTTTCTACATTTTGGTGAAATCCTGTAATGAAGCATTCTTCTTCCAAATGGATTAACTGAAGTAATCTTTCTTTGTCAACATCAACATCTGTCATTTATGTGAGTGCCACCACTCTTAAACTTGGTACAATATATTCCATAAGCATGACAGCTTCATGTTCGTAGACTAACTTGAATGGTGTCTAGCCAGTTAACTTCTTACATGTTGTGCGATATGCCCATAGTACTGCGAAATTTTTTGGTCCCAATCATCCGTTCTTGTATTGCAGACTTTGGCTAGCGCATTTTCCAGAATCTTGTTAAATGCTTCAACTGCTCCATTTGCTTGCGGGTGATATGGAGTTGTTCTTCTATGCTATATCTGAAATTCATCATTTAGTTATCTAATCAATTAATTAACAAAATGCGTACCTTGATCGCTAATCAATATCTTTGGGCACCCGAACCTTGTTACAACATTTTCGAATAAAAACTTCGCTACGGTCGCAGCAGTACAATCTTTGACGAGCGCAACTTCTGCCCATCGGGTTAGGTAATCCGTCGCCATGATAATATACCTAGCTCCTGTGTGCTTCCCTACTGGACTAATAGGTCCCACAAAGTCAACAACCCATTTATCAAATGCTTATAATGTGAGTTGTGGTACTAGTGGCATTTCATCTCTTCTGGATGGCTTGTATGTTCTTTGACAAACGTCACAACTGTGACAATAATCTCAAGCATCTGCATGCATGGTAGGCCACCATAACCCTGTCTATAATATCTTGCGCACAGGCGCCTTCCCTGCATAGTGTCCTCCTGCGATACCGACATGTGCTTCACTTTTAATAATAGGTCGCTCATGTTTGAAAACACAGCGTCAAAGTATCTCATGAGGGCCCAATTTATACAAGTGGCTAGTAATCAATTGGAAATATGCAGCTCGCATTACAACTGTTTCTTCTATGCTATTGTGAACTTGGCCGATGCAAAACCCGTAGTTAGGAACTGTATGCTATCTTCTTATTGATTATCAAAGGCAGTTATCGAAAATAGTTGTACATTAGGGAGATTATCTTCCAGACTAGTAGGTTTTTCTCCTCTCTCAATTCTTGATAGGTGGTCTGGTCCCAAGTTTAAGGAGCCTGGTTTGACAATTATATCTAAGTCAAATTCCTGGAAGAGGAGAAGCCACCGACATATCTTCCCCCCAAACACTGGCTTATTGACCAAATATTTTAGTGCAGAATGGTTGGTGTACATTTTGAAATGTCCCCCCAGCAAGTAATGTCTAAATTTTTGCAATATGTAAACCATTGCAAGTCCCTGCCTCTCTGTTGTAGTGTAATTCTTCTCTGCAATGGATAACTTAATGCTAGCAAAAGCAACGGGGCGATCAATCTCTCCTTCTCTTGGTTGCGTCAATACCACTCCAAGCGCAATAGAGGATAAGTCGACATGAACATGGAATTATTTTTTCCAATCTGGAAATATGAGTATGAGTGCATTGACCATCTTTCTTTTCAGCTTATCCAGACTCTCTTGGCATTCATCTATCTACTAAAACTTAGTATCTTTTTTCAACAATTTCTCCATCAAGGCAGTCACTTGTGCATATCCTTTGATGAACTTACTGTAGCATCACCTATGTCCTAGCATTGCTCTTAACTGTTTAACTGTGGTAGGTGGTTGTAAGTCCAGGATAATGGTGATTTTAGCTGGATCAACCAAAATTTCATCATGACAGACCACGTGGCCTAACAGTGCCCTAAAAGGCACACAAAAATACACTTCCTCAAATTGAGGGAAATTTGGTACTGGTGACATCGTTCCAACATCATTCTAAGACTTTATATGTGATCTTTTATAAGACCAAATATTGTCCAATCATCAAAGTAGACTTCAATAAATTTGTGTATATAATCTTTAAATGCAACAACTACAATTCTAGAAAAGATTGCAGACACATTCTTGAGTCCAAAGGGCTTTACCATGTACTGGTAGCATCCCCACTCCGTTGCAAAGGTAGTCTTATATCGATCTTCTTTCATAATTCTTACGTGACAGTAGCCCGAGAATTCATCTGTAAATGAGTACATTTCTTTGCCTCCAACATTCTCTAATACGTCATATGTGAATGGAGTCGGAAAAGGATCATGCAAATAGGCATCATTTAATTTTTTGAGATCAACACAAATTCTCACTTCTCCTGAAGTCTTCTTGTCTTGTATTACAATTGAGCTGATCCATTCTGATTCCTCAACTGGTTCTATCACACATGCTTCTAGCATTTGGTCAAGTTCAGCTTTAACTTTCTCTTTGTAATGCAGGTTCAATATTTGCGGTCATTGTTTGACCGGTTTTGCATTGGGCCTAAAGTGTATCTTCATTTCTCCAAGGTCTCCAACTATGCCTTTAATTTCAAAAAAAATTGTAGCGAATAGATCCTGAAATTCATGTAATAAGTCGGTGATCTTTCCCACAGTCTCTTCATCTTCGTAATCTCCAATATTAGCAAACTTCAGGTTTCATCCGACCCAATATTTACTTTCTTATTTTTTAGTGGTTTTAGAAACTGGTAAGTGGTTATCCTGCTACTGTACGTATACCTTCTGACTCAGGTATATTTATCTCAAGTGGGTCATCTTCATCTGGTTCTCATGTGAGATTGTAACACTGCATCCAGTTGTGTATGGTCATACTGCAATGATGGAAATTCATGTCTACAACCGGTATTTCTTCAAATATCTTCTCCTTTATTAGCTGTAACGCAACATCTACTATTGGGTGTTCGCTTACAAATTCAAATGTATGCGTGAAGCATACAACTAAGCTTTCCCATTCAGTAGTTCCTCATTGCAGCTCTTCTGATGTGTACCAACTTTTCGGTGCCATTTCCAAAGTGTGGATGAATCGATGAACCCATTCTTGTCACGTATGTTCATGCCACATCCTGCGATGTTCAATATTTTCAACAGGATTTGTCAGTCCTATATATTTCTAATCAGAGCAACTGATCTCTTCTCCAAATCGGATCTCCATTAATATTCTACATTGTGGCCCTTTAGAGATAGATTATTTGTGTGTACCCCACCATCTAGCAGGTGTAGCTTTTAGCACATAGTCCAAAGCGGACAATCATTGTGATTCTGTGACTTTTTCTTCAAATTCTTCCAAAAAATATGCAAGGTTAGGTAATCCTGCATATGTAGGTAGTGCACTTGCTTCGGATCCTACCCCGCGGACAACTCTTGTGATTCTTGCACATCTTCGCATGGAGACTTCATGTAGCCTGTTCTTCCAATTTTCCAGAGCATCGCCCGAGTCAAACATGCACGAGATTACACTCCACCAACTTAGGTTTCCATCAGTTGTTGGGTTAATATAGCCTTCCTTCGAAGACATGATGTTGTACAACTGGTCTAGATAATTGTCTTGCCCTTCGCTATGTATAAGCTCGACATATCTCTATCCTTCAAGCGGATCAATTGGTGCAACCACTCTTATTTCATAATCTTCGAAAGACAAGACCCTATTCTTGAAGTTTATGATAGTTTGGTTGTCTATTGCCCAATCAATTCCTAGAAGTGCAGGATATGGGTTTGTGTCATTGACAATGTCAATGATTTCGACGTCATCATATGTTATTAAGCCTTCGACTTCCACAGGTACTTGAGTTAGTATACCGATTGGTACAACCTTCGACTGGTTCGCAAGCCTTAGTTGAATAGGAGACCAATCCAGACGCGGCTTATTCATGCTCTCCCATGTTTGTCTTGTCAATATATTGACATCTGAGCCCAAATCTCATATGATATAATCCATATCATAATCTCCTATCTGTGTAGTCATTCGCAGTTCTCATCCTGTCTTTAGTTTTCTCCCGATATGATTAACTCTTTTTTCAGGTCGTAGGTCTTCTATGGTTTCTTCTATGAGTGATGTCAGTTATGCGACAACATCTTTATCATTGATTAGTGCTAAACAACTTTTGAAAAATTCTTTAAGCTTACTAATCTTTTTCATTGGTGGTTTCCTGATTAGTTGTTCAAATCGTTCGGCCATAGCTCTAACTTGTCAAGATGTTGATGATTGGTCGGTATCAGTGAATTCTGGTCACACCTCCAAGAAGACTTCTTTCTCCTGTTGGACATCCAATGGAGCTTTATTTTGTGCCGCATGTCTCACCTGCGGTTGTCCTTGCTATGTATTTTGGTGTGCTCCCATCGCAACACCTCCTCTTGTAACTACAACAATGTGGGGTTGTCTTGGTATGACAAAAATCATCTGAATATTCTGATTGGGATTCAGATCCAGATTTTGCATCGGGTTGGGGTTAACGACAGTTCTAGCCAGCCATTTCGCAATAAGCTGCGGACATTGTTCGACAGTGTGATCAAATGCTTTATAATATGTACAACTTTTCACAGGACTTTGATAATATCGGGAAAAATGTCCTGGATTCCCACAATTATAACCGTACAACTTAGCCTCTTCCTCGACCCAATCCTCCTCCTTGTTTCTGTCCTCGACCTCTAAAATTTCGATCCCCCTTTGCAGAGGGTATTGTTGTTGTTGAGGATATTAATTCTGCTGGTATTGCGGTTGAGGATACTGTTGTTGTTGATATTATGTAGGCTGATACTGAGGCTGCACTCGTTCAACTTACATTTGCTCATCATTTTTCATTACGTAGGTATCCATCGTCTTTTCTTGCAGTAGCTGAAGTGCTCTATAGTATTTTTCATCATGACCTACGAATCTACAAAATTCACAATACAGACTAGCTGGTGTACTTACAATGTTTTGTAAGTATAGATATTCTTCGGACTTGTGACCCCTAGTCTGGCATATTCTACACCAAGGCATTCCTTGGGTGTTTAACGGGTTTGGCGCACCTGCTATGACATAGTTCATTGGTGTCGGGCAATTATATTTATGGTGTCCATCGACTCTGCATCTTGTACACCATAGTTCTTCCTGAACTTCCTTTCCTCTTTTAATTTCATGGAGCTGCATCGTAAGATTGGCCACCTACAATTGAATTTGCATCATTCCCGAGCTAGTGTCTCCAAACGACGAAGCTTCTAATTTAATTGCTATTTCAAGAGCCTCTGTTTGCGACACAAGTTTCTGTTGCATCAATGGGGTTCAGATATGTGGTAACAAGGTGGCAATAAACCATTCCTTGTGTTGCACATCCAACATTTGGAAACTCACTTTGGCCATTAATGTTTTAAATCTTTGGTCAAAATCCGAAACAGATTGTGTTGGTAGCTCTTTAATCTCTTTGATTTAGACTTTGGTTTTATGAATTCATCCATCAAACCCACCTGAATCTCATTGAGCGTTTTTGGGGCAACTCCTACAGGTATTATGGAGAATTTCATATACCAGTCAAGCACACAATCTCGCAGAGTCGTGATCATCTGTGCTTTCTTGATATTCTCGTCCTGGATCTGTCGTACAATCCAGACAACGTCACAAAGAAACCAATGTTGTTCTGGGTCTTCCAACCCGTTTCCATCGAATATTGGGAGCTTAATGTTAGATCCAACCATTTTATTTGTTGCTAGTACAGTCGAAACAAAATTTGGACTACTCGGACTTCCTTATCCGCTATTTACAACATTAGTACTACTCGTATTTACAGAGTTACTTGGAGACAGGTCTCGCAATCTCACCTCTGGTACTGTAAGTGATTTGTAAGCATGTTGTTTTTCTAGGGATTCAATCGACTCTTCTAATTCATTGTCTCCTTCTGAGATCGGTCGGTATTCCTCTTCTTCGTCACAAGACCCTTCGTCCAAATATGACGCAAGCTCATATTCTTCTTCTTCTTGGTCTATGCTACAACTCCCTCTTCCGAACAGAGTTTTTCTTCATTTATTGGACTTCAACCTTCTATCGCTTCTTAAAAAGCCTAGCTCTAGTTCAATTCCGCTATCTCTTGGGAACACCTCACTCTAGGAGACATAGCCATTCTTTTTTTGTATTATAGTCTTGTTACATCCGGAGAATGCCTTTCTCACATATAAGCATTTTTATCCACGTTTTTAAGGATAACAGGTATCTACTACGTGGTCCTTGAAATTTTTTTCGCTCTGCCTCACTGTATGAGGTTATAGTGACAACGACAAACTCAGTGATGTATCCTTCCAAGATACGATCTACCCAAAAATCCAAATCCCTCGAGACAGGGTTGTTTACTCTTTTCATTCGCTCAATCAACTGAGGACTCCACCCTCTCGGTTCTCCTCCTTGAAAATTTATTTGTTGGGTTTCAAACTTAGACAACCACACAATGAGAAACTCATCAAATAAAATCTCATGAATGTCTGAATGAGTGTATCGACCCAACCACTTTGTTGGGGTCCACCGAGATCCTTCACTTTCTTTTCGTGTGAACTCTAACTCTTTGGTTTCCACCCAATCTTGGATCTTCGGTTTCGTGGGTTGCCACAACATATCCCTCACCACAACAATTTAAGGTCCCAATAACATAACATGTTGGATTTCTTACCTTTCTCTATCCCCGGACCCAGGTTCAATCCCTTCTGCTCAGCACAACAAAGCACGAGATATCGACCCGACGGAGCAGAGCTTAGCCGACAGCACCTACGACACAGATGCCATCTCACCCGAGATATCTCAATTTTATGGGTAATTGTCAGAACCACATTTCCACAGTTATGTGGAAGGGTGTTTTAGTGCCTTGGCTCTGTGCAAAGGCTTCCAACGAGGACCAGGGAGGTGGGTTACTTGTATCCACAATACTTCAACACTAAGTTGTGATCCAACCCTTCTTCATGCGACTTAATTAAATAAACAATGAACATACAACATAATCACATTCATTAATATAATGCGGTTGTCATACATTTATCCATTCGCAAACCCAATAAGCAACCAGTCAATCAACGCAATA
Organism: Pseudotsuga menziesii; assembly: GCA_001517045.1. Classification (NCBI taxonomy): domain Eukaryota; kingdom Viridiplantae; phylum Streptophyta; class Pinopsida; order Pinales; family Pinaceae; genus Pseudotsuga; species Pseudotsuga menziesii. The sequence goes on from LPNX011008053.1 coordinate 7,337, forward strand.
TTCACACATATATCTAAGATACTTCATTCGTCACACATATACACAACATATAACGTGGAAAAACCACCCGGGCGAAAACCACAAGGCGCTCTTCATCTGGCATGAGGAAATAGATGCACCTTTTGTCTGCGCACAAAGTTGCAGACTCTATTCAAGATCTTCTCTTCTATCTTTATATAATTTTCCTCCCTCTCATGCTCTATGATATTCTCTCTTTCTCTTCCTACTCTAATCCTACTAGTGATCCGCACATAGCCAGGATCGACTCGATCCTCTCTACTCATTTGCACTCTTAGCTGCATAACCTCTACTCTGATGCACTCGATGATATAGAGTCATTAACCAGAATCCTACCTCAAGTCTAGCTCAAGCATCTTGCCAAGAGTCTAGAGATTACTCAGATGCTATATGAGCTAACCCATCCACAGCTTGGGTTCCTTCTTTTATAGCCCCATTACAGGCTCGATACAGTTCCCATACATTCTTGTTACAGACTCAATACCGACTTGATACAGACTCTAATAGACTCATTACAAACTTCTTTCCTATCGCTATCTCAGTCGACTTACTATATCCAACCAACAGGCTCTCTTTCCTATTCTAGTAACACATAACGCGAGACACTATTGACTATTGATGTATTTGTAACTTTATAATGTATTCACGTGTATATCTTATATTGTATTTCATTGTACCCTGATGTTCCTATCAATAGAATCATTAATATAATAAAGTCATGTAAAGTCTTTGAGGTTAACCCTCCGTTGTAAGTCGAGGCAATAGTCCCCACAATTGAGGGGTGCTAGGGTTATTAGACTCTCCTAGAGAAATCGGCCTTGGTGAGTAATTTTCAAGTGGAAAAATAGTATAAATAGAGAGTGAGACTCTCTATTTGAAATACATACTCACTCAACTGTAGCGCATGAGTGAGAGAAGAGGAGCTTGCACTAGTGAGAGAGAGAGAACAACTGTCGGAGATCATCTTTCTATCTTTCGGTTTGACTTTTTCCATTGGTGCTCATTCCATCTCTAAGGAAATTGTGGGGTTTTATCCTTTATGGTTTCCCTAAGGAAAACTCTTTGTGTCTCTTGTCTCTTGTGATTATTGTTGTGCATGTTATTCTCTCAGATAAGATCCTAAGATCATATTGACTAAATGAAAAAATATAACATGGTATCAGAGCAAACCTGAGAAGAAGACATTGTGCAGCTACATAAGCTAGGGCTTCTTACTTTTTGCATCTCTCTCCACATATCATCAACAAAAGGAGGCTAGGCTAACTCTCCATTGAAGGGCACATCTTTCTGTCGAAGCAGAATTTGATTTCGGGCATTTCAGTTTTTTACCTATCACTAATGCGGGAAATTAGGGCTTTTCATAGAAGAGGAATTTTTTAGTGAGCCCAACATAGGATTTCTCTCCTCCTCAAAATCAAAATTTAGAGACCAAGATTGAAGTTTTTGGTTGGGTAAAACTCCTGAAAATTCAAACCCTAATTTGACCTTGGACCAGAAAACCCTAAAAGACTAAAACTAGTCATTTTGGTGCATTCGCTATATCTCGAGATTGGAGAAGGATCTGGAGCTAAAAATTTTAAAGGTCGAAGATAAATTCTTGATGTACCCTTTGTAAAAGTTTCATCCTCAAATGCACTATATTCTAGGAGATATGATTCCTCCAAATCAGGGTTTCAGCCTCTCCCGGGATTCATCCCTAAACTTGACACCTGTGGAAAATTGTTATATCTCAGGCTACGAAGGTCCAAATGAAATTTAGAAAGATGTTCCAAAAAGGGCATGAACTATACTTTCTATGGTAAAAGTTTCAGAACCCGAAGGTGAAACAGTGACACGTGGCAGTCTATACAAGTTTGCTATGTTGAACACTCTTGAAATAAGTGACCTTGGGAAAACTCTCATAAGTCCCAATTGGTGAAACCAATTCTGCTAAAACCCATGGTGTTGGAAAGCGGACAGATGAGGATACCTCAGTGCAAAGTTTTAGACACATAGGAGTAGCACTTTCGGATTATTGTAGAACAATATCAGGAAATTCTGCAGAAGAAATTGAAGAAAACAAAGGCATCATATATTTTGCAGTTTTGTTCACAGTTTTGGGAAAATGAGTATGCTGCTCAGCTCACCTTCAGGAGATACATCTTTCTATCGAATTGAATTTGAAAGATTCCAAGTTTTGAAAATTAGGGTTTCTCTGACAAACCCTAGATCAACCACATCCGGAACCGGGACGAACACCTCAAATCAGTAAGATTTAATCTTTTGCTATTTACATTTGAGGTTCTCATTTCAAAATGACCTATCACACCAACTTGATGACAAGCTTAGTGAAGCTAACAACTTCCAAGTATGAAAGTATCAGACCTTCGTGGTCCTTGAAGAAATTGACTTGGATCAGTACTTCAGTAAGAAAGTTCTAGGAGCCAGAGGGAGATAAGGCTAATGCTAGAGCCAATAGAATCGTTGCATATTCTATTAAAGATCATCTCATTCATCATGTGTCATCCTTGAAGACACCAAAAGGAAGTGTTTGATGCTATGGCGAAGCAATTGAAGAAGAATAAGATATTGTTATAACCACCTTGAATGGCCTCCCAGGATCATGGGATTCATTCATTCAAGGAATGTGTACCAGAAGGAAGTGATTACCTTCAGCAGACTTTGGAAAGAGTGTACACAAGAAGAAGCTCAACTCATAATGGGAGCAACTGAAGATCAAGCTCTCATGATTCAAAGAAGATCCCTCAAGCGATGAGGAATATGAAGAACTCAATTCTTGAAGAACCTCTTATCCATCTTAGCATTTGGATAAGAAATGGTGCTTTTATGAATGAAGAAGATGATGAAGTTGAAGGCTCAAGAAGGAGTCTACCCATGAAACAAATAAAGATAAGTATTTGAATTGTCTTTTCCTATATATCTAGTTGTTTATATGACATTGTTTAGTTGTAGAATGTTTGCATTAATGACAGTATACTACTAATATGCATGTGATGGGTAAGTAGTTCATGGTGCTCTACAACTCTCAATTGCTACTTATCTAGAATGAAACCTCTTTGCTGACATATTGGATTAGTGCACAATCTCAATGATGTCTTGGTAGAGATAGAAGGCATCTATAAAGTTTTCGTGAGATATGGATGAATGTTGTATTGGCTAAAATAGTTGCATTATTATATCTTTATACATAAGAATTTTCCATTATGAGTATGCCTTATGAAATGTTTCTAACCATACAACTGGTGCATTTGACTTGTAGGAAAGATCACTTACAATCACTTGCAAGAAAAAAAGGATGAAACTTGTTCCAAAGAACAAGTGACGACAGTTCAAGATTCACTCTAATAATCCAAAATGAAGAATGATGGCTAGAATGCGATGTCGAAGACCTGAAGGGCAGTTCGTAGTATCTTCCATATGGATCTACGAGATCCAACATGCAGTAGACGACAACATCGTGGGATGCAAGGCAAGATTCATAGCATGAGGATTCTCATAGAAAGAAGGCATAAACTACAAAGAGACATTTGCAGCCACTGGAAGTCGAGCCACATGACAGTTAAACTCATGTGTGCAAATTAAAGAAGGCCTTGTACGAGCTCAGAAGGCACCCATGGGATAACACATAAATGAGGAGCTTGGAGATCACCTAGAGTAATGAAGATCTTAACCTTTGCTACAAGGTTGAAGATGAAAGCCTATAGAGTATGACAAGCTCACAAATGGGTGCGAGAAGAACTTTTGAAAAGGTTCAAGATAGAGGATCTTGGTATCCAGTGACCCTAGATGGATACATAGAATATTAGTAGCAAAGGAAGCTACTTGTGACTCCGGTACATAATGTTTCAATACATAGAGTACGAAAGGTAGAGGGAGAATGATGCTCCACTTCGAAGGGAGTGACTGCAGAAGATCTTGAGGTTCGAGATGGTGCGACAGGATGGAAAACTTACTGATGGCTCTAGGCTTCACTGATAGTAAAGCATATTCCAACCTTTGCTTCAAGGTTGAAGGCGGAAGACCAGTGATGCTCCTATTATATGTCTATGACATGTTCCTGACAGGAAAAGAGGAACTCATTAGAGATGCAAGAAGGAGACTTGTTGTCGAGTCCGAGATATAGAACTTGGGTATGATGCACTACTTTCTAGGCATGGAGGTGTGGTAGAGTGTGGATGGAATCTTCCTTGGACAAGGGAAGTATGCAGTGGAGATCCTGAAGAGGTTTGGGATGATGGAATGCAAGGCCATGGCCACACCTATGGCATCGAACCTGAAGCTATTGAGCAATGCTTCATCAGAGTCGGTTGATGCCATGATGTATTGTCAAATGATTTAGTTCTTGATGTACCTGACGAATACAAGACCAGATAATTTCTTTGCCATGAACTCATTGAGCCAGTTCCTGACGGATCCGAGACATGTTCACTTGATTGCTCCAAAGCATATTCTGAGGTACCTAAAGGGTACAGTTGAGTATGGGCTAAATTATGATACGAATAAGAAGACTAACCTGCATGGTTATGTTGATTCAGATTGGTAGTGCCACTGAGAGGAAGAGCACCTTGGGTTGATTCTTTAGTTTGAGATCCAGTATGGGCTACTGGTTTGGTAGGATGGAGTCCTGCATGGCGCTGAGTATAGCCGAGAGAGGAGCAGTGAAGCTCCAATATCTGATCTAGATCGATATCTCTCGAAAGAGAGAGTTATAGCATAACTGATGAGACAGGTTGTTTGAGCATAAAATCTTGGCGAAGCTCATAGGTTGCTCAGATGTAATCATTCCTGTAGGTTGTCCTCGGATGTAATCAGTCTTGGTGAAGCTCACAGGTTATCCTTGGACGTAATCATCCCTGATGTGATTCTATGCTATAAATGGCTAGAGTGAAGTTTGAGTACTTTAGGAAGAAGCTTGGTATTCTCCAGATCGAGGTTCCTTCCAAGGGGAAATGAAGAGTCCATGAGCCTTTCTGACATGGTGCTAGGTGGGGCGTCCCATGGTTAGATGTAAGTGCAGAGCCTTTCTAACATGGTGATAGGCGGGGCCTCCCATGGTCAGATGTAAGTGCATAGCCTTTCTGACATGGTGGTAGGTGGGGCCTCCCATGGTCAAATGTAAGTGCAGAGCCTTTCTGACATGGTGGCAGGCGGGGCCTCCCATGGTCAGATGTAAGTGTAGAGCCTTTCTGACATGGTGGTAGGCAAGGCCTCCCATGGTCATATGTAAGTGCAGGGCCTTTCCTCGGATGGTAGATGGTGTGTCCTACCATGCTGATGGATGTAAGTGTTGGGCCTTTCCGACATGGTGGCAGGTTGGGCCTCCCATGGTCGGATATAAGTGTTGAGACCTACATCTAGCATGAAAAAAAGGTTGGCTCTGTAGTGGAAATCCTTGCAGAGGCAAGGTACTGCATCCAACATGAAAAAGGGTTGGCTCTGTGGTGGAAATCCTTACAGAGGCAAGGTACTACATCCAACATGAAAAAGGGTTGGCTCTGTGGTGGAAGTCCTTGCAGAGGTAAGGTACTGCATCTAGCATGAAAAAGGGCTGGCTCTGTAGTGGAAATCCTTACAGAGGCAAGGTGCTACATCTAGCATGAAAAAGGGTTGGCTCTGTAGGGGAAATCCTTGTGGAGGCAAGGTGCTGCATCCAGCATGAAAAAGGGCTGGTTATGTAGGGGAAATCCTTGCAAAGGCAAGGTGATGCATCCAGCATGAAAAAGGGCTAGCCCTGTAGGGGAAATCCTTGTAGAGGCAAGGTGCTGCATCCAACATGAAAAAGGGCTGGCTATGTAGGGGAAATCCTTGCAGAGGCAAGGTGCTGCATCCAACATGAAAAAGGGCTGGCTATGTAGGGGAAATCCTTGCAGAGGCAAGGTGCTGCATCCAACATGAAAAAGGGCTGGCTCTGTAGGGGAAGTCCTTGCAAGGGAAAGGAAGTACATCCAACAAGAAAAAGGGTTGGTTTTGTTGATGAAGACCTACATGGAGGCTAGGCCTACAACCAACATGAAAAAGGGTTGGCTCTGTAGAATTTCCTATGACGAGAAGAATTGAGAGATAACACCATTTGCTTGAGATAGCGGATCTAGTGATGATGATGATCCAGTGATGATCCAACTTTGATGATGATCCTGTGATGAAGACTTGTGCTGATGAACTGTGTCAAGAGAATACCTTCCTAGTTAAGAGGGAGTGTTGATGTATTTGTAACTTCGGAATGTATTCACTTGTATATCTTATATTATATTTCATTATACCCCCGATGTTCCTATCGGGAGAATCATTAATATAATAAATTCATGTAAAGTCATTGAGGTTAACCCTCCGTTGTAAGTCGGGGCAATAGTCCGCACAATTGAAGGGTAATAGGGTTATTAGACTCTCCTAGAGAAGTTGGCCTTGATGAGTACTTGTCAAGTGGAAAACTAGTATAAATAGAGAGTGAGACTCTCTATTTGAAACACACACTCACTCAACTGTAGTGCATGAGTGAGAGAAGAGGAGCTCGCACAAGTGAGAGAGAGAACAACTGTCAGAGACCATCTTTATGTCTTTGGGTTTTACTTTTGCCATTGGTGCTCATTCTATCTCTGATGAAGTTGCAGGGTTTTCTCCTTTATGGTTTTCCCGAGGAAAACACTTTGTGTCTCTTGTCTCTTGTGATCATTGATGTGCATGTTATTCTCTTAGATAAGATCCTAAGATCATATTGACTAAATGATAAAAATCTAACATCGACCTAACTTACAAAGATTCCTTCACGCTTGTGGTTTCCATCGGCTCCATCCAAGCTTGTACCCATGATCGTTAAGGGTTGTCGCTTTCTCAGTCTTATGCCTTACTATCGTTTTCCAGTCGTTACGCTATTTGCATGCCTACTTTTGTTGATATTTTTCCATGTCATCTCGTATCTCATTCTATCCTTTTGTCGTGGCTTACTCATCTGGTGCAACTTCCTCCTCTAGTGCCTTCTCTTTGTCTTCTTCTGTCGTAGCATCCTTCCCTTTTCCCTTTATGTTGCTTCCTTGGTAGTAGCTCCTTCCTCTTCTCTTTTATGTTCTTCTCCATACTTAGGCATAATTCTACATGAATGCCCTACTATCCTTAGGTCCAACACATTACAACCAAAGAACCTTTATTTTGACAACAATTATGCCCTTCTTCTCCTTCACAAGGGAGGAATATACATTTTAGGATTTAAAAAAAAAAAATAGTTAATTATATTGGTCATGTTTTGAAAGTACGTGTATAATCTTAACAAAGGTGTTTGTGTTTAACATTTACTTTGGTATTATAAACAAAAATTGATTCACCATCTAATATATAGGTAGGTTCACGATATGTGGTTTGGTACATATACATACATACATATTGTGGATATGTTAATTGGGTATAGCTCGAGAGCTTATGGGAAATGAAATAGAGAATTGAATTGAGATGGGTTGCGCTGAGCTAACCCTCACTACTTATAGCTAACCAAGTGAACATGTGCGCAGATATGACACAAACTTCCAAAGACAACCGAATTTGCAATAACATCTACCGAACAAAACAAAGAGGATCTATTCCTCGAAGGTTATAGTCCACCAAAGAAAACCCAAAAGTGATAGACTACTAAGGATAATGCATAACCACGAACTAGGGCACATAAATAACCAGTATAACCACAGGGTAATTGTTAGTTCACTGTTTAAAGGACTAACATATATGCCTTTGAGCCATATAACCAAAATGTACCATACCTTGGTTTTAAAAAAATACCACAAAGTATACGTAGTAGAGATATAGGGCAACCAACAAGAGAGCTAAGCTCCAACATTCCAATGACCACCAAGATTGAAGATAAAAGTCAAGGTAGACTAGGCATTGAGAAGGGGTGCAAGGTGAGATAAAACCCTTGCTTGCCCAATCACCTCACTTTCTATCTTCAAATTGGCACACTTGGATTCAAATGGTCAAGACAAGGGAACGCATGGCTTGTGTGATTCCAATCTTTGAATACTATTGAACTTTATTTTTTTGATATCACCTCCTTTATAAGCCTTGAATGCCCTATGTCATGTCAAGGAGCATGCTATTCCCATTAAATTGCTTAATAGCCCGAACTTCATTAAACTATACTTAGGGGATTGGGTAGTATAAGACCTCTCCTCTTTTTCCATGGATTCTTCTTTAAGTTTTGTTGCTTGATTGACTTTTGTGTTTGTTTGGCAATTAAACTCTCCTAGGACGTGACAAAACTTTATTATCTTGAACTAAGATGCTTTCGCTTTAATTCTAGCTATTGGTCGAGCTAGGGATTTGTCAATTGAGATATGCTGCTTGTTCATAAGTTGTAAAAGGATTGGCAAATCCCTTACTACAACCAAGGACCAAATGCATGTAAGATCAATGATTTCGAGTCCTTGAAGGAAATCATAGGTCTCACCTAGATTATTGATGGCTATTCCTAGACCCCAAGCATAACTCATTTAAACATTTCCTATGGGATCAAGCATGACCTCCCCCACACTTGCCACCCCTAGGTGGATTGTTATATTGATTATAGGGTTTGTAATTTGGTCATTTTTATGGTCTCAATATAACCATTCTACAATAATGTAGTGCTCTGATTCAAAGTTAAGAGTATCATATATTTTAGCATAGTAGATTATAAGAAGCTAGGTACAAAATTTTGGAACATTGCCATCCAACTTCCAAGGCATTTTAATCGACAACATTAAACTAACACAAAGACTAAAAAGAGTGATACTCTAGTGACAAAGCATATATTGCACATTTACCCATACTTTAGAAGCCATGTAGACACTTAAGTCTTGATACCTAATGCTTGATAACAAATCCAATTGTTGTTTTAAGCCAATTTCACATTCACATGATGTCATTTAAACAAATTAATGATACCTTTGTTGCTTTTTCAAGAGTTTTCATCTTGAAATCCCTTTGATAAGAAGAAGAGACTAATCTCTTTCCTAACAGGGCACTTTCTTCACCATAGATTAATTAAAATCCTATCATTGGAGGTCAAGTCACAACAAAATTGGCATAAGACTATTATCACATCTTGTGTGGAAACAACCAACAAATGGTGGTATCAAACTTTATGGAATTGGTTGTTTCCTTTAAAGCTCAAACTCTTTTGTTGGTTAGTATTGGAAAATAAAATAATGACTTTGGACAATCTTCTTAGAAGGGGTGGTTTTGGTCCAGATTTATGTTATCTATGTAACCAAAATGAGGAATATGTTGATCATCTGTTTGTTACATGCATGTTTGCTCAACAAGTTTGGATGAAAGTTTTTTCTGCCTTCAGATTCCTTTTTGTTGGTCAAATTTAACCTTTGAAGATGTTTTACTATGGTGGATTAAAAATAACTACAGACATAAAGAGTTACCTCTCTTTCTGATATGGGGTATATGGAGGCACTTGAACATAGTACTTTTTCAAAATGCAAAGGTAAATGACTCTTTGTTAATAACAAAAATTGTCGAGGCTTACAAAGAATTTCACAAAGAACAGGTTGAAGGGCCAGCCAAACTTTCTCCTGTTCCAGTTTTTAATGGTGACTGTTCTATTGGTTTTTTTGATGGGGCCTTACATAACAGAGTTAGCCAAGAAAGAATTACTATTAAAGTTAACTATTTTAAAAAATATCTCCTTTGGATGGGCTATGGGGAAGGTACAAATTCCAAGTTAGAACTTATGGCACTTTGGGGACTTTTATATTTTGCATACAAGAAATATATTATCTCTTTGCTAGTAGCTGGTGATTTTAGAGTAATTATGGATTGGGTTGTTGATAAGGATCTTCAAGTCAATTTGTTGGATTATTGGAAACACATGATCGAGGGTTCGAAAGCCTCTTCAACTTTCTCTCTTTTAGACATGTCTATAGACATTTCAACACTAAAATTGTCAGGCTCTCAAAAAAGGCCATGAGAATTGATGAAGGATAGATACATTTTGAGTATTATGAAGATCAAAGAATGATGGGATGTGGTAGTTACATGTTTCTTAGCTGATATATATGTTGTAGAAGTTTCGGTTTTGAAGATAGACTATTATATTTTTTTTAAACTAGTCTCTTAAGGCTCAATGTCTTTGAGTTGGAAGCATTAAGATATGCGACTCTAGCTATTATTGACAAATGAGTAAGTTTTATAAATAATCTTAGTTAGAGATTAAGAACAACTTTGTAATATTTTATGAATGTAATAATGTTTTGAAGTTTTTAATTGTTTTAAGTCAAAAGAAAATAAACTTTAAACAATTTTTTTTTTTCAAAGGAAAAAATACCGGTCTTTGTTATTCATATGAATCAAAAGACATAATTTACATATCAGCATGATGACTGCCAAACTCCAGTTCCATCACCAACAAATATAATTGACAATACATAACACCAGAATCAAAGGAAAAAGTCTGATCGTAGCAGACTTTTCTCATCATCCCTGATAAATCAGGTCAGAAAATACTGAGAAATGTCGAAGATGAACTTCAAACATACAAATCAGAGCAAAACATGCTGGCAGGAAGGACTCAACATAGAACATAAAGTAATAATCAATCAACTGCTAAAACCATGTTGAACAAAAGAGATATTCAACTACTCTAAAAGAGATTAAGATTGCCATGATTCACAATCAAACCATCCATAGTTTCTGAAAAAGAAACAACTCCCATTTCCAAATTCAGGCCTTGTTTGGAGAGTGCATCTGCCAGCATGTTATGCTCACTATATGTATGTTTAAAGATCACCGGCGGGGCCTTTTGAAGCATAAGTCTTATGTCGCAACACCAGTGCATCAGAGATGGAACATCAAGTGCAGTAATTTTGTTAAGCCAAGAGATAATAACCATGGAGTCCCCATAAATCAGCTGCATAGGAATACCCATCAATAAGCTGACTCTAAGAATTGCCCAGCAAGCCAATAACTCTGCTCTTGTATTCGAACTTCTTCCATAACCCATTGAAAAACTAAAGAAATGAGAATCATTGACAAAAATCACATAACCTGATCCTCCTATATACTCCGCAGCAGCTCCATCGAAAAAACCACAAGGAAAGCATTTTAATGGTTCAGTGCCAATATTACGAACTTTGTGAATTTTCAGAGGCACAGGGTAAGTATTTATCAAGCCTTCAATTCTGGCAATCAAAGCAGAGAAGGATGATTTCTTATTTTCAAATAAGCAAAGATTGCGGATGAGCCAAATTCCCCAAAATATAAACAGAGGCAAGAAATAGTAAGGGGCAGAACTCGCAGTACAAGAGAACCAATGGTCCAAAAAGGAATGAACAGAGCTGAAGATAGGGAAAGAGCAGTTGTATTTAACCTAAAAAAAAGTGTAAATACGGGCAGAAAAAGGACAGCAGAAAAATAGATGCTGGATATCTTCCAGGTTACCTTCACAGAGGACACAACGACTGGGCCCATTGATGGCTCTAGTCTGCAATTGCTCCCAGGTTAAAATCTTTCGGTAAATCAATAACCAAATAAAGCATTTTATTTTCAGAGGGATAGTCAAAGTCCACAAGATTTTCAGAACCTTGTCATTTAATTCTGAACAGCTATCAGAGATTACACAAGTATAACCTTCAGCAGTAGATAACGACCCTATATACTTATTATGGGTCCAAATTAAAATATCATTTTGTTCAGTGAGTCGTATACGACCAAATTCCAGACCTCTTATATAATTATCCCATATAGATTTCCATTCACCAATAAGATCAAGTTCATCTGCAGAGAACCAATAACCTTTGGCATTTGAAGTATGATTACGAGCCTCAGCTAAGGAACAAATGCCAAAATCCTCTAAATATTCTCACAATCCTCTAGGCAGGGTAAAAGAGGATCCCATACCCACAATAGGATCTGCACCCAGGGAAATGGATTCACCATTACCAACTTGCCAGATAATTCCTTTGCCAATCCAATTTAAGGTAGCAACGAAGCCTTTCCAAATAATTGAAGCATTATTATAAATGAAATTCTTTTCCCTGAGCCATAGGTGTAGAGGCTTATTTTTCAGATATTTTACAGTGATAAGTAGATTCAAGATGCCTTTGCTGTTGACTGCCAGCCAAAAAGATTTCATTCTCAAAGAAAGACTAAAGCTAGGGAGATGTTTAATACCCCAGCCACCGTGGGAAGTGGGCTGAGCCAAAAGATGCCAATCCGCTAGATGAAATTTTTTAGTCTTGGAAGAAGATCCCCACAGAAAGGAAAAAATCACTTTTCTGAGTTTATCTAGGATAGAGAATGGAATCGGAACCAAAGCCATCCAGTAGACTGGCATGCTTGAAAGAACAACACGAATAAGGACAAGTTGACCTCCCATGGAAAGAAGCCTGTTTGTCCAATGAGAAATTTTCTTTTCAAATTTCGAAACCAACCAGAGCTAGTCTTTAACCAAATAACAAGATGGTTTTAGGAAGTATCCCAAATAACTAAAACCTTTCCGAAAATCATCAGACCTATAAGGGAGAATACCTGTAATTCTTTGGAGAATTGCCTCGTCTATACCATTTTGAAGAAAACAAGATTTGTTCACATTAATACTCATACCTGAGGCCTCACAGAAGATATCCAGAATGACTTTGAAAGCCAACCATTCTTCAAAGGAACCCAGACCAAATAGAATCACATCATCTACAAATAGTAAATGGGTGAGTGAGAGCTTAGAAGAAACTTTTATGCCTTTCACCTTCCCATTCCGTTTTGCATCCTCAATCAAGATACTAAGCCCTTCTATTACCAGAATGAACAATAGGGGGGATAAAGGGCAACCCTGCCTTAAACCCCACGAGGCAGGAAAGAATGAGGAAGATGAACCATTAATAAGAACAACGAAGTTAGCTGAAGAGATGCAACCCAAGATCCAATTTACACCAACAAGGGGGACTCCAATTTGTATAAGTAAAAGACGGATGAAGGTCCAATTAACTCTGTCAAAGGCTTTAGATAAATCCAACTTGAGGATAAGAGCACATTTATTTTTGGAGTTGACAGTGTGCAAGACTTCCTGAGTAATAGCAATGGGTTCATGGATCAGACGATTTTTAAGAAAGCCATATTGTTGAGGAGAGATGGAAGCATCCAGAAAGGGTTTAAGCCTCATAGCTGCAACTTTGGAAATCAGTTTATAGCAGAGATTACAAAGGGAGACAGGTCGATAGTCAGCGAAAGAAACAGGCAGGTCAGTCTTCGGGATAAGGGCTAGAAAAGTAGAATTGAGAGCAGGAGCCACTCTGCCCAAGGTTCTAGCAGATTCCACCACATTAAGAAGGAGAGGACCCAAAAGATCAAAAAAGAACAAATAGAACTCAACTGGCCAACCATCCGGCCCAGGAGCCTTATCTTTTTTAAAGAGTTTAAGTGCATTTTCCACTTCCAAAATTGAAACAGGGCTAGAAAAGGAATCTTTATCCTCCAGGCTGATATAAGAGGGGAAGAGACGAATTACCTTCAGCCGAGATTCCAATTTAGTCAACTTGTCATCTTCAAACAAAGACTTGAAATATTGAATACCAAGGGCTTTTAGACTTTGATCATCAGAAACCCAAGTGCCCGACTCATCTTTAAGACTCCAGATAGCATTATGATTTTTCTGAGCAGTAGCTACCGCATGAAAATATTTGGTATTAGCATCCCCCTTAAGCACCCAGGTAATTCTACTTTGAAGTCTTGCATAAGAAATTTCATGATCAGCCATTTTTTGAAGAGCTGCTTTGAGAGAGCACAGCTTAAGTTGCTGTTCTTGGTTTAAAATTGCTGACTGAGAGGAATGGAGAAGAGTGCTAATTTCCTCTTCCAATGCAGCAGATTTATCTTTCATTTTTAACGCTTCAGATTTAGTCCAAGATTTAACCTTATCTTTTAGAGTTCGAAGTCTGCAGGAGAGATCATTCATGGCATCCATAGAGGGATCCGATTGAATAAGAGGCCATTCAGAACGAACCATCTGAACAAAATCTTCATTGTCTAACCAAGAATGATTAAACTTAAAAGGATAGGCACTAGGACTTTGTTCGTCTAGCCATTCCAAGACAATAGGAAAGTGATCAGATATCCCACTTCTGTGTACCCAAGCTCTATACTTGGGCAGAGAGCTGACCAGCTGTTCCGATAACAAAAAATGGTCAAGCCTTTTAGAAATACCATCTTCCCCTATCCTTCCATTCCTCCAGGTAGGGCCAGCACAGGGAGGAGCAACATCCACTAAGTTATGATCAGAGAAAAGCTTCAAGAAAAAAAGACCCAATGGGTCTGAAAGAGCTTTGGATCCCCAGATTTCTGAGGCATTCAGAGTTAGATTTAGATCCCCTGCTAAGATGAGATTAGGCAGAGAAAGAAGGCCTCTCGAAGCTGTAGCATTCCAGAAAGAATCATGATTAAGGTAAGGACCATAGCAGTTTAAAATTGAGAGATTGAGGGAAGATCCCCTGATCGAAGCTTTTAGCAGAATACCAGCAGTAGTATGGAAGGCTTTACATTTAATGATTTTCGGATTCCAGCCAGAGAGAAAGCCTCCAGAGAGGCCATTTGAACTAAGAGCACAAAACTCCAAGCCCGGGCAAAGTTTAGAAAAGGCAAATAAAGCAGGATAAGGACTAGTCATGGGTTCTTGGAAAAGAACAACATCAGGATTGAGAGCGAACAACAAATGACAAAGGTTTTTTGGCTTGGCCAGACTCCCTAGGCCACGAACATTCAGAGAAAGGATGCGCATTAAGAAACCAAAGAATCAGGGGTCGAAGCTCTAAGGACTCGATGAGAAGGAGAAGAATGAGATCGCTCTGCTGCTTTTAATCTCTCAGATAGAGGTGTATAAGGAGCCTGGACTGAATCATCAAGAGTGGGTTTGGTGGATTTTTTCTTCCGCCTGATAGTAACATTTTCAAAATGAATTGAGTCTAGGGGGAGAACCGAAGGAGAAAGAGGCGTCTTATCCGAGAAAATATTCAAAGAATTTTGCAAAGATGGATCGGCAAAGGAGGGGGAAGCTGCAGGGCTGAGAGGAGGCGAATGGGGCCTTGACTGGACAGATGAGGTTAATGGAGGGAAGTCAGCCTCGGAAAATAGAGGGACGGGGGGATTAACAATCAATGGGATCGAAGAAGGGACAGTATTTAGTGGTGGATCAACAGGAATGCCTGAGAGAATTGGAGCAGAAAGAGGGCTAGTGGCAAGGACTGGCTCTTGTAACAAAGAATCAGTCTTAGGAGGATCCAATTGGTCGGGTTCACTTGGAGGATATAAGCCCGAAGAAAGAGCAGCTTTTTTGCTGCTGATCACTGAGTCAATCAGAGCCAGATCAAGGTCTGTTACTTCCCCAAATAAAGAAACAACATGACCAGAAGAGGAGGCATTATGAGCTGGAGTCTTACAATCCTCTGAAGGCAAGTTTAAAGGAGAATTGACAAAGGATTTTGACAAAGAGCGCTTTACAGGCCCACGACGAAAAGACGGACAATCTCGTCTCAAATGGCCAGTCTCCCGGCACACACTGCATCTAAAGGGGATGCCTTGAAAATCTAAACGTTGAATAAACAAACGTTCACGACAAAGAATCTTTACATCAGCAGGAAGGCCTTTTGTGATATCTAGTTCAACAAGTATTTTCGCCTTCCTTTTATCATAGGAATTCATGAAATCATCTTCTAATGCCACAAACCGACCTATAGTATTACCAACTCCTTCCAAAAGGGTTCGATTCTAGAGCGGGAAAGGAAGCCCTGGGAGAATTGCCCACAAATAGCGTTTTTTCACTCTTTCTCTCGCGGGATCGAAGTTAACATGCCAACGATCTAGTACTAACGAACCATTTCCCACTCTCCATAAGCGGATTAAGACCTCAGAGGCATGCAATTCCTCTAAGAAGACAAAAACGATCCAACCCCTAACCAGCAAGCTGATAGCTGGAACATAGGATAGAAATGGTTTCCATTGTTCAGAGGCCCAAGAAAACCAATCTTTTTTATCCAGGGAAACATATTCCAACCTTCCAATTAAAGCACGACGACTCAGTGCTTCCACCCTGTCCAAATAAATATCTCGACCAACCACATAGTGAAGTTTCCCTTCCAAAGTTTTATAAGCCTTTGCCTTTCTATGCCTTTGGAATCGAGTAGAGCCAAGGACTACTCCAGGGTCTGGAGACCCATCATGGGTCTCCACCATCGGATCCAAGGAAAAACTCACCAATAATCAGTCAATCGACACAAGTCCTCAATCGACACAGACAATCCAATATCGAACCTAGGAAGAGAGAAGTAGCGGAATAAGGATTAGACTTCACCAATAACCTTAATGAGAATGTCAATAATCGACCCAGTCATAGAAAGTTCAAAAACATCTAATAAAAGACCGACGAAGACCCCCTAGAGATCACATACAATCCTGAACAGACCGAGTCGGGGAAAAGAAAGAGCAAAGTAAAAGGACCCAATCGTCAAAAATCCAAGTAACAGGCGTCGGAATAGGCATGAACACCGGAAACAAGCAGAAATTCATCGAATCCCTCAAGCCTTCGGAAACGGTGAGGGATAATAATCAGACATCATAGTTCAAATACAAGCCCATAACCAAGTCCGGGACAATCAGATAAAAACAAATAAAACAACCGAAAAGGAATGATTAATCCCCAGCTAAAGATTGATCCGAAAAGGAAGGATTAAACCCAACCCTCTTCAATAAACCCAGAGATTTTGAACAGGGGGGCTATAAACCAGGGGCGCTAAAGTCAACCTCTAACAGCCATGAAACTGAGTAGACGACCCAAGCAATAAGAAGCAGGAACAGCCGAAGGATAAACCCCAGTTAAAGACCGACTCAAAATAGGGAGAGTTAAGCCCTCATCAAACCCTGGACTTTTGAATCAGAGAGACGACAATCCAAGTGCGCAATCTCTAATTGCCGCGAAACTTGGCAGATGACCCTAATAAAGCCACAACCTGACACATAAATCAATACCAACCCACAACCAAAGCCTGGGTGATAGCTAAAAATACACACAGCCGAAAGATAAACCCTTGAATCGAAGAAAGTAAGGTTAAAAGAAGGGTTAAGTCCTCATCATTAATCCTTTGTCTTTCGGACAGGGCGGCCACAAACCGAAAAAATCATCACTGACGGTCTATCCATAAACCAAGAGTCAATCCAATCCAGGAGGCAACATAAAAAACACAGCCGAAAGACAAACCCTAGTTAAAGAACCAAACCGAAGGAAGAAGGGTTATTACGCATGGTTAAACCCTCATCATAACCCTTTGGCTTTTGGACAGGGTGACCACAAAGCGATGGGAACATCACTGTCGGTCTCAATAAAAGGACATAATCAACTGTATAAGGACATCCAAACCCTTCAAATCCGGAAAAGGCGAATCATAACCCAAACGACGTCCAAAAAGGTGACAGAAAACAAAAACATAGCAATCAAGAGCAGACGGACACAAAACCGAGCCAATACCGACTAATAATAAAAAAGATAAGGCTTCCCACTTATTTTTAACTGGTTGGTACTAGTCCTCGATTATGAGGAGGGACTCCAGTCGTCGGTAGCAGCCAAAACAGTAGCCAAGCAATCCATCAAACCCCAGACAAAACTGGCTAATACAATAACCATGCACTCCATCAAACCCAGATAAACCCCAAAGGAATGGTGACAAAAACTAGAAGCCCAGCCGAACAAACAAAAACCCAACAAAAACGCCAAACGAGACCAAAACAATGACATGAAATCTTATTAACAGAAAGCCGAATCAAATGAGGGCAGGCAAATAGATACCGGTTAATGGAGCAGCCGTAACCATGAGGGCGATCGAAGACCAGCGCCATCCTCCCTTAGCCTGGTTATTCCTTCCTGCGTCCTGAAAAAATACAAACCCTCGCTCTCCCATCGCCATCCAACTTTAAACAATATTTATAACTTTGATTCATCCTTTTAAATAATAACAAGTTATAGTATCTTTTTTCATAGTAAAAAAATAAAAATAAAATAAATTATATTTAATATTTAAAAAAAGTTTTTCCAATCTCATCCCTTTTATAAATTTATTATATAAAATACATTTGGTCATAATTATTAATAAAAAGAGAACTCTTCCATATACTCTTTAACTTGAAAATCCAAATCAATATCTTTATTATTTCTTAACCTTCATCCAAAGTATCCATTGCTATTAAGTCCTTACCCAAACCATTAAAACCATGTCAACTATTGGTTAATTAAAAAATTAAAACATATTTTTATTCAATATCAATCCTCAATGAAAACATTAAATTAAAATTTTGCACATTCTTTAATTAAAAAAAAACATTACTTTAAAATTTTGCCCATTCTTTAATAAAAAAAACATTAAATTAAAATTTTGCCCATTCTTTAATTAAAAAAAACAAAACAAAGGCCTTTCCCGTGTTTACTCCTACAAACCCAACCCAAGACCAGGAGTGCTCTCGGTAAAACGATTATTTGGGAAAAAACAAAAAATGGTGCTATAAATTTACTCAACCATATAAAACCCTTTGATAGATGATAGAGTCGCAGACTGTGTTTAATTGTGTAGTCTCTCATCTCATTACAGAGAGTAGTACGAAATCAGCTTGCTACCATTGATTGACAGCCATGGCGCTTGCTCAGCCCCTGGTGAAGAAGGACGACGATCGAGATGACGAAGGTATTCTTGTACCCTTTCTACCTAAATTCCATTAAAATTTAAAGCATTCATCCAATATTCAGAGACCTTCGGGCAATCTTATGTAATGTTATGTCACATTGTTTTAAATCTCTGTATCAGTGTGCCTGGTAGTTGATCCATACAATCCGAGTGATTTGTACCTTATTATAAGAGAATGCTGTAAATGCTTATAAACCTATACGTTAGGTCATTCATAAATAAACCTTAGGGACACGGATCAATGTCCCCTTTTTGCAGATCTGATAGCATTCTTTGTACAAATACCTTCATAGTTAAGATTTTCTTGTATTACAATTTGATGGGATTTAGATCGACGCAGGATTGCATTAATTATCGCACGTTGGGGTGTGCAAACTTCAAAGCTTATCCAGATGCTTGACATCTCCATTGCTTTGGAGAATAATTTTGTATCATTGTGTTGGTAATTTGACAATGGAAGGTGTAGTTTTTTTGGGTTAATTTTGCCTCAGTGTGCATATAGCGATAATCTTACTAAGGGTGCAGTAGATTGTTTACGTTTTTCTAATAGGCGGATCTCATTGTCCAAACTTATTTTTGTTGGGGACATTCACATAGTTTTGCGAGCGGAGGAATGTCTACGCTTTTAATTCTACCCTTTTTCATGCAATTAGTGAGTGATCTCTGAATACATGGCTGAATTTTACAGCCAAGCATGCAGGAACCTTTCACAAGCATGCAGTAACTTCTTTTTTATCATAGCCAGGGAGAAGACAATTTTATTAAATCTATTGTTTTTCAATCCAATTCGGGAATTATATAATTTATTTATTAATCTCTTGTATTTCCACATCACGTTCTTTTGGGTTGGGAAATGGCTTTTTGTTAAGGAAGTAGTCTCTACCTTAGGCATACATAGAACACCCAAGGGATATCTATTGCGTCATTGTCACCCATAATTTGGACTTGGCCTTGTCCATTGAGATGTGCCACATCTGTGGTTTGTCAAGGTTACCGGGACTTCTACCTGGTCTCAGATGCGGTAGTTAGCTTTGTTGGCCACAAGAATGCAACGCCATGCCTACGGGTAATTTTGAACCTGGGTCTGAACCCTGGAAGGACTTTGATTTAACCACTCGACCACAACCCACTTGACTGCATATCATATCTTATGTTTTATAAGGCTACATAGAGTTGTATACATCTTATTTAGTTTGTTTTTGATGATATTCCATAGATCCTGTCAAGTCTTCGAAGGGCAATAACAAAGGTCTCATTTCATTTTCATTTCATTTCAGCGGAGTACTCTCCCTTTCTTGGGATCGAAAAGGGAGCAGTCCTGCAGGAAGCTCGTGTTTTCAATGATCCTCAACTTGATGCAAGGAGATGTGCCCAGGTTGGTAACTGCATTGCCTAGAATTTGAATATTAGGTATAGATCCTCAAATAAAGTTACTCAATTTTTGTTTGACTTAATTTTAATTTTGCTTTGGTTGCTAACCAGGTCATCACAAAGCTTTTATATCTAATTAATCAAGGAGAGACTTTCACAAAGGTTAGTTTGTTCTTTGGTATTGATTATCTCCTTTCATTTATAATTGTTTGAGTTTGTTGTGCATGATATTTGCTATCTGATGTTCTGGTTTATGTCTTTATTTTTTTTCAGGTTGAAGCCACAGAAGTTTTCTTTGCTGTCACAAAGCTTTTTCAGTCCAAGGATACTGGCTTGAGAAGAATGGTTTATTTGATCATCAAGGAGCTTTCTCCTTCCGCTGATGAGGTGAGAGATTGACACTTGTCTCTCTTTTATGTTGATCCGTTAAGATTATTTCTTAGTTTAGTCACCTGATTCTTCATCAAATCTCTTCCAGGTTATTATTGTGACAAGTTCATTAATGAAAGACATGAATAGCAAGACAGATATGTATCGGGCCAATGCGATACGAGTTTTATGCAGAATCACAGATGGGACCTTGTTGGGTCAAATTGAGAGATATCTTAAACAAGCTATTGTTGACAAGAATCCTGTTGTAGCCAGTGCTGCCCTTGTCAGTGGAATTCACTTGCTCCAGGTAGTCATATTAAAGCTTTATGCGGTTCTTCATGACCACATATTTGCTTAACTATTAAGGTTATTTTCCCATTACTAAATCTTTTACTATTGCATTTGCAGACCAATCCAGAGATTGTGAGACGATGGAGTAACGAGGTCCAGGAGGCAGTTCAGTCCCGAGCTGCTCTTGTACAATTTCATGCTCTAGCCTTGCTTCACCAGGTTGGTTTATATGTTCTTCCAGGAGTTTTAGAGAGAATTTGTCTAGTTTCTTGTAAATTTGTGGCTAATCACAGTAGAGAAAACGCACTGTAGTATGATTTTACTGTTTACATTGTGTCTGCAGTTCTGAAAAGGTATTTGTTTTCCATTTTCCAATGTATTCAAGCAGCTTCTCAATCAGTTTGACATTCTTTTTTCTCTTTGCAACTTGACATGCATGCAAACATGGAAATTGCGTGGATGATATAACATGTTTGAACTTTACCTGCACCGGCATTTTATTGTGGAATGTATTTTGAAATCTTCCTGATTATTTTGCAATCTTTTAGATGGTTTTTGAAGCGACTGTTGATGACATGAACTAACTGACCAGTATTGAAAAGTGACTTGGTTTAATGGCCTGAGCATAGTTGCTGCCAGTGTTGCTAATGTTTAATCAAATGAGTTCTGTCATGTCATTTGATGCTTATTTGCACCCTTAGGATCCATGGAACAGACTTGAGATAATTGTGTCCACAGACAGTATTTGTGTGAGCACAGCACATTCTAGAAGTCCAGGTGTTTATAACTTAATAACAGGAGGAGATTAGGCAATCAAATGCATAGTAGTGTGGGGATGTGTACCATAGGAATTTATCAACAAGAATGATAGCATTGGAATTGGACCTTGTAGCAAACCAGAGGTTCATGCTTCCAACAGTTGACTGTGCACTTCAGGTTACTATGGGTTATTTTCTTCAAACTTAGAATACTGAACAAGCTGACTGTTTGTGCGGTGCATAATTAACCATGTTAATGAGTGCCAATTGGAACTGATTATGTCAGTCTTAATGCCATGGTGTGCTAATAGTTAGACTCATGTTGAGTGTACTTGGTCTCTTTTGGATGACTGAAACCTTGGATCTACACTTATGCATCTGATATTTTCTTAAATAGTAGGTGCATGTCAGAGACAATCATTTATGGTTGAGATATGAAGGATTTCTATTAGGCATATTAATAACAACTTATATTTAATAATTAAAGATTGATAATGGATAACTCATTTAATGGATGCATATATTACAGATACAGGATGCATCAGAGCAATAGCTAGTTGTTGGAAGGAACCGTGGAACTTGGTGTATAATGAAGTGAGTAGTTAGCTGCTAATATTTTGGCAGCAAGAAACAATGCTCATTGCACTCCACATAATGATAAAATATTGATGGAATAAAAGATCCACCAACGAATATTGATGAAATAAGACCTAGGCTTGGGAAAACTTGAAATCTGGATTGATAGGACAACAAGGTAAACTTCAGATTTCAATTGTCCAAACATAAAATAAAAGGGAAATTTTATGTGTTTTAACTTTTTTGGATGGTGGTTGGGGAAAAGACTAGTTTCTTCTATCTTGGGCAAATGGGGTCATAAGGGTAGATCTCAATGGGTTTTTTTATCAGGGTTTCTAGGGTTGAAGCGATTGAATACTCATGCCAATGACAACTTAGGACTTTTGACTTTGATGCAGAAATTCTTCAAGGAAGGGATTTCGCCTATAGGAAGGAATATCAATACAGCTTTGGCTAGCAATCTAGCACATACTGCAGCAATGAAAGATTGGACCTGCAATCATTCCTAAGGATGCAAAACTACAAGCAATCTACCAAGTACTAAAGCTTATAAGAAAGGAAAGAGATTTTCATGTACTTCCTTTCAAGCAGTAAATTTTACTAATCATTGAATTAAATCAACTAGCCTTTGCAATGGAGAGGGTTTGAAGTTTGAACACACATCCAAGCTTGATCTATTAAAACACTTGCCTCATATCATAAGATAAGTCTCCACAGACATTCAATAGCTTTAGACAAAAAAGGAATCCGATCTTTCTATTATCTAACCAACACTGAATTTCATATGAGGGGAGACTCTTATAGAAAGTTTAGGCTCCAGAAACCCTCAAATAGAATAACCATAAATCTCTAGATCTATCCCGGGGAGGTCTAAACAACAATAATCTCCTTTTGACATGATTAAAAATACATAAAGAATGTCCACTAGACAAAGTCAAGATAATAATGAAAGGGTCAAAGTCTAGGGTTTCAACCCTTAGATGCCTCCAATGTGCAATGACCTCATTAAAAAGTGTGCAAGAGCATGTGGAACCCTCCAATAAGATCAGCTTCCATAAATAGAGGACATAAGAATAGAACACTAATCAAGAAATGTGGCACACGTGTGGAATGAGAGGCCCTCCAAGGTATGGCATCTAAGGAAGATGTCATGAATGTGTGGAAAGGGGGCTCCTCAAGTGGAGCGCTCTACTCCAAACCATATGCCATGTGTCCCCAAGGTCCAATACGAAAAAAAATCCTAGAGCGCTCCAAATATTGCAACAACCTCCCAAAAATGAGGCACATGTGGAGCGTTTAGGTGGGATGTCCCATCAAACATGTGATAAATAATGTCAGGAGGGAGAAACAGTGCATAACCCCTCCAAAACTCGTGCCAAGGGTCAAGCATGTGCAATCAGTGGCCACGTTAAACTGCCTCCACATGCTAGAGAATGCAACCACAAACCAAATATAAGTGGATGACCCCTTCATTATCTCCTCTAGGCACCCACGTGTGCCTCCAAATATGTGAAACAAGAGCAGCACTCACCCAATAAAGCCTAGTCATCATACATGTGTGCAATGATAAGAGGCAAACCATAGAAATAGTCTAGTGTGATGATGTGCTAAGAGGTTCATCCCATGTGTAACCAGGAAATGCCTCCAAATATGAAGAATAAATATGAAAGAATCAACAATTACATCTAACTAATGGTTCAATAGTTTATTTAGTTTTCATCCAATCAAATATTAGGCTTATCATGGTGTGACCAAAATTAACCCCTATTAGATGTGAGACCACTAAGTCAAGGTGTATTACCTAGATCCCTATGTTAGGTGAGGGTGATGGATTGAATGTGACATTAGGGAAGGAAAAGGAAAGTGCCTTTGTGAATTGGCCCTCATAGTAGTGAGTGATAGCTCTACCCCTTAGATTTCAAGAGCGAGGAGTTTTAGATTTTTCTTCCATGTGTACCTTGTGAAGGGAGCACTTTTAGTACGAGTTACCTTTTCCCTGCGCCTTTATTGTTCCTTTTATTTCATTTTTCTTTTTGCTTGGTCCCTTTTTCTTTAGATTTAGCTTTGATAACTACGGGACTTAGAGAATAGGTTTATGGCAAGAGGGCATGGCTCATGTACTTTATAATTTGGCTCATTTGCATCAACCTCGAGTACATTGACTCCTTTTGCTTTAATTCTAGGCATTCATACATGGGAATAGTTTTGAAACCTTGAAGGATTAGATATGATAGATCCATCACAAAGGGTAGACTGATGGAAATGGATTACAAGGCTAGTGAAATGACATGGTACAGAAATTGGCTGGGTGAAATGTTATGAAATGAATGTAACACCTACTTAGTTCACTAGGAATACAGCGTAACCTTCAGGATGACACACTTGTCTAAGGGGAAATTATGATTACACCATGATACATCTCACTAATGAACATGATTAAGTGTTATGGGCCACTATATAGAGCAGAAAAGTGACCTCCCAATGTCATATCAATATAAAAGAAAAACATTGCCATGTGTCAATACGGGTGAAATTGATCATAGCACTGGCACAACTGATACCATCTCCACCAAGTACCTCCAAGGCACAAGAACAATCTGAACATGCTGGGACAGTCTCTGACAAATCATATATGGCAATAGACAGAGCTTCTCTCTGGCAACAGTTTGTGATGGAATCACAATCAAAACTGATCATCATGTCACCCTTGCAGATCTAGGGGTAACACATACCCCACAGTCCAGACGTAAAAATGCTGGTAAAACTGTTTTGGAGTCAATTTCTGCTTTATTGTTGATGGTTGTAGGAATGCATTCATAGAATGGTATCTTCATCTTTATGATTTTTGCATGCATGTGTTTCCTTTTTCTGTTTAAACTGTCTCCTTTACTGTGAATTTTCATAGTAGTTTACTGTCATCCATTATTTCAAAAAATAGTATGAAGTTGCGAGTTTTTATGAGTTCACTGTGCTCTATTATTGTGGAAGGTACATTTTCATGAATTTTCACAGTAGTCAGTGGCCTGCGCATCTCAGGTGCTCCAGTCTTCGGAACCTCTGGTTGTACATATCCTAGTGTCCAGATGTAAAAATGCTGGATAAACTGTTTTGGAGTTGGTTTCTGCTTTACTGTTGATGGTTGTAGGAATGCATTCATGAAATGGTTTTACTTTATTTTTATGATTATTGCATGCAAGTGTTTTATTTTTCTGTTTGAACTTTGTCTTCTTTACCATGAGTTTTGTTAGCAGTTTACTGTGATCCATTATTCCAAAAGACAGCATCAAGCTGTGAGTTTTCATGAGTTCACTATGGTGTATTTTTGAGCAAAGCACATTTTCATGCGTTTTTGCAGTAGTTTAGTTGTTGCATTATTGCAAAACATGACACAAAGTTTTGCCTAAAGGCTAAAATCTTGGAACTTTGTTTTTGCATTTCTTGTTAAATTTTTTGTACAATTTTTGTTTTTTGAAAAAATGCAGGTTTTATGGTCAATAGCACAGATCTTGGTTTACTGTAGGATTGGGTAATATTTTTGAATGTTCAAATTGATTTAATATTTTTGAATGTTCAAATTGATTTGCAATTGTAGGATGTTCAGATTGATTTGCAATTGTAGGATTTATGGCTTTCCGGAAACCCTTGCTAAGAACAAAATGCTGATAAATTATATCTCAGCATAAAAACATATCTGATGTTGCTGGACAGGACAGTTAGATTTAGAACTATAATTGGAAATTGAAAAGAATCCTGCATAATTGATATGTTTTATTACAGATTCGACAAAATGACCGTTTGGCTGTAAGCAAGCTGGTGACCAGTTTAACCAGAGGATCAGTTCGTTCACCTTTAGCTCAATGCCTTTTGATCCGTTACACCAGTCAGGTTGGATGTATTGCCTTTTCATTAGACCTGAGTTTGAATATTAGGTAAATGATTGTAATCTATTGTTTATGCTATAGTATTTCTAATAGTCATTTACTTTTTAATCAGGTTATACGAGAATCAAGTTTAAATACACAAGCACCTGAGCGCCCTTTCTATGACTACCTGGAGGGTTGTTTGCGGCACAAAGCAGAAATGGTCATATTTGAAGCTGCACGATCTATAACGGAGTTGAGTGGAGTGACCAGTCGAGAGTTAACTCCAGCTATTACTGTCTTGCAGCTATTTTTAAGCTCATCAAAGCCAGTTCTCCGGTTTGCAGCTGTTCGTACACTAAACAAGGTAGCTTTATTGTTCCAAAACCATTCAATATGGCTACATTTCGAGGCTTCTTTTTTCTCTACCTTGAGGTTAGAAAGTACAGTTCTCTAATTTCAATTTAGCTTAAGTCACATGACACAAGGACACGAAAATACGAGTATTCGACACGAGACACGACGACCCCAGAAATAGGACACTGGGGACACGTTTTATATATGTATTAAAAAATTATATATAAATATATATATTTGAAAACATAAATAAAGATCTACATCTTTTAAAATTAGAAGTATATACAATGTACATCAATCATAATATCATTCAATTGAAATTTGACAATGATGAATCAATAATAAAATTATCATGAATCATGAACTTTGAACCCATAAACTGCATATTTGATATTTCTAATTAAACCACAAAAATCAAAATGTATTACGTAGATATCGAGAGAATGCCACCAGAAAATACAAAATAGAGTAGATACTACTTATTACTAAGTCTAGTATCTACAGTACTAATAGATACAAAATGAAAATACTAAATAACCACAGGGAAGAATATCATAGCCCCATCAATGGTACTAGCCACTGTCAATCGTCCTCTCCTCCATGTCAAAATTAGCATTACTGTCGTAGCTCTTTCCTCTATACCCTTTTTGACAGGACACATGTCTAGAAATCGGGACACGTTCCTGGCATGTGTCCGACATGTGTTGGAAAGTGTCCAGATTTTGGGACACGAAAATTTTGGTGTCGGACACGTATTAGGGCAAGTGTCGTGTCCGACACGTGGAATACAGGACACAAACCCTATTTGGAAGTGTCATGTTACTTAGCAATTTAGGAATGCTTTTACCAGAAGATGCAGCCTGGTAATATTTATTTCTGATTTGCTTATTAGTTCTTTATGTCTCTTCTCCTTGAATCTAAAATGCATAATCAATGTCCAGGTCATGCATTTTAGGCATGCTACATGAAGTATTCTCTTTCCATGAAAGCAGTTTTGCTAATGGAATTATGACATGGGTAATGTATTTGAGGTTTCATGTTGCAGTCTCATACTTGGACCTAGAGTTCTAATATCTTCTGCTGTAGCTTAGAATCCTCCTGCACAGATATCTCTTTACCATAAGTGTAGATCATATATTGCTAACTACTCTGCATCTACTTTAATCATGCAGTGGAGACTGTAAGTGTAAACCCATCTTAACACTGATGTGTCAGCACTGGGAAGCTATGTTCCTTTTAACAGACTGGATGAAGATATACGAGAAAAAAATCCCCAGCAGTTTAGGAATGCAATCAGCTATAAAAAGGTTTCAGATTGTAACCTCTGTTTTTTCCCTGAATATACATTATACATGTCTAAAATGGATACCCAGGAAACCCAATGACTGATTAATCAGACCAGACATTGAAAGTGTGGGGTTATCCAATAGGAGAACCAGACATCTTAACATTCTCAGCTGCCATATGAAGCTGAATAATTTCTGCTTTCTGCAGGAGGTTAAGTTTACATGGATTGACCCTAAACCTGTATGCTGAAAAGTTGTAAAGCATAATATACACGAGTTTTATTGGAACAACTTTATCATGCTGTGAGCAATTAGAGCGTGTCTGTGGCAATAATTGCCCCATTGAAAGGTGGTTTTCTGCCATAATGCCCTCTTTTGCTATTTTGATAGAAGAACTAGACATCTTAACATTCTCAGCTGCCATATGAACTCATAAGTTATGCTTTCTGTTGGATGCTAAGTTTACATGGATTGAGCTCAAACCTGTATGCTGAGAAGATGCTTATAAACACGAGTTTTTGGGATCAAGTTTATCATTTTTTGAGTATTTTTTGTGTGCCTGTGCCAGCCGTTGTCCCACTGAATTTTGGCTCTCTGCCTTGATTCCCTCTTTTTCTTTCTCTGCCATTTTCTTGGATAGATGTTTAAAGATTTTGTCTTTCAAAGGGCCAAAAGAACCCCCCACCTAAAAAGAGGGAGAATGCGAAAAGAATAATGCTTCATTAAGATCAAATCCTTCAAAATTTGAGATTACTCTCCCAAATTGAAAACCTCGATGTTTAAGACTTCTCTCAAGAAGCCCAGTGGGTTAGCTCAAGTGGTTGAGACACAAGTTCTTTGAGCTTCATGTAGGAGGTCTTGGAGGACTGGCTCCCTCTGTTGTGTGCCCCACTTGAGCTAATCAGTGCTGATGGGTTTACACTTGGTACCATCTGTGAGATGCGAGGAACTGCTTGGGGGGTTCCTTTTAAGGCATTTGTTGGAAAAGAAAACATCCCTTCTAAGCTGAAAATTATGATAACGTCATGACTCTTCTCCCAAGCTCTCTCAATCTAAAAAGCTTTCTCCCATAAGGCTTCTCCATGTTCGAAATGAACACAAACTCCTCTCCTGAGCCATCTCAAGATGAAAAACAGTACTTGTTGCTCAAAAGTCATTTGTTGAACAAAAGTCCTCCCAAGTTGTGCTTCTGTTTTTGTTTGAGTGACTTTTTTTTGTTTTGTTATTGGGACTGTTAAATTAGAATTTTTGTATGTTTAGTACGTTGGTTGTTTAGATTGGGGGTTTTAGGCTTAGTTAGATTTTTATCTCCTGAGTAAAACATTATTGAAAAAAAGAGAGATTGACATTGGAGATGCCTAGATGCTTTTGATATGTAGAACATGGGTATGTACCCTGGTCATCTCAGTACATCTGCTAACGTTCTTTATATATGTGGATGCCCACAATATCAGTTGCGGATGTCCCTTGATTTACCGAAACCTGGGTAATGCAGGAATCCATCTTCCACCCTTTAAAATGTCTCCTAAAAAAACCTTGGTTGATGGATGTGGAATGTGGGGTATGCATTTCCAAACCTTGGAAACACTTTCTCCAATGACCTTCGTTAATGTACGCTTTTTATGTAATATTTCTGTTGAAATATTAGGAGCTAACTGCAAGGAGACAAAGATTAAATGGCCTTTCTTAATGATTTATGATTTTATCTGTACGCTATTGAAGTGGGTGCTCCAAATTGCTTATGGTTTTCTCACCACGTAACTGTCCGACTCACCATGAGGAAGTTAGAAAATGTTATGGAGAGAGTGCACAAGGTACTCAAACTCTAATGCCCAACTCAAGCGATCTCTCAAGGTTGCATCTCAAACATGATTCACCCTCTGAACTGTAAATTATTTGTTTGTCTTGTGTCCTTTTTCAAAACAGGTGTGGAAAGAAATGCTACTTTTAATGAGTTGTAAGATTCAATGGGATAAAGATTCATTGGAAAACTCTTTCGAATCCTGGTGTCAGACAAATCTCTCTCTAGCCATAAAGCAATGCCATATTTTGTTCTGTGGGGGTTGTGGACTGTAGTTGGCCAAAAGCAAATCTTTATTCCAAGGTAAGCATAAATTGCCAAAAGCATGAAGGTTACTATTAGAACCTGTCATAGACCTTACTAGACCATGGGGTTATTTTGATGGTGCATGCCAAGGCTCCCCAGGTATTTGTGGTTCTGGTTGCCTGTTGTTTTTAAACAGTTCTCATTATTTCTCTTTCAAATTGGATCAGGGCAAAGCACCAATAATAGATCAGAGATTTATGCCATGTGGATCGCAACAGATGATAAAGCAATTATAAATTTGCAAGTTTTAGGATACTCTAAATCCTTGATTGATGTGGCAAATGGGCACAATAGACTTTCAAATCTTGCTCTGAATCTGACTATGGACAGAATTGTGGATGTAAAAAGAAATTCTAAAAGAATTTCTCACATATTTACAAGGAGTTCAATAATTGCACTGAGAGGAGCAAGGTGCTGTACAGCCCAGTATGGGGGAGATGCTGTAACGTAATGTAATGTTACTAAAAATAAAAAATAATTATAAAAATACATGTCGGCTCATAAAATAAAATAATACAAGTAGGCTTGTAAAATAAAAAATTATGAAAAGTAATGCCTAGAAAAAAAAACTTAAACCGGTATCAATTAAGAAAGAGAAATCTAGAAATTAGATGCCTCTAGGTGATTGATAGATCCGAGTTTAAGATGGATCTATGCTGGTGTAAAGGCAGACCATCTCTCAAAAGATGCTTTGTCCATGTAGGAAGGGATCCTCATAGAGTGAGAGTTTAAAGATGGAGCTCTTGTCTTAGAAGCAACAAAGTCATTATCTGATTTTTAAAATAGATGTTTGTGTTTTTCTGTTCTGAATAGAATAGGGGAGTGCTGAAATGGGTCTGAAGGGCCATTTGATTATAGATGTTAGGTGATGATCTGATTTTTAATGTAATCCTTAAGGTAAGACTGTAACAAGTTCTTTCTAGACATGCGACAGACGGATCCTGAACCTTTTTTCTTTATCCGAAAGGTTAGGACAATGTATATTTTGATTTCATTTAAGAAATATCAAATGTAAATATTTTTTTCATGGAAAAAAAAACTCTTGGCCTTGCACATTTCTGTGTCAAGGGAAAATATATTTTTCTCAGCTACTCATTCTATCATCTATGTGTGGAAGTTGGAATGCATACCATACATGGCATCATTGCTGGGTACATCTACTATAAAAGGGAACAAATACAAGCTGTGTAAGGTCTTGTTGGCCCCTTCAACCAGACAATCCAAGAAACTCTTTATTCAGCAATGAAACCCTTTTAGACAGTTCTCACTGGGCAAGTACTCTTTTTTCCAGGCAAGTACTTAAGGCAAGTACCTGTTTTTCCAGTCAATTATCCTCTGGGGCAAACCCCTGAGAACTTCCTGTCATTTCAAGGATGGTAGTAGTATAGTACCCAGGGTAAACCCTGGATTCTTTAAGGCACAAGGCAAGGTCAACAATGGGGCTTGAAGCTGCTACAACAGTCATTATGAGCTCAACATGTCACTTATGGGAATAGAGCCTGGGTGGGGAGGATAACACTCCCTACAATGACTCGGGCCATTAAACCCTGATACTTGTCACTTGGTTTAATGGCCTGAGCATACTTGGTTTAATGGCCTGAGCATACTTGTGATAATGCTAGATTTTCTCTCCCATATACCCGGTATCCACAGAAAACTTTAAAGGAAATAGAAGGATTGAGGACGAGGACTTGTGAAGAAGGAACTATATCCAATAGTTGCAAATATCTATTAAGCAAAGGTTAATGGGAGATTTACTACAGACATTAGGGATTGGATTAGATTATTCAATTCTAAGGTGGTCATCTCTCCTTCTATATCCAATAGGCAAATATCTATCAAGCAAAGGTTGATGGGAGATTTATTACACATGTTAGGGATTGGATTAGATTATTCAATTCTAACGTGGTGAACTCTCTCCCTCTATAAAGGTATATTGACAGCGAAGTCCATATCTCTTAATTAAGTTCCCATGCCCGTATCCTATGGGAAAATTTGGGTTCTGCAAAACTGGTTTGAACTTTGAAGTTAGTTTGAACTGTGCAACTCTTCCAGGGACAATAACTAATGGTATGGGTGATACCCTTCTAATCACACCCAACCACTGTGACACCACTCTAGAGAACATATTTAGTTTAGAAAGCTGATGTTTCTCTTCTCCAGAATTGTGCAGCAGAACAACAAGGTCCTGTGCTAATGCACTGCTATGCTGTAATACAATTATAAAACTTTGGAAGTTACAGTAGATTGTGCAAACTGTGTAACACAACAGATATGCAACTCAGGTTAATAAGTTAAATGTAAAGAAGAGAACATTCATCACACAGGAATATAGTTGATTTAATATGCAGAAAAAGTTAATTTGCATTAAGTAAAACAACAGCAAAATAGCACAACATAATACAATAGTAATAACTTAAATGTAAAGAATAGAACATTCATCACACAAATATAGTTGATCCAATATACAGAAAAAGTTAATTTGCTTTAACTAAAACAACAGTAAAATAGTTCAACATAGTACAATAGTACTACTGTTCTTTAGTTGGTAAAATAGCCAAATGCATCTGATGTATAGATTGGGTGAGGCATGGGACCCAGATTTAGTATTCATGGGTGTGGCACTATACATATTCTTAAAAATATATATAATTGACAAAACAGCTTAAATTATCAATTTATCACAATTAGAACATAGTCTATGCGCATTATAGCTTAAATTGTAGAGTACGTGGGGCATCCTTATATTAAGTTAAATTTCAAATATATGCATTTCATGATGCGCCAATAAAGTTGCATATTGCTTAAGAACAATCCTAAAAAATATGCCCCAAGTAGCATCATACTGGCTTCATTCCCCAAATATCCAAATAATAACAGTTGGGACTCGGGAGTATAAAATTAATGGCCTCGAAGGCCTATTAGTGATTACATGGTTTGAAAAGAGTGATACGATAAGGTTATGGATGCCAAAACCAATAAATAATTGAGTATAAAGATATTGCCCATACACTTGCTAGCAGATTCCAGTTCCTCTCCTCTTTAACTTAATGTCTATCCTTAGCTAGTTGTTATGCAACCAAGGCATCCTGGTTCCTAACTATAACCCAAATTGTCCACTTCTGGGTCATACACTTTGATATGCCAAAATTAAGTTCAAGAACTTAACATGTCAAGGAAATGGTGCATCAATGTCATTCTAGCTGATAGAAATGCATAAAGAAGGATTACAAAAGTTTGTTATCCATTCCTAAATTGCCCTAGCTTTGGGCGATTACTTGACATTGATCTATGCTTAGTATATGCATGGCTATCTATCCTCAGGAGGCATCTCTTCAGGAAGTGCCTCGTGCAACAGTTTTCTACTGTAGACCTGTTTTCTACAACAGGAAGTGGATCCATTGAAAAGTGCCTGAAATGGGGTGGATAAAATATGGTTATGTGAATTTGAGGATTCAATACAGATCCGGTCCAGGTTCAAGGTCCCCCAGGTAGAATCCTGTAACTATAGCATTGAATTGTCCAAGGCACCACACATCTACAAACTTAGGGTTTGATCATCTTTGATGAGGCCTTAATGTGCTCTTATGAAATTTGGTAGGCACCCAACTAACCAGTGATCATCTTTGATAGAGTCGATGATCAATTTGGCTGAGGCAAAATCTTTGCTATTTTTTGCTTCTGTGCCAATTCATCAAGTGTTTCCACATCAACGCTTGTGGATTCAACCCTACATCAGAAATTGTGCAGATGCTATGCTAGAATGTTTTTACACGAGACAGTGCAGTTCTGCCAACAATTCTCCTGTTAAAATTTGGTCCACATTTTAACATAGTTGCAATATGTTCTGAATGATTTTTCATTGCATTTTCCAATGCTTCTCCTTGTTGGAAAATATTTCTCTCATGCCCTACCAACATTTGAGCTTTTGAACATTGTCTTAGGGGGGTTGTGAAAACATTGACTAACTAATCTGCAGTCTCACAAAGCTACATCTGAATTTGACATTCCTCCTGCAAATATTCAAGTAATCGAAGTGGAGTTCAATATCTTTGCTTTTTACATAAATAATAAATTACTGCATTCTTTGCCAATTGAATTGCACCTTGGTTATCACAAAATGGCATCGTTGCATTTTCCAATCTCTCTAAAATATTCATGAATGCATGATTAACATGGTGTAGCCACTTTCTGCAGGCCATATGGTATCTTCTACAATTTCTGCACAAACTAGTCTTCTCCAGGTTGAATCTTGTTGGCTGCTCCGTCTACCCTTCTTATCCATCCCTACAAAAATTGCTCTTTACATCCATTTGATGAACTGTCCATCCAAACTGTGATGCAAGAGGCTAGAGCTAACACAGTTTTTATATTATTCACCATGGCAACAGGCATGAAGGTCTCCCCATAGTCTGTATGCCTTCCTTCTGCACGTAACCTTTTGCCTTGTACTTCTTCACTGTACCATCTGATTTGTACTTTGTCTTGACCACCCAGGTCCCATTTGAATCCAATTGTCTTTTTGGCTTCAAGTTACTTTGTATAATCCCATCTCTGTTTTCTCTAAATGGAATATATTTCTGTCTCCATGGCTTTGCACCATTCTTTCTTCTCCCCTGATTCTTCAAAACTCCAGAGTTCATTACAATGTGTGAAATTAACTATTGGTTGCTTGTTCAAGCACACTTTTTCTCAGGTGTGCATATTCTGCTTCTGTCATTCATTTTTACAGCTTCACTATTCTCTGATTTTGAGTTAGATTCTTTGACCATTTTGTTTTCTTCTGTGATGCTTTACTACACTCTTTGTCTTCTGCTTGTTCAGTAGTTTCCTGTTTGCTAAATTCTTCAGGTGCTAGATAAACCTGATTGGTTCCACTGGAATGCCTAGGTTCGACTGCTACTGCACATCTTTTATCAAATATCACATCTCTCTTGATGATCAGCTTCTGGTCATCAAGATCCCACAATCGATAGGATTTTGATTGCTTATCACAAGCCCAAAGGATACTTTGCTCACTATCTGTCAACTTTGTAGGAACATGCATTAGCTGTGCTCCTGAAAATGTGCAAATGCTTGATAGTAGGCTTGTGCCCATTCCAAGCTTCCGCTGGAGTCTTATTCCATACAACTTTTGTTGGTCTACGATTTATCAAATATACTGCACAGTTTATATATTACTAAAAGAATCATCTGTGCAAAATATTTCACCAGACAAGGATATTATGACTTTTCATAGGTTTCTCATTTGCCAAGAAATACAAAAAACATCAATGCTGAACTATTTCCTACTTATTTTCTGATTCTGAATTTCTGAGAATGAAGGATTTTTGTCTAGGGCTGTATACGGTGCAAAGTCAAGAAGTACTTAAACTAATCTTGAAAAATGCAGGTTGCAATGACACATCCATTGGCAGTTACAAACTGCAATATTGATATGGAGAGCTTGATTTCAGATCAAAACCGGAGCATAGCCACTCTGGCTATTACTACATTGTTGAAAACAGGAAATGAGTCGAGTGTGGATCGTTTGATGAAGCAAATCACGAATTTTATGTCAGATATAGCAGATGAGTTCAAGATTGTGGTTGTGGAAGCGATTCGATCTCTGTGCTTAAAATTTCCACAGAAGTATCGAACACTGTGAGTACTTGGCAGTTTTTTTGTTATTCTATTTAAATGTGCTATCTTTGCTCGCTTTTCTTTGGAGGAGAGTTAATAATTATGTTGTTTGTCAAACAACCTTTCAGAATGAACTTTCTAAGCAATATACTCCGGGAAGAAGGGGGATTTGAATATAAGAAAGCTATTGTGGACTCTATTCTTATTCTCATACGAGATATCCCTGAAGCAAAAGAAAGTGGCTTGTCTCATCTTTGTGAATTCATAGAAGATTGTGAATTTACTTATCTTTCTACACAGGTAAGTGCTATCTACTGCATAAAATCCTTGGCATTGTATCATCAATTTTATTCATTCATTTTCATTGTTTATATTTTCATTCTTTTCTTCCAACTGATTACAGAGGTAGTGGTTGTCTACTGAGTACTCTGCTCCCTAATCTCTGAGTATCGTTAGATCATATAGGCATGGGAACTGAAGATGTTGAAATAGTAACAAGTGTTAAAAATTCGACCTTCAGAGATGGAAAGGGAAAATCTCGTGGATAGAATTATCGAAAAGTGCAGTCCATTTATGGCTATGTTTTGAACAAGTCAATTATAATACACTATATATATTATAAAGGATCAGATAAATTTATTCATCTGCTTGACTTATTATGTCAGATAATTGCGTGGCATATTATTGATAAGGTATTTCTGTTGCAGATTCTTCATTTTCTCGGTAATGAAGGACCAAAGACTGCAGACCCTAGCAAGTATATTCGTTATATATATAATCGAGTTATTCTTGAAAATGCAACAGTTAGGGCAAGTGCTGTAAGTGCACTAGCAAAGTTTGGGGCACTGGTTGAGTCTCTAAAGGTGCATATTTTATATTTATATTTGGTAAATAGTCATATTGAAGAATAGGCATTCTATTGTATTGTGCTAATGATTATTCTGAAAGATATTGTGATGTTCGTTGTCAATATGTTGTACAGCCTCGCATATTTGTATTGTTGCGGAGGTGTCTCTTTGACAATGATGATGAGGTGAGGACTACTATATCTTGGAGTGAGCTAGTGCTAATATTATTTTTGAGTTTGTTTTCTTGTCATGTTTTGAAGTGAAATTACTGCTAGGATTGTGATTCTTTTTCATTCATATGGTCAACTTGTTTCTCTTGTTACATTTTCAAGTGAAGAGTTAGTGCTAGGATGGTGGTTTTCACTTTATTTTGTTATTCTACAATGTCTTTATTTTGTCTTGTCCCCTGTCTTATGAATATTCTTTTTGTTTTTTATATATATAAATGTGAGCTTGTGCTGGTATACTTTGTTCTCTTGATCACATTGGTTAGCAAGCTGAAACAATGAAAAGTTGCTTTAAAAGTGATTCCTATATCTAAATGTAAATCTGTATTGGATTTGAGCCTTCAGGTTCGGGATCGAGCAACACTCTACCTAAATGCTCTTGGTGGAGATGCTTCTTCAAATAACGATGGGAGGGATTTGAAAGAGTTTATTTATGGTACCTTACACTTGCCACTGGTTAACCTTGAAGCAAGTTTACAAGCCTATGTAAGTAATTTATGCAAGGGTTTATTAAGTTATTTCTTACCATTGAATTATAGATGAATTGTTGACTTGTGTATCCGTTGTATGCCTGAATGTATAGGAGGCTAGTGAAGAGCCTTTCAATCTGGCTGCTGTTCCAAAAGAGCTCAAATCACAGCCCTTAACAGAGAAGAAAGCACCTGGGAAAAAATCATCAGCAACAAATGTTGGGCCTACTACTGTTACCTCAATTGGAGAAACATATGAAAAATTACTTGCCTCTATTCCCGAGTTTTCAGAATTTGGAAAACTTTTCAAGGTAGTGTGGGTTTGTAATTTTGAATTTCATTTGTTTTAATAGAATGGAAGTATTCTGTTTCAGTTCTTGATCTGCTTTTGTTTACCATACACTTATTCAAGTATCATGTTTTATTTCCTGTGTTTGCAGTCTTCCCCACCTGTAGAGCTGACTGAAGCGGAGACAGAGTATGCCGTGAATGTTGTGAAGCACGTATTTTCTAACCATGTTGTGTTTCAGTATAACTGCACGAACACTATACCAGAACAAGTTTTGGAAGATGTAGGATTCTGCATGAACTTACCTTGTTATGATACCGCAAATAAATACAATTTAATTTTTACATATTGAGCCTCTTTGTAGTGTATTGTCTCTTCTATGATTATTTACAACATAATATATCTGGGTGCTTAAAAGTATCTACTATCAACCTCCCAGAAATTTTGCTGTATTAATCTCTGAAGTGTGTAAATTATCTGTGACGATTTCATCTATCTTTTCATTTACCAAAGTTCATTTTTCTCCATGTTTACAGGTTCATGTACTAGTAGATGCATCTGAGGCAGAAGAATTTTCTGAAGTGGCATCTAAACCTCTGAAGTCATTGCCTTATGACTCACCTGGACAGACTTTTGTGGCATTTGAAAAACCAGAAGGAGCTTTGTCTACTGGAAAATTTTCAAATATGCTGAAATTTGTTGTGAAAGAGGTACTCTTCTAAACTTTGATGTCTTTGCAATCTCTCTGAAGACTAGCTTATTTTCTGTATATTCACAAATATCATGCTTTTCTCCTTGAATCAACTTGTTTGAGATTTATTTGATGGTATTAGGAAACAATAACCTTGTTGCTTTACTCTCTCCAGCCAAAAACAACCCTGTTTCTCAACAATTGCTTGTGACTTGTGAGTTTTTTGTTTGAGAAAAATAGTTTCTCTAAACAAGAAGATGGGTCCCATTCTTTTTCACTGTCCTCCCCAAAAAAGAACACAACCGAGAAAGTAACAATAAATACAGTGAATTTTGCTATTAAAGATTTGAACGTTATGAAAATACATGCCTTCCAATAGAGATGCTAATCAAGATTTAACCCTTTTATGTTCATCCTGTCGACCTTGAAATTAATTTTTTTGGACAATTGTTGTATATGGTTTATATGGCTTAAGTTGCATGGTGTCTGCTATTTGTGCATGTGTTTATTTGTTTTGAATGGCCAGATGATTACATATATCTCTCCATCTCACATCCAGTGACCCCAGCAATCCAAACTGTTCAGGAAATATGACATCACTGCTGGATAATCCTGCATTCCCATTTCCATTGAAAAAAATTCTGCATTGCCATTTCCACAGATTTTCTTTCTGCATTCCCATCAAAACTATATTCCCTAGTGATGTAAGGGTTCTTGTATGTAATAAGCACATAGAGGTTCAACAGAACCATTCAAAAGAAAGTTGCTTCAATCTAGAGAGATTTGTTGTGAAATCAACTTTGGCAAAGTGCTAATAAATGGTTTAGGCAAGTTGTTTGTGAATCTATGAGAAGTTGATAACTTCATACTATGGATCAATTCTATTCTTGTCATTGTCCTTATAACTAATTTATTAAGGTAAGAAAATGAGAAAGTCTGACTATCAACATTGGTGCCAAAGATTTTCCAATAACAAAATTATATAACATACCAGGAACACAGAGAGGGGGGGGTGAATCTGTGTGTGCAGTCTTTATTAATTTTTCAACTTTTATAATCAACAACTTATTCAATATTATACATTGTCACATTATCATTATATGACCATCAACATTGTTATCATCATCATATCATCATCATCACATAGAAA
This sequence comes from Pseudotsuga menziesii, assembly GCA_001517045.1. Classification (NCBI taxonomy): domain Eukaryota; kingdom Viridiplantae; phylum Streptophyta; class Pinopsida; order Pinales; family Pinaceae; genus Pseudotsuga; species Pseudotsuga menziesii. The sequence continues at coordinate 46,316 of LPNX011008053.1, forward strand.
GCAAAGCAACACAGTACACAAGATTTTTACGTGGAAACCCAAGTCCTGGGGGGGAAACCACGGAAGCCTTTTTAATAATAGTTGTCCAGAAATAACTGGATGTAAGGAACAACTGTCTTATTATATAGACTTCAATTTTTTCAGCTTCAACTGAAAGGAGGCTACGACCCCCTGTTTTACAGGCTGCGACCTGAAGGAAGCTACCACTCCCTAGTTTTCCGGTTTCTACCGGAAGGAGGCTACGACCTCCTTTCCTTGCCCCGTCCTGCCACCCTGATAAGAAGATAGAAATAGCTGAACCACAACCGCACTGATCCTGCGGACCTGTTATTCAACACTTGTGCTACATTGCACAACCTGTACCATACTGCACAACATGTACCACACTGCACAACCACTGCCACTACTAGCCACTGCTCATTACTTGATCACTACTCATCAACCAATTGCTGTCCATTGTATCACAAAACTCATCAATATGTACAATCAACCTATACCAATCAATCTGTTTCTCACATCAACCAACTCAGTCAAATTGAGTCTGCTCACCAAAACCTGTCCACCTGAATCAAACCAACTGCTCATACAACTTAGCCAATTTGAGTCAAACCGCTTGCTCATAAGGCAACCTGGGCCAATCCAATCTCTGAATTTGCTGCAGATATCACTGCCACATACTGCTCATGTTATCACGGTCATGTTGATCATGTTAGTTTTTGTACCTAGGCAGATGTTCCCTAGGTGACTTTAATTTTTGCCTAAAGTCACTTTAAGAGGGAAAAAGGTGACCCTCACATTAAATGTCACTTAATGAGACTTTATAACAATAAAGTCACTTTTTGATAAATTTAAGTGAGTGAGAGTAATTTTATTTATGAGAAATAAATAAAAGGGATTTTTACTCTCATTGATTCTCATCCGTTGGATTAGATCTTATTTCCACCGTTGGATTAGAAACTCACTTAGGGTAAACAAAAAGGCTGAGGGAGGCAAAAGGGTATTCACTTTTTCATTTTTCAGGAGAAGAGAGAGAGCTGAGCAAGGAGGTCGAGTTTGCTGAAGGAGGTCGAGTTTTCTGAGAGAAATTTATGCACTAAAATCGAGGAGTACAGGAGCTTTAAATCTGCACAGAAATCAAGAAGAGAGTACGGCTCATTTATTACTGTACGGCTGCTTTAACTTGCACAGAAATCGAGGAGTACGGCTGCCATTAATGCTGTACGGTTTGCATTAATTTCCCAACACAGAAATTGAGGAGATAAGGGTCTGTACGGCCTGCATTAAATGCTGTACGAACATCATTAATTTTTCAGCACAGAAATCGAGGTACGGCCTGTAGTATGGCTGCATTAAATTCTTGCACAGTTTTCGAGGTACGAACAGCATTTATTTGGCACTGTTTTCGAGGAGGTACGGCTGTCATTTATTACTGTACGGTCAGCATTTAATTTGGCACAGAAATCAAGGTGTACGGCTGGTGTTTTTGCTGGGCACAAGTTTCCAGATTTTGTGATAAAGTCTGTGGTAGAGATAAGTTGAATTTCTACTGTATTTTCTGTCCTATATTTTGCTGAAGAAATAAAGATCTCTCTCTCTCTGACTGGTTTTCCCCGTGGGGTTTTTTCCAGGGCTGATTAGCCAAAAATCTCTGAGTCAAATTTATGGTGTGCATGTTTATTTGTTTCAGCCTGTTAGTATTTGATTTTACTGTGTGTTTAAAATTGTTCGGCAAAATTTTAAGTAGCTTCAAGCCTATGCAAAACCGGCTGAAGTGAAAAACACAAATTGTTCATTTAAACCAGCAAGCAGTAAAACTCAGTTTTTCAACATGGTATCAGAGCAAAGGGGGCAGAAACAGTGATTTTTTGCAGACACACAGTAATTTGCAGCATTCAGAAATTTTTGTTATTCTACTTCTGTTAGTGAACAGCACTTTGTTGAGTTGTTGTTGAGATGGCTACAGGACTTAGGTTGGAGGATAGGCTGGATGGGACAGGGAATTTTGTGCCGTGGAAGGCTAGAATTCTGCTGTTACTTGAAGAGAATGAGTTGTGGCCAGACATAGTGAGGAACACTACTACAAACCCCATTACCATTCCTGCATCTACAGATGCAGCAGCCCTCACAGCCTTCAATAAGAAGGACTGCAAAGCCAGAAGAATTATTCTTGATGCCGTGAAAGATCACATTATTCCTCACATTTCAGGAAAGGACAAGACACATGAGATGTGGACAGCCTTGACCAGCCTGTATGAGAGTTCTAATGAGAACCGGAAAATGGTTCTCAGAGAAAAACTCAAGAGTATCAGGATGAATGGAGGAGAGGGAGTCACAGCTTACCTTACTAGGATTTCTACAGTTCGGGATGAACTTGCAGCAGTTGGGGAGAAGGTTGCCCCTACAGAGCTTGTGCGGACAGCAGTGAACGGGGCTTCAAAGTCCTGGAGTGCTTTTGTGTAGGCTATAGTGGGCAGGGAGAACCTACCTGACTGGGAGAGGCTATGGGATGACTTTGTGCAGGAGGAGACCAGGAGGGGTCTTGCACAGGGTAGTGCTTCTCAGAGAGGGGCTGATGATGAGGATGTGGCTTTGGCAGCCAATGGTAAGAAGAAGAAGGGTCCCAAGAAGGGTGGGGCCAAGCAGCAGCAGCAGCAGGGACAGCAGAGTGGACAGAAGAAGGACTTGAGTAAAATCAAGTGCTATGCTTGTCAGGCGTTTGGACACTATGCCTCACAGTGTCCAAGCAAGAAGAAGAAGAAGGGGCAGGGACAGCAGACTGCAGCCTCAGCTGAGGTTGATGAGTTTAGTATTGCATTTCAGAGGGAGTTTTCTCTTTATGCTGGACATATGGAGGGAGAGAGAGTCACCTTAGCCACCAGCATAGATATGGATTAGGACAGTGAGCATTCCTTGTTGGCAGGACATGAGGGGGGTCCATCCACCTCTTCTACTTGGTACATTGATAGTGGAGCCACGAGCCACATGACTGGAGCGCGTGAGGTGTTCTCAGAGTTGTCAGAGTCAGGTAGGGATGTGGAGGTTGTCCTTGGGGACAACACCGTTGTGAGAGCTGTTGGTAGGGGTACCATCACATTTCAGAGGGAGTCTATGAGTCCCATGACTCTGCGGGATGTGTTGTATGTCCCTGGGCTGAAAAAGAACCTTGTATCAGTTTCCACCATAGAGGACAGGGGTCTTGGGGTGTGCTTTTCGGATGGGAGAGTACAAGTATATCCCAAGGCTACAGGTATGTCCAGTGCCATGGACATCGGGGTCAGATGTGGAAAGATGTACAAGCTATTATTTCAGCCACAGTGTGCTTTGGCACATAGCAGCAGCAGCGAGCTTTGTGAGCTTTGGCATCGGAGGATGGCCCACTT
>LPNX011008053.1:51895-81844 GCA_001517045.1 Pseudotsuga menziesii
ATCTAGGCAGATGTTCCCTAGGTGACTTTAATTTTTGCCTAAAGTCATTTTAAGAGGGAAAAAGGTGACCCTCACATTAAATGTCACTTAATGAGACTTTATAACAATAAAGTCACTTTTTGATAAATTTAAGTGAGTGAGAGTAATTTTATTTATGAGAAATAAATAAAAGGGATTTTTACTCTCATTGATTCTCATCCGTTGGATTAGATCTTATTTCCACCGTTGGATTAGAAACTCACTTAGGGTAAACAAAAAGGCTGAGGGAGGCAAAAGGGCATTCACTTTTTCATTTTTCAGGAGAAGAGAGAGAGCTGAGCAAGGAGGTCGAGTTTGCTGAAGGAGGTCGAGTTTTCTGAGAGAAATTTATGCACTGAAATCGAGGAGTACAGGAGCTTTAAATCTGCACAGAAATCGAGAGGAGAGTACAGCTCATTTATTACTGTACGGCTGCTTTAACTTGCACAGAAATCGAGGAGTACGGCTGCCATTAATGCTGTACGGTTTGCATTAATTTCCCAACACAGAAATCGAGGAGATAAGGGTCTGTACGGCCTGCATTAAATGCTGTATGGACATCATTAATTTTTCAGCACAGAAATCGAGGTACGGCCTGTAGTATGGCTGCATTAAATTCCTGCACAGTTTTCGAGGTATGGACAGCATTTATTTGGCACTGTTTTCGAGGAGGTACGGCTGTCATTTATTACTGTACGGTCAGCATTTAATTTGGCACAGAAATCAAGGTGTAGGCTGGTGTTTTTGCTGGGCACAAGTTTCCAGATTTTGTGATAAAGTCTGTGGTAGAGATAAGTTGAATTTCTACTGTATTTTCTATCCTATATTTTGCTGAAGAAATAAAGATCTCTCTCTCTCTGACTGGTTTTCCCCGTGGGGTTTTTTCCAGGGCTGATTAGCCAAAAATCTCTGAGTCAAATTTATGGTGTGCATGTTTATTTGTTTCAGCCTGTTAGTATTTGATTTTACTGTGTGTTTAAAATTGTTCGGCAAAATTTTAAGTAGCTTCAAGCCTATGCAAAACCGGCTGAAGTGAAAAACACAAATTGTTCATTTAAACCAGCAAGCAGTAAAACTCAGTTTTTCAACAGATCAAGCTGCTCATCGATACTGCTGGTTACTTGCTTGTCTTTTCAGTAGATCTGTTCTATGTGAAGAACTTCTTGCTGCTGATAACCTCTGTTCACTGTTTATTGCCAAGTCAGCCTTGTCACACACACACACACTGCTTTATACACAATTATCAGACATGTATCATCATAAGTTTGTGTATAGCTGACTGTGCATCATAGCATGGAAGAGTATCATTACAAGAAAAAACAAAATAATGTTTGCAAACTGTTCACACACCACATTCACTATTTTTGCACATGCTTCCCACACAGTTTACTCATTCCTGTACATATTCATTTGTACAAAAATATGACACTGTTCACATATTTGACTGAATACTGAATATGCATTCCCTTGCATACTTTCTGTACTTATTCATTCACTCTTGCAGACTCACAAATCACTGTATCTTTAATAAACTATAACACTATACATTCCACACTTCTGCACTTGTACGAATACATATACTGTTGTTCTCATATCACTATTTTACTTTATTACATGCCACATCATTTACTCATTCAAATGTATATCAACAATCATACACATACTGTATGCATCAATGAAAACATACCTGGAACATCATGTCATCATCATAGAATAAAATCTATACTGTATACCTGTCACTTGGATATCATGTCATAAACTGTTGCACTTGTAATAAGCTGCTGTTCTTGTCATAATCAAATAAATTTGACTATGCCAAGATCATGACTGTGTATGCAAATGTTTTCTTGCTCGGATTTTACTCAGATTTTCACCATTGCTATTATATTACAGAATGTGTATCAAAAGTATGTCATAGTAATATTATTTCATACCTGGGCTTGTACATCATCATCAACATACCGCTGCCGCTGTGAAGAAATAATCTGGGTCTGCTTTCACCTTCTGGGTAAGTGTTGTCTGCTGTTCAGGACTTGATAATCGTCCATTCTAAGACTGTCTGCCAAGAATCCATGGGCCACGCTGGGGAATCCGATTGACAGTTACCCAAAAAAAAACTAAGCTTTGTCCCTGCTGTTCCCCATGCCTACTGAGATCCCTTTGAAATAATAAATTAGAAAGAGTGAAATCTTGAATTGGAGAATGGCATCACTGTTTCATAAATTTGTCCCTGAAATCTCACATCATGAAACCAGCAAACAACGATCTGCCAGCCAGCTCGCTGCTAAAGGATGAATTAACCACCAATTCCCCACGGCCAACACTTGCAATAATTGATGCGGCTGCTACCTCTCACAGATTCATTGCCCGAATTTGAAATTTCCTTTGCCCGGTATCTTGTTGACTTGGAACTCCACGGCTCAAAACAGATAGGAAGAGTTAAAAAGAAATTCTCTGCAGAAATATCAAAGCTTGGGACCATCAAAAATTAAAACACGGCTTTATTAGCTCAGCACTCAGGCATTTCCTCCGTTCAACCAAACTCGCGAGCTTGCCTCAGTCAACTAACTATCTCTCGGCAACGTTTAACTCATTTTTCTATCTATCTTTTTTGTTAGAAGGTATATTTATATATGATTCGGAAGAGAGTGGGTCGATAACTTAAGGTTTTTTTTGTTTTAATTAAATTACAAAGATTACGGGGACATATTTTAATTTTGTCATAATTTATTATTTATTTTTATTTTTTTTAAATACATCTTTCCATGTTTTAATGAGTTTGTTAAAAAAAAAGAAATGTCATCTTTTCAAGTTTTAATGAGTTAATTTTAATATTGAATAAAAAGTTATTCTTAATATTAAAAAAAATTTATTTATTAAATTATTTTAATAAATAATTGTTTTATTTATTAAAACTTTTTAATGTATGATTTTGATATTAATTTAAAATCTTTTATTAATGATTTAAGGCTTTATCATTTAATCTTGTGAATATTTTGATTAAACCAACTTGGGGGTACTTGACCACTCTCCAGGAAGATCAGGGCTTTTGCCATTGTCCCAAGGGCTCCAAGGGCTTCAGACTTGGGCTTGGGCAAAGTCAAAAGGTCTCCTTTGACGCTGACACTTACTCAACCCACAGAGGCTCCTCAAGGGGCACGACGACACACTCTATTCTCAATGCAAGACCATGTTGGCATCAATGACAATTTCACCAACAAGGGCACTCTCCATTGCAAGTGGTAGGAAGAAGATTTGGCATTTGGTAAAAGGAAGGAGAATTGAATGAAAGGATATGTTAAAGCTGCTATCCTCCTAGGAATTCCGTGGCTGTACATTAAGTCATTGGAAGAAGATTTGCCATTTAGTAAAAGGAAAGTGGCTTAGAATTGAATGAAAAGATATGTTAAAGCTGCTATCCTCCAAGGAATTCAGTGGCTGTACAATTTCCTCTCATCTGGGTTGAATTATTTTTTGAAGTTTCAACAGATTTGGAGAAAATTATAAAAGAGGAGAATATAGGTAACATACTAGATGATCCAAACTATTGAATAGAACAGGTTGATACTGTGCATAATGCCTATCTGTCTTTTGTTTAAATGGAGACATTGATAATCATGAAATGATACAATGAAATACAACCTGCAAATGTATTTTAGAAGTTGTGCAGTAGGCAATTTATGGTATGAAGCTAAGGAGACATTTTTGAAGAACTGGAGGTCATCATCATTAGTATCACCCTCTGCAGAATGCTTCCTCATCTTGCTTAAGGCTTTATCTCGATCCTCTAGGGACATTAGCTAACACTGTCCAATTTTGATGAAACTATGTAACCCAAGACTTAAAATATGGTAGAAAAACCTCGACATGCTAATCAATGATTTTGGCTCGAGTAAAGGATACATTCTTGCTAAGTCCATGACAGAGGAGTTCAACAATCAATGCCACCTATATTGGGATACATTAAGGGCTTGGTGCTCTTGATTTACTGGCAATCCTATACCCTCATACTGATACATGATAGAATCTGATGAAAATGTTGCAATCTTTCCATTTAATTTACTGTGAAGTCCTGAAAACTGTTAAGTATACTGAATTTTGACTGGAATATGGAATTCTACTTTTTCTGTATGAAGTCCAATGATGTTGGAACCACTCTCAATTATGTCATCCTGTCTTTCCTTTTCCATCCTTTTATTCTAAGAACTTAACATTACCATTAATTACCATCATTTTTGGTCAACTCTAGTACAAAACCAAGTCAAAATAGGTAGATTTGTTGTTGAAATTGCATTGTACAGATATGGATATGGCTTGGAATGTGTTTCCAGCCATAAAGAACGTGTTTTCCACATGTGGGTATAGGACACAATAGTGGTACAGAACAGAACATGTTTTCAGGCTGTACAGAACATGTTTCTGGATTTTGGTACAGAAACGCAAGGGGTATGGCACTGTACCCCATGTTTCCTGCAATGTAGAAATGAACTTTTTCGATGGTAAAAGTGAGTGGGATGAGGGGGTATATGAAAGTGGCTATGTTTGGGTTAAACTGCCCTTGCAAAGTTCTTGCAATTGTATCTGCATCTTAGAAAGAAATGATCAATACAACAATTAGAGCACAATAGTGCTAAATGAGCCACCAGTCATCATAATTTTGAATTACGCTCTATTTATAATGCTTGCAAATGCACCTTTTCCATGTGAGACACCTACTTCCCATTCATAAAGTGTAAGCGCTTCAGGGTATATGAAAAACAAAAGTGGCTATGTTCCCGATAAATGTACCCTTGTAAAGTTTTTACACTTATATCTTCACCTTAGAAATAGACAATCAACGTGATTTGCCTTGGTTGTCAACTCTTTCAAACATGGGCACAATAGAGCTAAGTGAGTCACCGGTTGAGTATTTGGGTAGTTAGTTTTGGAGTGGGCACGAGCATTGCTTTGTTTCATGAATCTATGATTACCTTTTCTTCAAAGAACAATGAACAACCCTGAGAGTAACTTCCTCAGCCACACACCCTTAGAAGCAGCCATGTTGGCTGCCATGTACTCGGCCTCTGCCGAGCTCAATGCAACTGACTTCTGCCTCCTGCTGAACCAAAAGACACTTAGACAACCCCTAACCCAATGCTGAAACAACAACCTGAAGTACTCTTCTTGTCCTCTACACATCCTGCCTAGTCAACATTTGTGAAACCTGCTAACTGTACACTCCCCCTACGCTTATAAACCAATCCATACTCCATTGTACCTTTGATGTAGCGAAGTATGTGCTTCGCAGCTGTCCAATGCACTCTCTGAGGGTCCACCATGAACTGACTCATAGAGTTGACTACAAAGTTGATGTCAGGTTGAGTGTTGACCAGATACATAAGTGATCTGATAAGCTGACGATACAAGGTAGGATCAAATTTGTTTGACCTTGATGCATCAATCTTCCTCTAGTTGGAAACTAGAGGTATGGCCATAGGCTTGCAATCCTCGATCCTGAATCTCTTCAAAATCTCTACTGCATACTTCCCCTGTCCAATGAAGAAGCATCTATCTCTCTGCCAAACCTCCAAGCCTAGAAATTAATGCATCAGCCCAAGGTCTTTCATCTCAAACTACACTACAAGGTTGGACTTGCAGTCTCTAATCAACCTCTCATCTCCTGTCAAAAAGAGATCATCCACATATAAGACCAGTATGAGATGAGAGGCACCTCACTTGTCAAGAAGTACATGTTGTGGTCAGCCTCACTTCGCTGAAATCCCATCTCTCGTAGATAGCTGTCTATCCTAGAGTACCATGCTCGAGGTGCTTGCTTGAGCCCATAAAGAGCTCGATGCAGTTTGCATACATGTGTCTCCCTATCCTCCACATCAAACCCCTTTGGCTGCTCAATATATACCTCCTCTATCACTCCGTTGAGGAAGGCAGTCTTGACATCCATTTGATGGACTCGCCAACCCATCTCTGCTAAAGCGTTAATGGTTCGAATGGAAGAATACGTGGAAACTTGAGTGAAGGTCTCCTCATAGTCAATGCCCTTCCTCTGTGAAAACCCCTTTGCCACGAAGCGTGCCTTACCTTATAGATCCACTTTTGTCTGTTGCATGCTTTACCTTATAGATCCACTTGGATCCTACCACCTTCTTGCCTTTAGGTCTTGGCACAACCTCCCATACTCGGTTCTTCATGATTGAGTCATACTCCTCAACCATGGCCTCTTGCCACACATCATGTTGTGCAGTTTCCTCAAAACTGGAAGGGTTAGAGTCAATCAACTCTGTCATCAGTGCCATATAACTGAATCTCTCTGGAGGTACACTCCTTTTGAAAGATCTCTGTGGAAGATCCACATGCTTGGAATCCTGTACTGTGGACCTATACCACTTAGGCCGTGGCCTAGTGTTTTCCTGCTGTGGTTGTTGGATATCCTCCTCCTGTTGTGGCTCATCCTCCAAGTCAATGACCAAAGGATCCTGTCCACCTGAGTCCCTTTGACTACCAGAGCCTGTGCCCTGTGTCTTTACATGTACCTATACATCTAGCTCCTCCAACTTGATCCCTGTATCCTGTGCTGGCTGCTGCTTTGTTGGTGAGTCCATAGATATCCGTAAGGCCCTGTCCTCATCGAATTGGACATCCTTGCTCACAATGATCCTCTTGCAAGCAAGAATGTAAACTCTGTATGCCTTCGAAGTCTTGCTATATCCAACAAGTAGCCCCTTCTCTCCAGAAGGGTCCAACTTATTCCTAGTGTCAGCATGAACATGACAATAACAGACATTGTCAAATATGTGAATGTGACTCACATCTGGCCGAGTGCCTATGAAGACCTCGTCTGGTGTCTTCCTCCCCAAAGTTGTGTGGGGACACCTGTTCTGAATGTATACTGCAATCCTGTATGCCTCGACCCAATGGAATAGTGGTAATCCCTGATCAAATAGCATGGCCTTCACTGCTCCAACCATAGTCTTGTTCTTCCGCTCTGCCACACCATTTTGCTGTGGGGTATGGGGCACAATGTGCTCTTTCTTGATCCCCTTTGCCAAACAATATTCCATGAACTCATTGGAGGTGTAGTCACCCCAATTGTTTGTTCTCAACACCCGAATCTTCTTTCTTGTTTGGTTCTCCACGAGAGTCTGAAACTCTCGGAACCTCTCAAAGACCTTTGACTTGGCCTTCAAGAAATAGATTTAGGTTTTCTTGTAATAGTCATCAATGAAGATTATGCAGTATCCGTAACCATTGAACAAATGGACACTCATAGGTCCGCATACATCCGAATGCACCAAGTCCAAGGGCTCTTTAGACTTGTGCTCACTCTGTGGGAAAGGCTTCCCGATGTTCTTCCCTAAAGAACAACCCTTGCAGTGGTTGTTATGCTTTTCCTCTTGTACTTGAGGAACCCCAATGACAGCTTGTCTCAAGTGCCTCAGTGCTCCATGGTGTAAGTGTGCCATCCTCCTATGACACAACTCACCCCGATTGCCGTTGACTAGAGCCATTGTAGGCTCAAAGTGTAGTCTATACACTTTCCCACTCCTTCCGCCAATCACCCGATCCAAGCTCCTATCTGACCCCTTGGGCCTGATATATACGCTATGGTCACAGAACTTCACTTGATATCCCTTGTCCTCCAAAAGTGGAGTCTGATATAAGGCTCTTGGTCAGTCCTGGAACATATAACACATCAACAAAACTGAGGGGTTTTCTAAACTCCCTCTCTAATGAAATGGTGCCAACTCCATGCGCTTGATACTGCTCATCATCACCCAGCTCAACGTGGATCCCTGTTCCACCCTCCTGCAAGTCTGAAGAATCTCTTTTGTCCGGTCATGTGACTAGATGCTCCACTGTCAATGTACCATATACTGCTCCGTGTGGTGCTTGCCATGCAAGCTATCAAGCAAAACTCCTCATTGAGGTTCCTGGTGAAATCCTCCACCTCTCTAGATCTAGCCATTTGAGTGTTACTCTTCTTCTTCTTGTCTGGGCATTGGGAGGCAAAGTGTCCTTGCTTGTGGCAGATAAAACACTTGACCTTTGAAACGTCAAGTTTCTTCTTGCCATCCTTCTTCCTCTTTGCCTTCCCCTTGCTCTTCCCTGTCAGGGCTAGAGCCTCCTTATCCACAATCTATGGGGCACTGCTAGATGAGCCTGATCCTTGACCCATGCGGGTCTCCTGGACAAAGTCATCCCATAGTCTCTGCCAATCAGGTTGCTTTTCCCTAGCCACAACACCCTTGACAAAGGTGTCCCATGGCTTAGAGAAGCCATTGAGGGCTATCCGAACTAGCTCCTCATCCTCAGTCTTGGAGCCAATAGCTCCAAGCTCATCCTTGATCTGTGTGAGCCTTGTGAGATAAGGCACCACCCCTTCTCCCTTGGCCATCTTGGTGTTGCACATCCTCTCTTGCAGCACCATCTTCCGGTTCTTGTTCTTGCTCTGTTATAGACTTTCCAAAGCCTTCCACATCTCTAATGCGGTCTTCTTCTCGGAAAGTTGAGGGACTATGTGGTCCTTCACCCCATCCAAGATGATCAACATGGCTCTGTAATCAATCTTCTTCCATGCTACTAACTCTATCGGATCTGTGGGTGCAACCTTCGTGGAGTCAATGTGCTCCTCTACATCATTGACGTCCAAGATCCTTGTGATCCTTTCTTTCCATGTAGGAAAGGTCTGAGCACCCTGGAGTCTATCCTCAACTTTCAACTGCACGACCATCATGAAGTGTACCTGTCAAACCCTAGATCTGCCCCTGATCTACTGCTTCTGCAAATCTCTCAGCGTTAGCTCACCAGAGCTTTGATATGATGTAAATTTTCCTCTAATATTCAAACTAGCGCTATTCAAATTTCTACTGATTACCACACATGAATATTTTTTACAAGTATGCAACATAATATAAAGAGCTGAGAAATAAATCACATCATATCACAATATAGACACTATTATTTTGGGTATGGAAACCCCCGGAAATACCCAAGATGGGAAAACCGGTGCAACAGTCAGATATAGATTTTATTATGAGAAAATATGGAACTTTTACAATCACTGCTAATCAACCAAACCTGGCGATGAAGCAGTACCCGACAGAATCATTGGGCAAAATCCCAGGTAAACCTCCAGCCCCTCTGCGTGACTGTACGGCCTCCCACACGTGCGGATCCGTACGGCTGCTGTACGGAATCCGTACGGTTTGTATGGCAGCTGTACGAAATCCGTATGGTCTGTACGGCCTTCCTTTGCAACTGCTGCCTGTTGATCTGTACGGCCTCTGTCCTGCCTGGTAACTCTGTGATCTTGTTTTTTCACTCCTCCGTCTTGCCAGCTAAATCCTATGTCTGACTTTCTTTCCCTGTCTGTATCCTGTCTTTGTCGGAATACAAGTGTGTGTGTGTGTCCTCTCAACCAATTGACCTTTCTTTTATAACTTTAGGTAAAGCGAAAACCCTAATTTCACTTTCACTTAAAGTCAATAAATAACTAGATCACTTTAATTAGTTTCCAAAGTAAACTTAGGGAAAATAATTAAACACTTGCATGTAGGAAGACCTTCCTTGTTGTTGCTAATTTAACAGGTCTCACTGATCTGATATTGATGAAGTCTGAATCTCTGGCTGTGGCTTGCTGCCCTGAGCTGGTTAGAAAACAGGGAATAAATAGGTGATTCTCCTGAAGGAATCTGGATGGGGAGGACTCTGCAGGGACTGTGATCTAAATCCAAGAACCTCCCTCATAAAAAGAGCTAAACACCTCTGGTATGGAAAACCCTTTGTTTCAGGATATCATTAAATGGCGGGCAGACATTTGTTATGTATATACTCAAATATTTTTTCACACATTTTCTCCAAAATCATCAATGCATAAGGAAGATCAACCAGAATAACATGAGACAAGCTTCTTGTATATTTTAACTGAATGGTAAATAGGCTCAATTATGGCCGTTCAGTTTTTTAGATTTCACTATGCATGTAAGACAGCTCTGTATCAGGAACCGAGTATTGCAAAATTGTAGATTCTTGCAAATTTATTAGAAGCCTGTTCATGGTTCTTGTGGTATATTTTTGCTTGGAATGGTTGGCAGAATGCCACACATGTTGCTATAATAAAGAAACAATGAAACAACCAACCCCTTATTTTTTCGTTTTATTTTGTGCTTTGCTTTTTCTGGAAGTGATTTCTGTTGGAGATCAGATACTTTTATTAATCGTAGTGTTTGGACTTTTCAATTAAGTTTTCCAAATTTTTATGTCTACTGTCTTTTTCAAATTACTTTTTAAGGCCATATTAAACATGAATTCCTTAATAGTTTCTAAATGGTTTTATCTCATTCACCCATATTCATCTGAGAAATATCTGTGCTTTGCTCTGGCATAGAAGAATAAATCCAAAAAAGTTTTGAAATTAAAAATATACTAGTGTAGTTGCTTTGTATTGTGTTTGCTGTGTTGGGAATTGAGGATGCTTGAGTGAAGGTTGGCTGGTTTAAAAGATGGAACATAATTGTATGGATTGTCTTTCAGGTCGATTCTGCTACTGGTGATGTAGAAGAGGAGGGAGTTGAAGATGAATATCAACTCGAGGACCTAGAGGTTGCATTTTCCTTGTGATGATAAAGATAATACAGCTTAAGTGCTCATTGTTGTACTGGAGGACTAAACCCTAGAAGTTTAATTACCCTCTTTTCATGTACAGGTGACTCCAGCTGATTACATGTTGAAGGTTGGGGTTTCAAATTACAAAAATGCATGGGAGTCCTTAGGAGCAGACTATGAACGTGTTGATGAGTATGGTCTTGGTGTGAGGGAGAGTTTATCCGAGGCTGTACAGGCTGTAATTAATCTTCTTGGAATGCAGTCTTGTGAGGTAGGATTTCTGAGCTTTATGCTTTCTGGTAAGGTTGTACTAAAATTATTCAGGCTATCTTCCAGTTGTCATCTTGCAATCTGGAATGCTAATGGTTGGTTTTTGATGCATTATGTTTCCTGATTGTGGACAGGGTACTGAGGTAGTCCCAAGCAATTCACGGTCACACACTTGCCTATTGGCTGGTAGATTCATTGGCAATGTTCAAGTACTTGTTAGACTATCTTTTGGCATTGATGGACCTAAACAAGTTGCAATGAAGCTTGCAGTGAGATCTGAAGACCAATTTGTGAGTGATGCCATACATGAAATTGTTGCTAATGGCTAAGGGCACAGGTATCTTTCATTATTACCAAGCTGTTGGTTGAAGTAGAACATGCAAATGCTTTTGCTGTCTGGTAGATATTTCCAGTCATCAATTTTCCATAGTGTGCTAAAGTTAGTACCTCACTGAGAAAATGCTCTAGGACAAATTGTGCATTTTATTTTTGAGTTTATTCCAAATGGTATTTGAAATACCTGTTGAGGACAGGTTAAAGCTAGAGCTTTTTAGTACTTATTGATTCGTTTGCCTTTTTAATAGTGAAAGTGGGGTTTGAAGGAACAAAATGCTAATAATGCTGATGATCTGTTCCATTTGAATTTATGGTACATCATTCAAAGAGCTAGAGATGTAAGATTTTGATATGACACGTTCAAAGAGCTCTAGATATGTAAGACTCTTGGTATGGAATTATCACTTTTTTGGAGAACTTGTGGTGGCATATTTGTTGGTAATAATTTTCTCTGAAGTTGAAATTTGTTATTTACTTTGCACCAGAGTTGGGTATGTTAACAAAGATTTGATACTATATTATTTCATGATAACCTAGGACATCATATCCACTCTATTTTATAATAATTTGATATTTCATGATTACCCAGAGATCCATTCCAACTGGTAGCTGCCCATTATCATCCTACTGAGATCAGACCTTGTGCCCTTGGTGGCCACCCTGCCGTTTGACCTCCTGCGTCCTATATAAGTTTGACTGTAAAAAGGATGAAAATTGAATTTGCTAACGTTTTCAATACAATACCTCAATATTTATTTAAAAAGGCAATTGTAATTCTTTCCAACTGATAATGATTAGAACAGGCCCAAGCTTATCTGGGCAATTTAATATTACGCACAATGAAAATTGTGGAGCTAAGCCACAGAGAGAATACGGGCACCTCATATGTGTGCCCATAACAATGTTTGAGAAACGAGTCCTTCAAATATTCTTGCCTTTGAAGTTGATGCGACGACAGTATCATTTGTGTTTAATTTTTAAATACATCATTAGATGAGCTTCTGAGGAGAGCAAGAGTATCTAGGCTGTTAACATAGGCAAGCAATGAATGTGGTTAGTGTACATACTTTCAAATCAGTGAAATTAAGAACAATTGATTTAGTAGTTTAAAAGTAGCAAGGCTCTATCCACTCGTTGCATTATTTAATAAAAGGGCTATGGTTCATGACTACATATATTTGGAGGAGGGTAGGAGGGACTTGTTCCAATTCCATAATCGGCAATTTGAAATGCTTCATCCAAAAACTTTATTATTGCTTTATAGTTGTGTTTTGGTCATAAGCATGGGGTCATTGCACTTGGTGGAGAGATGTGAGGCCATTTTGATTTAGTACTTGGTTACCTGTTTGTGTTTAAATAATAATACAATGTAGTTGTATTTGGCAACTATTTTTATGTAGTGTTTTTTTATTGCTGAAATAAGCTACACTTGAGGTCATTTTCCAACTAATAAAAGAAACAAAAAACACAACAAATGGTCCCTTATATGCAGGACATAGGTGGGACGAGTCTACTTTATGCAAAAAAAATTAAAATCCTTGTAATGTATGTCAGCAACTTATTTTGCACCTTCGTTAAGTATATTATATAAAATGAACCTACATCCCTTACTGGCTTTCATTTATATTACTCAAGCTGGATCCTGAATATGCTCTAGGCAGAATGAACTTTGTTATTTGAGAGCTTGAAAGTCCACTGCATATGATATCTTCTTCTAGTTGCAACATTAATGTTCCAGAATTTGGAATTTATAAACTTCTCCTTTGGCTACCTCACTAATTTCGTCATTGAGCTTATTTCTATGTGAAAAGCCCTCCCAAACCCTGTAGGTTCTATCCATATGAAGGGAGCGATCGTTCTCAATTTGGACATTGATTTTCTTGTTTCATTTGTGTAGAGTGAGATCGAGGTCATAGATTTGGAGGTAATCCTGAAACATTATCCATTCTTCACTACTTTTTAAGGACTATTGCTTCTTTTTCCCTATAATCAAGTCTTGAATTGCTGTGAAATGCCTACACATTAAGAAGTGTCCTTTTTCATTGGCTTGACAAGAGAATTATAATACACCAACACTAAACATTCATTTAGGTCAAAATGTAAAACATGAAGATTATTGCAGTCATCCTCCATTGGTGACCCTTGCACTGGTGTAGGAAGGGTATGTGGTAAGATAACCTAAGATTTGTGCACTTGCGAATTTTACAAACGAGTTTTTAATTCTAATACCAATTCAAAGATAATAACAATAGTATTTAATGTGGCGACTTCAAAGATATATAAGGTACAGTATGGTCGATATGATTTTGGTGGGGTACACCAAATATTTAGCTCTTATATAATGAGCACTTCGTTCTAATATCAATTAAACGATTGGCTACGACTTCTAATATCAATTCAAAGATAAAAAAGGTACAATATGGTGGATATGACTTTGGTGGTTTAAATATCAATTAAAAGAGTGGTTATGACTTCTAATATCAATTCAAGATAAAGATTTTGGTGGTTTAAATATCAATTAAAGAGTGGCTATGACTTCCAATATCAATTCAAGATAAAAAAAGGTACAATATTGTGGATATGATTTTGGTGGTTTAGAACAAATATTTTGTGCATGTAAAGTTACTTGCGAGAGGAACTGTAACAAGGAAATGTTTTTAGTAGGCAAGAATAATACTATTATAATGTAATGAAAAGAGGGTGCATATTTGACAATGTATTGACACCTCCTTTTTGTGTTATAGTATGCAATGTAATATTTATCATAAAAGAAAATTGTTTCAAAATCTTCTTGAGTGTAATCTACTCAAAGTCTAGAGTTTGGAATGTCGATGATATCTAGTTAACCAAGAAATAAGATTGTGTATACATGACTTGAACTAATTAAGAAAAAAGAAATGAGCAATCACAATATCAGTTACATAATATATGGATTATTGTGAAATCTCTCTATTTTATACACAATGTACACATGATGAACATTGATAGAGGAGGCACACTATCGACATTGAGAATGTTTAGAATGATTAAACAAAACCAAGAAAAGGGACTCTATAGATAGAGGATTGCAAATGTAATAGTCTTTAGATTTGTAATTGATATTTGTCGCAATTTGTTGACTGCAAATCTTTTAATCCACTTATTATTGGAGTTATTTGACTTAATGGTTGCCCTTGTCAAATGAGCCATAGAAGTTTGTATTGAAATCAACCCTTCCTTCGAGGATGAAACTTTGCATTCACATTATGCTCTTTCATTTGAGGTCAGTGCTCCCCATCAACTTTCAAGTGTATGAACTTTTTGTGGGTTTGGTGTTCAGGTTCCCACATGGTTAATTGGAGACATTGCCCATTTTCTTAGACCCATGCTTGTTTGATTTGATTCTTTGTTGTAATACTTGGCCTTTTGTTGTAGTACTTGATCTTTCTATGTGACCCTTGGAATACCTCTGAATAAGTGGTGAGTCTCCAAGGCCATTTATTTAGAAAGTTTGTGATATCAATTGCTTATTATGCTCCCATTGTACTTGGGTGTTTTGCAAATCCTCTTGCACTTGCACTTGCACATGGAATTGGTTTATCTTTTCCACAAACTTCAAAATGTTTACTTGTGCCTTTTTCCATCAAGTGGTGTCTGCGGATGATATCCCAACTAGTCTTAGATGGTGTTTGCAGAAGATACCTTTAAGTAGTGTCAAATGAAGACATTTGATCCATATATTTATTTATTGTGGCAATGACGAACGCAAGGAAGACAACCTTCCAAAGATTGAGGATGCTTGTGGCTATCCCTTCTTGATATGTGTACAATAATTCAATTTACTATCTTAGATTATCCATTTGCCTATGGTTGGAATTTAGCGTCCATCTCAACACCCAACATTTATATAATGTTGTCCAAAACATACTAGATAATCTACTATGCATGAAATAATGTAAGGGGCAATCCAAATTGTATCCATAGCGTTGTGAAGATCTTTGCTACCTTTTATCTTGTGATTGTCTTATGACATGGAGTTAGTATCGATGTTTGGTGAATTTACCAATAATTACAAATACACCATCATAGACTTTATGATTAGTCTTTGACAACATCTTAGGAAGTCCATTGAAATGCCTTCTAAAGGCTATAACATAAATGGAATTGGTGTGTATAAATACAAGTCCATATTTATTGACTTAAGCATGCTAGATTATGTGCTTTCACATCCATTTGCATTTGCGACCAATACACAATGACTTTTGAATTATAAAATTCCCATGTTAACTCCGTCCTCAATTTTCCTTTGGGAACACAAACTTCAAAGCTCTTATTAAAGGAAGATATAATAGGAGCTAAACATGACGTTATTGATCAAATCAAAGGCATGCAAGATCTAGAGATAACATGCAAGGGAATTGGTATCAACCTTCGAAGAATTCAAGCTAAATAAACGACTAAACATATAGAAGTTGATTTTCTTTTTATCTTTAAAATTAAATCACATCACTACTTTAGCAACTAAACATGTAGAAGTTGATTTGCTTTTATCTAAATTTAAATCGTATTACTACTTTACATTTATGGACTGGACTTGTTTGCTCATCTTGTAAGAACTTGTTTTTATTTTATTTTCAAAGGTGTTCTGGTCCACATTGCATACCTACTTGAAATTTGTATATCCTTTTATGTTGCAACCATCCAACCACTTGGGTACAAGTACTTTGAATGTTCAAATAATATCAAATTAGACATGTATTTGGTAGTTTAATGTGTCTAATTTCCACACGACGATCTCACTCATATGTGTTAAGAGTTGGCATTAATACTACACTTTAAAACCCAGGACATGCACTTTCCAATTGTTCAAATTTGGTCAAAATCAGAGTCGTAGGCAAAAAATTATGCTTCCCATAGTGAAATTGATATTTAAGCAATCAACATAGGATGTGATTTTGCAGGTCAGCCTGGATAGACCATAAATCCCTCATTTCTTAATGAACATTCAACTTCCAATATATGAAATCAAACCTCGTATATTGTACCACTATCACAATCAAATTCCTTGTTTCTTTATAACAATAAAAAATATAGACCAATCTCAATTTTTTATCCATCTCGTAACTTCATTTGCTCTTTTTTGTGTGCATTGCCTTGTTATTTAAATGAACATGTTCTCAAAGACATGAAGCATAGATGAGAGGTGTCATAGACTTTTCCAAAGGTCACAAGAACACTACCTTATGGCACTTTGTAATGTACCTAAAGTCATCAATTACAACTCCAAGGAAAATGGGTACTTCTTTCTTTGAAGGCATGCAATGCCTAGTGATATGATGTAAGGGAATTAGAATCAACCTTAGTATATTCAAGTTAACAAAAAATACAAACATATTACCAAAAAATACAACCAAACCACAGATATCTATCCATCTCATAACTTCTGTTTTGCTCCTTTTTTTGTGCAATGCCTTGTACTTCTGTAAACAAACATATTACCAAGGACATAAAGCATATATGAGAGGTCTAATAGCCTTTCCCAAAGGTTACAGTTCTTCAACACCACTGCTATGCTACTTTGCAATGTATTCAATGTCATCTTTTACAACTTCAAGGAAAAGGGGCACTTGTATCTTAAACACTTACGTAAATACTCTCTTTTGTAGTACTTTTTAAAGAAAAATCATTATTTTTGATATTTATGAGAAGGAAATCAAAATATACATTGTTTTGTTTTATACAGACTCCAAATCTATATATCTCACTAGCGTTGACTTCTTCAAATAATTGCAGCCTAAAATCTTCATAATACAATCACTTACCAACCCTCCAAAAGTTTAATCTTGCACAATACAAACTTGTTGTAGTGTTAAGGACCACTACTACCAATCAAAGAGAATCTCAAATGACATATAGATGAGAGTTGCACACTCATTACAGTTAAATAAAAAGATTCTATAGAAACACCAGACTGATAAAAAAACATTCCTAATTAAAGACACTTTCAGTATAAATATCTTTCAATAATTGTTTAGATAGTGCTCTCCTTGAATTCATGTTCAAGGTTCCCTCCTACAAGATTCTATTTTGAATTACTTATTTTGAATTACAAGATTCAAGGTTAATTCTCTTAATATCATTCCAGAAACCATTGAACAACACAGATTGCACACACATTAAAGATTAGTTAAGCATATAAAATACTATAATCATCAAACACAAAGCATATACACACAAGTACTTAACTAAATTGCATTAGATATTTATGTATCCAATATCATTACCATAAACTGAAGAGATTATGATATATAGTTGGAAGTGTTACAACTCAAACTAGCATGCATGATTATATCCCAAAAGAACAATGCTAAGCCCAACAACAACTTATAGGCGTTACCCATTGTCATCATAGTACCACCTCTCTACACTTTAAGTTGGCTCTTCCTCAACTCCAAGGGGGCTTCCCTAAGGTAGAATTGCTAGGCTATGGCAATGAAGGATCAAGGTGATTTAAAGAGATACCTTAGCAAAATGGTTTGTTGTTGTAATATAGAAAATAAAAGGTGGTGGGAAGACCAAGGACACTAGTTCCAATCAACAAGCCAAATGGAGTCAAGTGAGGCTAACCAAAGAGAGGGGGAGTTCATGAAAGGTTAGGGAAATTAGGGATGCAATCACATACCAAAAATGAACCCTAATATGTTGAAAAATAAATGTAGGAGTTTGGTAGGAGGACTCAAGAATGGTGCCACATCAAAACATAGTTAATTAGGGTGTGAATAATACAATGAAGTATTACAATAAACAACTCTGTAAAGATGATAGAAGCAATGTGATATAATCATTCTTAAGAAATCAAAGGGAAATAGAGGAAACAATTTTCATGTAAGTCCCTTCCAATGAGGCAACTTTCCCTTTTAAT
Source organism: Pseudotsuga menziesii (assembly GCA_001517045.1). Classification (NCBI taxonomy): domain Eukaryota; kingdom Viridiplantae; phylum Streptophyta; class Pinopsida; order Pinales; family Pinaceae; genus Pseudotsuga; species Pseudotsuga menziesii. The sequence continues at coordinate 70,023 of LPNX011008053.1, forward strand.
TGTCCCTAATTAACAAGTTCTAGCTATTATCCAATTCATTAGCAACATTTAGAAATAGGAACAAGGATGCCACACTTTGAATGGAGAAGGAACCCTTGCACTTCAATTTACACCATGGAAGATATGTCCATTAAGGTCTTGTTGAACCTGCAACTACCTTCCCCATTATTTTCTTATGGGAAATGATGGGGCACCTCCTTGAACTTACTTACTTTGAGCAAAATTTGTTTTGTCCCTCAAGCTTGACTAGTATTGTCTTAAGACTTGAGCTCATTGGGAAAGAACACTTAAACTTTTTCTAAGTATCTCATGTTTTGGTGCTTTTCCTTGAGTTTTCATGTTTCAACGTTTTTTCATGAGTCTCTACATTGCGATGAATTCATTCTAGTTTGTCTGAATGACGATGACCACATACTAGTATACCACAATGGTGGCATTTCCACTCTAATTTGTCATAGTTTCGACGAACTCATCTGATTTCTCCGCAACGTCACCCAACTCAGCATAATTCGTTGCATGGTCAGGCCAACTCACTTGTAGCTACCATAATGATGGCCTTCACACTTGACTCCTCTGATGGTTTCAACCAACTCTCTATAAATCGATGCATCGATGGTCATTTGTGCCAAGATCGTCGTTGCATTGCAAGGTTAGTGGGGGGGGGAGATACCAACCCCTACGAAAAATTAATAAATTTCGTCGCAATGTTGTGGCATAACTAATCCAAAATTGTTGCAACACTGCAACGTAATTATAAAAGGACGATCACTTCAAAACTAACCCCCGATCACTATTTAACTCGGCATTTGAACCCCATGTTTTCTAAAGGTTAAAAGAGGGGAAAGGAAACTTTTGCATTATAAATATCCTTCTTTACCATGTTCGAGATCATCGTTACAAATATTCTATTACAAATTTCCCTTACACACAAGCTACCTAGAGGAAACGAACAAAGGACAAGCACCAATCACCACTCACTGCCCCACACCTATCACCTAGAATATCAAGTACACACATCGAACATGAATATGTGTTTAAGTCAAAATTATGGTTGTAAAAGGTAAATCGCCTAAATCAAGGCCTGATTGTCAAACCCCTTTCGATATCTTCCCTCTACCCCAACTCGAAATTAGGGACCTAAAATGTGCAAACAAAACCCCTAGTGTTCCCCTTGATGGTCCTGATGGTTGAATCGTAGGATTGTTTAGGGATGAGGTTCTATTGTCCCAAATGTTTTAAGAAGGGCTTAGGATCGATTTGGCTTTATTGTTTAGTGATCCACTTAGCTTGAGCCTAAGTGAATTGCACGATGATAAGCTCATGATGAATAGAAACTCAAAGCAATCTGTCGATATAAGGGCTAAGTTTTATGAAAATAATAACATCCAATGGCCGTTGTTCTAACCCTAGTTTATGCTTCGACAATGATGCCATCTTTGGTAAAACCAAGGGATTTTGATTTTGGGAATGAAGATCACCTTCCGTGACTCAAAAAAAAAAACATAAAAGTTCCTCAACTTGATTCAATCATGTTTTCTTATGCCTCCTACCCCTGTGGCAACCATGTTTATTGTTGTAATGAAGTTTTATTCTTTCAATATGCATGTTGTTTGTAATAGGAAAACTTGGATCCTAAACCTCAAGATGTTAGGATTATTAATCCTCCCTTGTCCAATTTGGTCATATGTCTAAATCGAGAGTCATGTCTAAATTGGGAGTCCATCCCGTCTATTTATAGTCATTAACACCATTGGGTCCACTTGGCCTAATTGGGGCACATGTTTCAGTTACTAAAGTGTGGGGAACACTAATTGAGGCTCACTGCCACTGATTGCACTTGATTGCATCAGTTTAGGAGCCTCCTAGACCAGTCCCTACAGTTTAGGAGCCACTGCAAGTGCCGAAACCAACCAAGGTCAGTTCAGTTCAGTTGATGACTAGTTAAGCTGAGTTAGGAGTCAGTTACATTCAGTTCTAGTCCTCTACATTCAGTTAGCGCTAGGTTTGCATGGCTGCACTAAGGAGGGGCGCATTTCTCACCTACCACAGTCAGTTAGCCTTAGTCATCATTGAATGCAAAACTTGAGTTGTGTTTTAGAACTCCGATGAACTCTGGTTATGGTTTAGACAAGGTCAGTTAACTATTGAGTCCTCCGACAGTGATTTAGACAAGGTCTTAGTTACCTATAGTCAAGTAGTCTAATCAATTCAAATTTCCTCATGTGGATTTGAGTTGCATGTGGCCATTTAAGCCATTGTACTTCATTGTAATTATTATCTAATTACTCTTTGATTAATGAAAAGCATTCACAGCTGCAAGCCATTTTTGCACTGTTTCATTCTTCAATAACTGATTAAATTGTGATCTATCATGTGAGTTGTGTGTTTGTCCACAGATCTATGTGCTTAATTTAATACAAGATGTAACATGGGCTAAGCTATGAAGGCACAACTACCTTGTGGGATCCTGCAACTGACATAGCCTATTTTTGGATATGAAACATTTAGAAATCATCATCCACATGATCTCAAATATGGAGGGAGCTCTAAAATTTATTGTGCTTTGGGATTTACTTTCATATTTCAATGGTATTCTGATTCCATGTGCGTATGCTATAAAGTTGTAGTTCATGGAAAATGATATTGTTATTAATGGCTTGCAGGAGTTCACTATTACTCAATGGAGCACTTTACAACATTCTAAAGCTGTGTAGGAGGTATTGTTTGGTGATGAGCAAGTAGAGGAGTCCCCCCTCCAAATTCAATATGGATGCTCAAAGTATGATTGCAGTCGAACAAGAATATATGTGGGGGGAATATACTAGTTTTTGAGAAATGAAGAATATTGGTTATCCATCACGGAAGAAATCCTAATATATCAAAATATCAAGCGATTAGGACTCCATAAAGTAGCAACAAGACCTGAAATTTACCCCTACACAGAAGTAATAAGTTGGCTTATACCCCATATCGATGCCACATTATCTTGAGGATCGTTGTAGGTGAAGGCATCATTTCCTTTCAACCATATCATTTAGAGAAGTGCTACAAGCTTACAGTAGCTGAGGTTAACATGGAACTTGAGTGGGTTGAAGAATTGAAACTCAACTACATGTGACTTCATCAAGCAAGCATGGATGCCTGTGAAACCGTTTCGTCAAAGGGAAAGTGGTAAGTATGAGACAAAAATTATAAAGTAGATTTATTGGGTAGCCACAACTATTTTGTCTAGATTATATGGGACTACAAGTGCATTGCATTTAAATCTCTAAGGGAATCCATTGTTATATCATGTCACTATGTATGCCACAAGGTACAACTAGGCAATTATTATTTCTGCAAACATGGAAGATGCAATTAGCAAAGCACAAGATGGTCTTCTTGTGCACAAATATGAATTCCATGTGTCTTTATATCTGCTTGATACAATATGTATCCTCCATGACTTCTAGGCATGGGATGTCAATGGAATCATGAAGAAACACCCATACCTCTGTGTTGCCAAGCATTTCTAGGCACAAAATCATGTCAATTATTATAAGCAAATTTGCGAAGAATTCCTTATGACTTTGTACAATATTATCTATGGGAAGTTATCTAATTTCATGTCAGACAACACCATCAATATAATGACTCAGTTGGGAGATTTGTACTTGAGTGAGGATGGAATTATTTGCACATTTATGGATCGAATATAAGTCCCCTTACATCTTTCCTAAGTATGTTACTGACTACTTGGTTCTTAAGGAAATAGTTGGAAAAAATTTCATCGATGGGATAGGACATGCCTCGAACAACGCTAAGAAGGCATCATGGATTCCCTTGCCAATAACAAATGGAGTCTACAAAATGTCCAAGATAAAGGATTTTTTGGAGTTAACAAAGAATTTTGATGCCTTTCACATTAGTGAAGGAACTTTCTATATGAATGAAAACCATGGGAAAGTTTCTAATTGCTGTGCAACTGTTAAGTTTTATTGGTCCTATGATGACCATTTATGTGAAGAGGAAATCTATCAATGAGCACACAATTTGAAGAATTGGAAAAAAAAGAGAAAGTGTGGAAAAGGCACAAAAGGGGCTACGACTAGCAAGAAAACTAAAGAAATCATTGAAGAATCACAAAATAAACTAATAAGGGGACCTTCCATAAGAAAGGTTGAAGTAGAGGCTCTTTGGGTAGAAACTGAAAGAAAATTGAAGGCTGAAGAGAAAGAAAAAGGGGTAAATGAGGAGCAGGAAAAGAGAGAAGAGGAAGAAAATCATAGGAAAGAGGAGCTACTCAAAGAACAAGAAGCTTAGAAAAGAGAAGAACAAATCCTACAAGAGGAAGCTCAAAAGAAGAATGAGGAGGAAATTCAAAAGGATGTTGTAGAATAAGAATAAGGGTATACTGAGGAGGTACATGATAATGAGCCTCAGGATAGGGATATTAAAACACCAACTACTAGCACGAACATCCCACTCACTAGAGGCCACTTTCCCATTAGATATCTGGGCATCGCTGCATACACACCATCCAAAGAGAATGTTGTAGCAAGACTGGATACCTTAATATTGTATCCTAAATAGAAACAAATTGCCAAAAGAACACATAAGAGACTCAAACTTTCGTCACGACAAGAGATTGTCACTACTTAGGAGGTTTCAATTTTCACAGGGATTAATAAGGTATTGTAATTTATGGCCTCTGGAAATGTCGCTGCTACCATGGATAACCAAGACAATATTCAAAAGATGGCCCAAGAAATCAAACAAGCTAGGCAAAATATTGGCACTTTGGAAGACCTCCTTCTGGAAGCTAAGAGAGAGTGAGTTGAGCTAAGACATGACCATGATGCTTTGGAGGTTGAGAAAATGACATTGGAAGTCTTGGACCAAGACTTTCAAACTTAAAAGGATGCACTAAAAACCCTAGTTGATGACCTGGTAGTAGAAAAAGACACCATCGAAGCTCAGATAAAGACACTCCAGTAAGACAAGGATTCATTAATAATAGAAGTAGATGCTTCTAGGTGTTGCAGCTGCAACTATTATCCCCATTTTTTTTTGGATTTTTACGGCCCCCCTTATCTTTTTATTTTTTTTAGAAGGCTTAGAAAGTCTAGCTTTTTCACCAAATTTTGCCCCATGACTTTAAAGTTTGAAAAAATTGAAAGCTGTTTTGATTGTATCGGATGCACAGTTGATAGTCTTTCGGATGTATCGGGTGCACAGTGGTCTAGCCAGCCGATGTTCACTATCGGGAGCTTTCCGAAGTCTTTTTTGATGTATCGGATGTCCCTTCGTCTATTGCATCGAAAGATTTTTGCCGATGTATCGGAAGCTTAGTCTTGAGCCGTTCCGATGCACCGGGTCTCCCATCGTCTATCTGTTTTCAATATCCACTGAAACCTTGTCAACTGTTTTTCCGTCGTATCGGTTGTTTCTTTCGAAATGATCCAAGGACTTAAGTTGTTTTTTGGGCCGACGCTGCGGATGCGGACTTTGATGCTGATACGACGCCTTCCCTTAGAGTTTTCTGATGCCAATGCATTATTAGTTGGTTGGCATGTCGATGGTTGTTTTAAGTGCTTCAGCGTTTTCCGCTTGATCTCCCGGGCCCGTTCTTCAGAAGCCATCCGATGCTTCGCGTCCGATAACAAGTGCGTTTTCGATGCCTTTTTTACGCATTTGTTTTCCCGGCCGAGTTCCTTTACCCATGTATAAGTTTATAAAAGCCTGTCGAGGCTGTTTTATGGTCATTATTCACCTTGTTGTTTGCCAATTGGAGCCAAGGAGTTTTCAGTGTTTGAGCACATTGCTTACCGACGGAGGTCGTGCTCGTCCAAGTCACCCTCAGAATTTCCAGGTAGGATTTCTTTTTTATCCAATCCCGTTGCTCAATGTTTTTTTACCATGGATTCATATGGTTGGGTCATTTTTGCTTATACCACGGGGGGGTGTTTCAAGAATGCGGTGGCCATTTCTTTTTATGTGGGTTCGCCCTAGGTCGTTTAGGGTAGACGTCGTTTATCTCACTTGCCAGCCCTGGTTTTGTTTGCATCCAGCCATGGTTTGTTCTTTGACATTTGTTGGAAGAAAGAGGGCAGGGTACAGACGAGTGTTTCACCGTCTGCACCGCTCCCTCATCTCCTTCACCATTTTGGGGCAAGTGCGCAACCGTTGGTCAAGCGCGGCTAGGTTTTCATGGGATGTCGGGGGAGGGATTTTCTGTTGTGGGCAAAGACCAAGTTTAGGGGTTAATAGTCCAGTGTTTTCAGGGTTTTCCCCCCATTAGTATTGATACCTGTAGATGTAAGGTCATGGTGAAAACATAGGGTTTCCCAGTGGAAGTTTTGCTTGTAAACTTGTGTCCGAACTAGCTTTGAAAGATTCATGGTTTTTAGCTTCATATACAGAAAGCACATTTTGGTTTGGGAAGAAGCAAAGCTATTTAACATGCATTATGATGAGTTGGTAATGTTTTGGTTAATATCACTATTGCTTTCAATATATAGTTTGCTATTTATATGTGTGAATAGACTAAATCTAAGTTGTATGATCAACACAAGCCTATCATCCGCACAACAACATGCCTAGGAAGCAGAAAAAGAAGGCACAAGCAGCAGATGAAGAACCAGAAGTAGAAATAATAACCTGAGTTGAGGTTATCTCTGAAGACACCAAAGCCATCACTGGTATTGATCCTGAATATAAATGGGGAGAAATATATTGAATGATCTCAAATCAGAGTGTCCCAGAGGCTGGATTCGAGGATTTACCTATTTATGCTAATATCGAAAGATCAACAATCATGAAGGTGGCTACCCGACCAGAGCTTTTCCCTTGTTCAGATGTAATATGATGGATTCTTCCCAGGGTTGATGTGACAAGGATGATATTGGCTAACACTGAAGGGCAAGGTTATGCTGCCTATAGCCCAGCCTATGTAGCCATGGCCTACAAGTTGCTGACACCCCAGAGCTATTTGACTGAAGGATGGTTGAAAGACCTCAATCTAGATGTGGTGGAAATAGTCAAAAGGATGATGATACCAGGTAAGATTTTTTGTACGAGGCCTTCAGGGGAGTACAAAATAACAAGCCTCCATACTCCATACAGGTTGATAGCCTTGATGTTAAACAAGATATTCGGGAGAGCCAATGAAAAGAATTTCAAAATAGGTTTGGTACTAGTAGCTTTTTTTGTAGCCACTCAAGGTACCATCTTCAATCGGGAAAACATAGTGTCTAACAGTTTGTCTGCCTGCATAAATGTAGCACTAGGAGCAGTCTCACAGAAGAAAACAGAGTTCTATATGAGCTCAATTTTGATTGATTGTATTTCATGCAGACAGCCATTCCCAACACTGAAATTTCCAATGGGATAAGGACCAGTCTCATGTATATGCTGCATACCAATTGTTGTGGGCTCACAAGTATTACAGTCATTACACGAATATTTGTGAAGATTTTATCATGCCATTGTACACATTGATTTTCCTTGTTGAGTGTAATTGCATGTCTGAGGAGGCTTTGAAGGTTGTGCAAGATAATGGACACTATTACTTGACTGAGGAGGGTTTGTATTTGAGGATGTTTGGTGGGTCGAGATCTCCTTCCCTTCTGCCAAATATGCTACAGATTATGTCATTCATAAGGAGGTAGTAAGAAAGCTATACATTGATGGAGTTGGTAACTTCCCGTTTGAGCAAAAGAAGACTGTGTATCCTCTAGTCCCATTTTATGTAGGGAGTTACAAGTTTTCCAAAGTAAAAACTGCAGCAGAATTCGTTAAGGAGCTAGAATATTTTCACTTTGGTGAAATAATTTTCCATAGAAATGACTCCGAAAATAAGGTTGCTGATTATTGTACTGCAGTAGGGGTGCATTTCGAGTATGCAGACTTTTGGGAGAAAGATGAAGAAGTTTTCCGAAATGCTTGAAATATGATAGCTTTGAGAAGGAGGTTTAAACAAAAGATAACTACGGTTGGTGGAAAGGGAAAGGTTGCTGATCAACTGAAGAAGTAGGAAGAGGAGGCTTCCAAGAAAAGACGAGAAGAGGCACATAGATTATCCCAAGAAGCAGAAAAATGGTTGAGAGTAGAAGAAGAAGAAAAAAAAAGTGACGGAAAAGGCCAAGAAGAGAACAAAAGAAGCAGAGAAAAGAAAAGAAGAAGAAGAAGAAGTCCAGAGAAATCAGAAAGAAAATGAGAGGTTAAGATTAGAAACAATTGATAAAGAAAAGGGGCATGTAGAAAAAACAGCTGAGGAGTTACGACAAAAGGCACAAGAGGAACAAGACTATGTAAATCAAGAGCAGACTTAGTCTTATGTTGATCCAGTAGAACCCTCTGTTCCATCCAGTAGCATAGCAGGAGGAAATCCAGTTTCTGCATCAGGAATTGAGTTAATCCCTTTTATTCCAATGGAAGAAGATGAAGTGCTTGATCTGAATACTATTTTCTATGACAAAGCTAAAAAGAGAATTGTTAGGAGAACGGAGAAGAAGGTGAACATTGGAGGCAAGAAGGGAGTTATGGTAACTGAAAAGACAGTGGTCCATGGTACTGATAAATATCCGAGATTAATGGCAAGGGCTGGTGTAGCCACAACCCTCGCTACTGAAGACAATGTTGATAGAATAATGACGGATTTAGAACAATCCCAGAAGAAGATTACTCAATTGAAAGAAACCCTGAAAAAGGGAAGAGATGAAAGTCAAAATCTAAAGAGAAAGTACAAAGACATGATTAGTGAGATTGAGGAGTCCAAGGCAGAAAGCCAAACCTTACAGTCAGACAAGGATGCTTTGGTATTATTAGCAAGCAATATTGAAAGAGAGTCCAAGGCCACCTTGTCAGAGTTTGAAAGACTTCAACAAAGACATCAGATCTTAGAAGCATAACGAGACAGTCTGAAATCATCAATTGAAGAATTGAGTAAAGAGAAAGGGAGTCTAGAGAATAGAGTGGCAGAACTAGAGATGCAAAAGACTACTGCTGAGGGGAAAGCCAAGTATTACAAAACTCAAGTAGTAGCATTGGAGACCCAGAAAGCTTCACTGGAAGTTTCATTAAAAGCAACTAATCAACATAAAACATATATTGATCCATTGAAGAAGCATGCTCTCACACTTAGAAATAAAATTCATCAGATGCAGCTCTAAATGGCAGAGGAGATGTTGAAAGTTCAGCAGGTATAGATAAGGTTGGAAGAAATTGTGAGTACAACTTCTTACTTTTTAGATAGGACCCAGGATATCTTGGAAATTCTACAAGGACGTATGACTTGGTTTGAAACAACTAAGGAACCTCCAGTTGATGCACCCATCAAGGACTTAGAGACAGTGAAGCTGGAGTATGAACTAATTGAATTTGGGAGTAAAGCAGCAGAGGAATTGGTAAAGGCATTCCGAAGGACAAAAGGTGTTTGTGAAATTTTTTGCAGAAAAGTTCTCATAACTTACAATCATTGTCAGACATCTACTAAGAGAAGGTTAGAAGAATTGCCTGATAATGAGGGATTTTTGAAGCAATTGCACGTAATATGGCAAGAGGATGAACAAGGTATTCAGCTGGTCAAAGTTTTGGATGAGAAGGTGTTGAAAACTGCAATAGCATAGGCAGCTGTGAGCAGTCATTTATTGGAAGACCAACTTCATTTGATTCCAGCAAGAGTGGCAAATATAAAATCTCAAGTTGCTAAACATGAGATTACTATCAGATTCCTAGAGCCCTCTGGTTTCGAGACTATAGCAACAGATGCAAATATTTGGAAGAAATTCATAAATGATCTGGCTGGGCCCACTTAGTTGGCTTATTCAAACGATTGCTCAATTATGTAATATTTTGTATTTATCTTTTTTCTAAGTGCATGCACTAGAAGACAAATTTTTGCAAAGGAAGAGTCAAGGGAAGCCCAAAGGGATAAAGGGGCAACTCAAAGGTTTTTTGTTTGTATAAATAGAGGTGAATTAGATGTATGAAATGACCTTTTTTCATGCTATCTTTATGAAATGTTATTGTAAGAAGAACTACTTCCTCTTATAATAAAGAGTATACTATTTTCTGCTGGTGAAGGTACCGTGGAGTCTCAAATGCTTGCCATAGATTGGTTGAATGTGAACTACTTCTATTTTAGCTTTTTCTATGAACTGTGAGATCATTCTAACTTACGAATTACTTCATGTTATGAATGTTTTCCTGTTTATTTCCGTGAAACTTCCGCAATATATTTGAGTAATGAATGTTTAAATGACAATGAGCTATCTCTTTGCTTATCTTTCTACTTATATTCATGTATTCTGAAATATGAACAACTATCTGTAATATTCTAAATGCATGTTTTACAGTACATTACTCATCATTAATTACAATATTGCTCCCTAGGGATAGGTTAGATAGAATTAGTTAGCATTAATATAAGTTGTTCTTTGTTTATGATTTAGAAGCGAAAGAAGTAAGACAAGAGGTAAGAACCTACGCATCACATTGTGAAACTATTCGTTATCTCTATCAATTGCAATTAATTAGGCACTTGCATATCATACATAAATATAAAACTAAAAAATACACTTAAACGATGGACTGGGCCGCAACCGGTAAAACAAGCTTTAACCGTTACTTGACCTACGGTAGTCGGACCGCAAACTGGACGGATTCCCCATACCAAACAATAAGGAGATAATTGGGAACGCTTATTGGGGAGAATCCATAATGTTGTTTCTTGGGATTTTACAGGCCCCAACACTAGGGAAGAAAGACAGAGCTTGGCACAATTCCGCACCTATGCAACTACATTACAAGAAAAGCTATTTCATGCAAATGATTTGATAACAAAACAACTGTATGAAGTGAAAAATATCACAACCAAGCTTAAGGTAATGTTAGAGGCAACCCAAAGAAGTGACCATAAGTTTATGGATGTCAAAGGCACACTAAAAAATGTAGTAGCGTGGCATAAGCATAACATGAAAATACCATCTATTTTTCCTAAGAGGACAATATAAAAGATGTAGCTCGACTATGCCACCTTAGGTAATTGTCAAAAGCTTAGGTAACACTACAGAAGGAGGTCACAACACCAGTAAAAAAATGCTAGAATGTGCATTAGACCTGTTACCACCTAAGTTGCACTTAGTGGTTTTTATCAAGTGAGCCTGGTGAACCGGACAGGGTTAACTTGTTCGGACTTCAAAAAGACCTTCAGTCTTGCTTCCGGGAAGCTTTGTTGTATCATATCACATGTTCATACCCCATGGGGGAATTGTAATAAATGTTCTAGCATGATAGTGCATGTAGAAGACTCGGTCTCTTAGACTTCATTTGTCAATCCGATCAGCCCAGGGTGTTTTTTCCCTTGGTTATTATTAGTTGTTGAACAAACGACTGATAATTTCTGAGTTTTTCACTCCATACCTCCAAAGTTAGGGTGGTCGGCTTGGAATTTAGGCCTATTGAGGTTATTAGAGTCTATGTGTCAATGTATAAACATGCTAGACATCATTTTTGAGTCATATGAACATGTCTAAGTCCCCCTAGGTGTTTTTCAATTTTTCAATTTTTTAGTTTTTTCAGTGTTTTTTATTAAATTTTAATTTTTCCAAAACTTAGGCTATTTTTTAATAGTTTAATTGGAAAAATTGATTTTGTAATAAAAGTGGGCCAAATAATTGGTTTCAGTCATGTAGGTGCTCATTTTCAAGCTAAGAGCACCATGTAAACCCATAGACCTACACTTTCCTAAGTTTTGTGTGATTTTCCATCACTCAGGTCAGAAAGCCCCAAAAATCAATTATTGATTATTTTAATTAATAAATTGATGAATAATGGAGCAA
>LPNX011008053.1:82130-170583 GCA_001517045.1 Pseudotsuga menziesii
CGCCCCCCCTGGGCTGGATGGCCTGTAAATTGTATATATCCAGGCACAACCTCCTCTTCCAAGCTAGTTAGAACTGGATTGAGGTGTTGTTGCTCTTGTACTGTATTGTTTTTTTTTTCATTTTGGAATAAAGAAGCTTCGGAGGCAAGATCTATGGTGTAATGCTCTTCATGTGTGGATGTTGATTGTCAAATGCTTATGAGGTATAATCTGCTTTTGTTTATCATTGTTTTGCTGGTTAATTGTTGGCCTTGAAGGAGAGAGCTCCCTCTTGTTAGGGTAAGAGTTTATTCTAGTTTGATTTATGCTCTTACTGCTGCTTGTTCCAGATCTATTGGATTTGTATGTATTTTAAGTTTAATTGCATGCTTTCCAATCATCTCCTTCGGCATCACTTATGTTTTAACCATCTGTTTGTGCAAGGGTTTTCAAGTTGCAGGTGATCTCGCTGGTAGAAGAGGTTGAGCTGGTTTGAATCTTCCTCATCTTCGGTATCTTATGAATGACATAGTCCCTCAGTGTTCCACCAAATCAGAATCCAAAGCCCAACATTCCCAGGCTTCAAACACTCTTTCTCTCTCTTCCTCCTTTAAAAATTATTAAACTTTCCTCAAACTGTTACTTTGAGGTTTCTTTTTAAGTCTGATCTATCTCATCAAGAAAAGCATACATAGATCTAATTAGCAAGATCCCTTCAAATTTCTAGATCTTAGTTTCATTGTGCACATAAATTTCAAATTCAAGAGATCTAGCTAAAATTGCCTTAGTTTCCCAAGTAGTTTATTGAAAAATTCATAGCTTGCTGTTAAGGTAGTTTCATTTGCTGTTCGATAATTTCAATATTCTGTAATATCAGTGCTTTTAATTGGCTGCACAAACAGCAGGCCAAGATCCCAAGGAAAGGTTGCTTTCCTTGGTTCCTTTTTCGCCGTTTTAGCTAGTTTAATTTCATTTCTTTTTGAGATAAAGTAGGCTGAACCAAAGGTACTTTTAAAGTGATTTTGGGCATTTGTTATTATAACCTGCTCGCTGTCCTTTAGCAGGTCTGACAGAGAAGAATGGAAGCTTCTATCCAAAGTGGTTTTTGGAGCGCTCAAATCCCCTTAGGGGTCTCCCTTTTGTCACAAAAATTCTTAAATTTTTTGTATAACTGTAAGATCTTGGTTTCAGCCTGTATAAGGACCAAGAAGAACTGATATATCAGTCCTATAATATTGTAACCGTTGCAATAAAATCCTTCTTTGAATAGGCTCTTTCGAGCCCATTCCCCATCCCCCCTGGGGGGATTCGCGTCGGTGCCTTTTTCGTCTTTTTCTGCTTATTTCCTTTTACTATAAGTGATCTGATTTGCAGGGTAGTATATTTGATCTTGTTGTTAATTCCATATTCCATATCTTACTTTCAAAAGTAATCATAATACTTACCCCACGATTTCCCGAGTGACCCGAAAGGGGAAAGAGATTCGTGGTAGGATTAATCAGAAAACCAGATTTGTGTAGTTGTTTTATTTTTTCTATCATTTGTTTATCAACAGCTTTAAAATTAACCCCTCCTCGATTCCTCGATTGAGATCCACTTGGATCGAAAGAGGTTCTTGGAGGCTTTTCTTTTAAACAAGAACACATCTCTTAAAAACTTATTAAAATTTACAAGACTCTAGTGTGTATGCTTTGCACTTGGCTGCGGTTCGTCCGATCAGTCAAGCTGTATCAAAAGCACTTGGGTGACTAGCATAATTAGGACTCACCTTCCCCAATTAACAAACCATCAGGTGAAAATCCAAACACCTCGATCAAACCTTTACGGTGGTAAAATACCCAAAGGAAGCGGGAACCTACTGAAAAGTGACCTCGGGGCGCCGATATCTGTCACACCCTAACGGGTGCGTTACGAACATAGCCCCAAAGACTCCATTTCAGCCCACATATTCCTTGCGGGTAGCCGTGTAGGTTTTGTTTTGGACATACTCCAAGTACTCTCGGCTATATTTGGAGTCCCCCTTTTAGCCTAATTTAATCAATTCATACTTCAATTTTAACTTAAAACACACCAAGATGCAATCGTAAAACATTTACTCCAAGCGCATGCAAGCACATTGATCTCTTTGATTTGACTCCATTATTAAGGCATTGGTCATTTTTGCTTCATATATATATTGTTTATCAGCTTTGTGCTTTCGTGTGTTATTTTTATATCTTGTCATCTTCAATTGTTTATAGTTAAAATATTCAAACTCCTAAATAACTGATTCAGTTTAACACCACCACACTAAGAAATCATTCTTAGTAACTTAATAGGGTCTACCCCCCTTGGCTCCATTAGGAGTTGAGCCTAAACGGAGGAGTCAAGAACAAGGTGATAGCATTGACTCGAGACTTGCCCCCAAGGACACACCGAGTGGCTTGAAGATTTCTGCCACATGATCCAGGTGTGTGAAAAGGAGGCAACACTTTTTGGCGTCATTGCCGGGGATAAATCTTTTTATTCCCGAGTACGACTTAGCTTAGCTTTTTTCTAAACAACTAAAAAGATAAAAAACTTTTGATTGATCTAGTCTTTAAAAAACATAAAAATTAAAACTCGATCCATCTGGCGACTCCACTGCCTAACATCCCTTCAAGAATTTCTACATGAAGAAACCGTCGACAATTATTCAATCCTCTCCCTAGTCCCAAAAGGTTTATTAGGGAAAGATTGAATAGGCAGACTTCTCGTAGAAACCTTGAGGATTTAGGAGACCAACCCATCTCAGATATCCATCACATATTTGTAGAGAGTCATGTTCACTAATATCAAGAAATGATGGAATTTTACAAACCCCTTGACTTTTCTCAGATAGCAGGTGCTCGTCATAATATTCCGAATGATGCGATCAAGAAGCTCCCCAAGTTCGAGGGCAATAATGCCATCTCTGCCAAGTCTCACCTTCGAAAGTTTGAAAAGTACCTAGCCAGTTATTGCAACGATGCTGCCCATGACCATGATGATGTGAAGATGACGCTCTTTGCTTTATCCTTGGAAGATGATGCTGAAGAGTGGTACTACAACCTAGATGATGATTCATATAAAACCCTTAATGAGTTCCTAGCAGGCTTTAAGAAGAAGTGGGGGGAAAAGAAAGAACCAAGACATTTGCTTGCTGCCCTGCACAATATAAAGAAGATGGAGAATGAAACCATAGATGAATTTAATACTAAGTTCAGGCGTGTGGTTGCGGATCTCCCTAGAGACATGAAGCCAAGCGATGCCTCCATCTTGATATCCTACATCGAAGCTTTCATTGGTGATTTGAGATACCAATTAAGGGATAAAGATCCGGTCGATCTAAAAACTGCCCAAGATCTGGTCGAGAAAAGAGAAAGGAATATGCAAGCTTCAGGCAAGTCCAACATTCCAGGTTACACTAGGGGAAACACTTCGTACAACAAATAAAAGGGAAAGGCCATTGAGTTAGAGGAAAATGCAACCTCTAAAGACCCCATGGAAAAGATAGCTAGCATGCTGGAAGAGGTGATGACTACTCAGAACCAATTCAGGGCAGAACAATCTATGCAAATGAATAAAATCCAAAACAGAATAGTCACACTGGAGAGAAATAATGGACCTAAGAATTTTCAGCCAAAACAAAGTCAAGTGTATCAAAGGAAATATCCTCAGCAAGAGCCTAGGATTCCAAACCAGTTAGACTCAACTAACCTGGTAGAAGAAGTAATTCCATGGTGTAGACCTTGTGAGCAATTCCACCCAGAAAGTACTTGCTACATAGCAAACCAGATTATAGAACATGGGATGGCAGAGGTCAGTAATCAGGAAACAACATCAGGCGAGTCTGATCATGTGTACATGGTAGGCCGAACCTATCCTCTATCAAATCAGCATTGGCAGTAGGCCACATATTACGGTTTCGAAAAGCAATCACCGTCTAAACAGTACAATCCTGAGGATGAAACCATTGCAGAATCTTATAGTGAAACTTATGATGAAAACTGTAATATACATGATGGAAGTCCTATGTGTTCTCCATATAATGATGATAGTCCTGAAGGTTTACTACCTTGTGACCTTTTCTCTAAAGAAGATGAGTATGAAAATGAGGACAAGTATAGCTTGGAGCATGATACAAGTGACGAAGACTCCCTTATCCCCGACAAAGATGTTGATGAGGAGTCCTGGACATTCATGGAAAATCCAGTATGTGACATGAATAAAGTGGAAAATAATGAGCCAGAAACTTTTGATGGTTTTGTCGATTTTTCTGTCTATGGAATATCTAAAAGAGAGAGCATGGACCATGTGGCCTTGGGAAACTTTGATATGAAAAAGGAGCATGCAGTTTATCCATATGATCATTCAGAGTCATATCATGCAGAGCCACACAAAGGTATCAATGATGAAGACATGGAAAAGCAATGTTGTGAAAAGACAGATGTGATGCAGTTATTAGAATATCAGTCTCAACTATCATCTTCACATATAGAGTTTCCTCATGACATGGAGCCGCTTGGGGCTTATACAGTGAATTATCATCCGGTAAGCCTTGACAATCAGTATGATGGTGTGGTCAATCTGCCTCATCATTCCGATTTGTACATCAACCCTATCCAATCATGGATAGAAGCAGCCTGCGCAAGCACTTACTAGTTTGGGAGGAAGTTTGACAACATTATTCATGCCTATGATTTCCCATCCACCCCGCCCCTTCTGGATCATCACACAGGTTTTCATTTTTTGAATAAAGTATCCTTACTTTGGTTGGTAACCAAAGACAAGGAAATAATTTTTTATGTTAATAAAATTCTTAGGTGGTTACATTGGATTTTTGATTACACGTAACCCTTTTTATATCATGCTTAGAGTAGGAAAATAAGCTCCTTGAAAGAGAGCATTTACTTTCTGCATTTCTACCTAGCTATAATAAAGCTTTTCTTCTTTTAGTTAGTTACATTTATTTTGTTTAAATAAATCAGCTTAATGGTTCATTTGGTTTTTTATAAAACTTATGCTACAGAGGTTTTTCTTGTCAAGTTGAGATGTTTTTACAGGGTGTACGAAACCAGAGATTCTGATGTTCTCGTATCCTCTCCTTGCCTCAAAAGACCAGATCGAGCACACGTCCCACAGTTGGAGCTAGAATGTTACCACCTAAGTTGCACTTAGTGGTTTTTATCAAGTGAGCCTGGTGAACCGGACAGGGTTAACTTGTTCGGACTTCAAAAAGACCTTCAGTCTTGCTTCCAGGAAGCTTTGTTGTATCATATCACATGTTCATACCCTATGGGGGAATTGTAATAAATGTTCTAGCATGATAGTGTATGTAAAAGACTCGGTCTCTTAGAATTCATTTGTCAATCTGATCAGCCCAGGGTGTTTTTTCCCTTGGTTATTATTGGTTGTTGAACAAACGACTGATAATTTCTGAGTTTTTCACTCCATTCCTCCAAAGTTGGGGTGGTCGGCTTGGAATTTAGGCCTATTGAGGTTATTAGAGTCTATGTGTCAATGTATAAACATGCTAGACATCATTTTTGAGTCATATGAACATGTCTAAGTCCCCCTAGGTGTTTTTCAATTTTTCAATTTTTTAGTTTTTTCAGTGTTTTTTATTAAATTTTAATTTTTCCAAAACTTAGGCTATTTTTTAATAGTTTAATTGGAAAAATTGATTTTGTAATAAAAGTGGGCCAAATAATTGGTTTCAGTCATGTAGGTGCTCATTTTCAAGCGAAGAGCACCATGTAAACCCATAGACCCACTCTTTCCTAAGTTTTGTGTGATCTTCCATCACTCAGGTCAGAAAGCCCCAAAAATCAATTATTGATTATTTTAATTAATAAATTGATGAATAATGGAGCAAATCCAAAATCAATAAATCAATGGATTTTCAGCCGATTTGATTGAAATCAGTCAGATTTGAAGCAGATTGACTGGATCTGACAAATCCTTGACTAAAGGAGGTGATCAAATCAGATCCAGAGTTGATCTTGAGCATCCTTCATGGGGAATTTCGCCCTCTCTCTCTCCTCAACACGTTTTTGGCTCAACTGGATGATTTTTGGTGGATTCTTCAGTCAATAGGTTGAGGTGTCAGTCAGATTAGCCCCTCGATTGACAGTTGCACTCAGTGAGACTCAGATCTGGCTCAGCTAGACACAGATCAGGCATTGATGGACTCTCCATCAGTTGATGTCACTTGATTCCATGAGTAATTGCGCCCCCCCTGGGCTGGATGGCCTGTAAATTGTATATATCCAGGCACAACCTCCTCTTCCAAGCTAGTTAGAACTGGATTGAGGTGTTGTTGCTCTTGTACTGTATTGTTTTTTTTTCATTCTGGAATAAAGAAGCTTTGGAGGCAAGATCTATGGTGTAATGCTCTTCATGTGTGGATGTTGATTGTCAAATGCTTATGATGTATAATCTGCTTTTGTTTATCATTGCTTTGCTGGTTAATTGTTGGCCTTGAAGGAGAGAGCTCCCTCCTGTTAGGGTAAGAGTTTATTCTAGTTTGATTTATGCTCTTACTACTTCTTTTTCCAGATCTATTGGATTTGTATGTATTTTAAGTTTAATTGCATGCTTTCCAATCATCTCCTTCGACAGCACCTATGTTTTAACCATCTGTTTGTGCAAGGGTTTTCAAGTTGCAGGTGATCTCGCTGGTAGAAGAGGTTGAGCTGGTTTGAATCTTCCTCATCTTCAGTATCTTATGAATGACATAGTCCCTCGGTGTTCCACCAAATCAGAATCCAAAGCCCAACATTCCCAGGCTTCAAACACTCTCTCTCTCTCTTCCTCCTTTAAAAATTATTAAACTTTCCTCAAACTGTTACTTTAAGGTTTCTTTTTAAGTCTGATCTATCTCATCAAGTAAAGCATACATAGATCTAATTAGGAAGATCCCTTCAAATTTCTAGATCTTAGTTTCATTGTGCACATAAAGTTCAAATTCAAGAGATCTAGCTAAAATTGCCTTAGTTTCGCAAGTAGTTTATTGAAAAATTCATAGCTTGCTGTTAAGGTAGTTTCATTTGCTGTTCGATAATTTCAATATTCTGCAATATCAGTGCTTTTAATTGGCTGCACAAACAGCAGGCCAATATCCCAAGGAAAGCTTGCTTTCCTTGGTTCCTTTTTCGCCGTTTTAGCTAGTTTAATTTCATTTCTTTTTGAGATAAAGTAGGCTGACCCAAAGGTACTCTTAAAGTTCTTTTGGGAATTTGTTATTTTAACCTGCTTGCTGTCCTTTAGCAGGTCTGACAGAGAAGAACAGAAGCTGCTGTCCAAAGTGGTTTTTGGAGCGCTCAAATCCCCCCAGGGGTCTTCCTTTTGTCACAAAAATTCTTAAAATTTTTGTATAACTGTAAGATCTTGGTTTCAGCCTGTATAAGGACCAAGAAGAACTGATATATCAGTCCTATAATATTGTAACCGCTGTAATAAAATCCTTCTTTGAATAGGCTCTTTCGAGCCCATTCCCCATCCCCCCTGGGGGGATTCGCGGGGATTCGCGTCGGTGCCTTTTTTGTCTTTTTCTGCTTATTTCCTTTTACTATAAGTGATCTGATTTGTAGGGTAGTATATTTGATCTTGTTGTTAATTCCATATTCCATATCTTACTTTCAAAAGTAATCATAATACTTACCCCATGATTTCCCGAGTGACCCGAAAGGGGAAAGAGATTCGTGGTAGGATTAATCAGAAAACCAGATTTGTGTAGTTGTTTTATTTTTTCTATCATTTGTTTATCAGCAGCTTTAAAATTAACCCCTCCTCGATTCCTCAATTGAGATCCACTTGGATCGAAAGAGGTTCTTGGAGGCTTTTCTTTTAAACAAGAACACATCTCTTAAAAACTTATTAAAATTTACAAGACTCTAGTGTGTATGCTCTGCACTTAGCTGCGGTTCGTCTGATCAGTCAAGCTGTATCAAAAGCACTTGGGTGACTAGCATAATTAGGACTCACCTTCCCCAATTAACAAACCATCAGGTGAAAATCCAAACACCTTGATCAAACCTTTACGGTGGTAAAATACCCAAAGGAAGCGGGAACCTACTGAAAAGTGACCTTGGGGCGTCGATCTCTGTCACTCCCTAACGGGTGCGTTACGAACATAGCCCCAGAGACTCCATTTCAGCCCACATATTCCTTGCGGGTAGCCGTGTAGGTTTTGTTTTGGACATACTCCAAGTACTCTCGGGTATATCTGGAGTCCCCCTTTTAGCCTAATTTAATCAATTCATACTTCAATTTTAACTTAAAACACACCAAGATGCAATCGCAAAACATTTACTCCAAGCACATGCAAGCACATTGATCTCTTTGATTTGACTCTATTTTTAAGGCACTGGTCATTTTTGCTTCATATATATATTGTTTATCAGCTTTGTGCTTTCGTGTGTTATTTTCGTATCTTGTCATCTTCAATTGTTTATAGTTAAAATATTCAAACTCCTAAATAACTGATTCAGTTTAACACCAACACACTAAGAAATCATCCTTAGTAACTTAATAGGGTCTACCCCCCTTGGCTCCATTAGGAGTTGAGCCTAAACGGAGGAGTCAAGAACAAGGTGACAGCCTTGACTCGAGACTTGCCCCCAAGGACACACCGAGTGGCTTGAAGATTTCTATCACATGATCCAGGTGTGTGAAAAGGCGACAACAAGACCATAGAAAGAGTGTTTGAAATATGTCACTTACCTCCACCATGAACTTTTGAAGAACCTATCCTTAAAGAACAACGCTTGGTGGATATAAGGAAAATCATGGATGAATACTTGGGAACTCTCAGAAGCACTACACATGTCAGCACACAGGCTCTACAAGAACGTATTGGGGTTCCCACTCTAAAAATCCAATTTATGACCATAGGGTACAACTTAGTTACCAAAGGATTAACTATATTGGCTAAGGAGGCCATTCTTCATGAAGTTTCATTATGATTAATGGAAACCAAGCAATTAAATGTTATATCTTATGCTTATTGGAAACCAAGCAATTAAATGGAACTACATCTATGAAACTAGGATTATGATGTCCCGCAACTCTTCCTGTTTCTTTTGTTTCTTTTTCCGTCTAATTCTTTGAATGTTAGTTGTGTCTTTATGACTCGCCATTTTATTCCATCGAAATCATTCTTGGATCTTCCTGGATTTTTTTGCTTCTTTGCTCGTCGACTTTAAATTTATATTCATTCTTGTCTCATGTTTAGTGACACCCCCATTTCTTCCCTGCCCCGACTTACTATGGGTCGGAGGGTTTGGACTAAGTGATCATAATCATTTACTAATAAATATTCCCACTCTCTTTCCAATGAACGTTTCCAATTTTTGTTGTTGTTGATGTTCCCAATTTGTGCTGGCATGAGTTGACAATGACTGGATATGTGACCGATGCCATTTTCAATTAAAAATTTATGAAGAAAGACAAGAATTATATAGAAAAAACTGCCAAGGAATTCAATATAGAACCTTTCTTTTATGCCGTCAAGTGAAGTAGTTCTCTAATGCTTGTTCTTCACGAAATTCATAGGCATGTTTTTCAACCCACGCATAGAGGTTTTTTCAAATTACCTTACATACTTTGTGCATCAGTTATGATTCTTCATGATATTTCTACTTGGTCATGAATGGTTATCGAGTAATATTTTTATTTCTTGAGGAGCAACTTCTATACATTGCTCATGCGACTTAGGGAAAAATTTAGTTTTGGCTTTTAAATTTTTTTAATGTAATTTGCAATATTTCTATCCCACCATTCCCAATTTTTTTCCTTTCTCAATATTTATGCATAGATGCTCATCCTTTGTCCCGATTCAGTACTACCATAAACATAGCTAATGCTGTAATTTGAGGGATTACATGAGGTACCAATAACGCATTACAAACATATAATCATACAGACATGGAGAGAGCAATGAATAAATTAATGGTAGAGCCAACAACAAGTATATATCTTCCATCTAAGAATTAGACTATACAATAAATAATCATCTCTATATTTTCTAGGCTCACTATCTTATATACATGAGAAACAATTAGTTATACAACTATAACTATGCAACTACCCACATTAGTGGAAATTTCAACTCAAAATGAGCCTTTTAACCTTAATTCAAATTCCATGTCATCATGTGTTAGCCAATGAAATTGCTTTAAATTTCAAACACTCTATAGGTCTTAAACACTTTTTTAATATAAATTTGGGGATAGGTATCATAAAAAAAAACTATTTTTTATCGTATTTTCGACATATCTCCCTATGTTTTTACTCAAATTTCGATCGAGAGAGCTCGTTGGATGCAGAATTAAATTCCGCATCCAACGAGCTCTCCCGATCAAAATTTGAGTAAAAACACAGGGATATATGTTGAAATTACTAACAAAAAAAGTAGTTTTTTCCTTTTCTTCCTCCAAAAAGAATAAATATTATTTTATTATTTTTCTTAGGAGGCCCATTTTGAGTTGAAATTTCCTCTAATGACAATCAACTTAATTGACTCGATTGGGCTGGGCATACCATGTGGGTTGTTGGTTAGGAGGATCTAGTCGACTCGTTGACTAGGATCTTCCAATAGTTAGTATGGTTCATGAAGTAGTGTTTTAGATGACTACTCTATTTTCAAAGGCTAGAAAATAGAGTAATAGGTATGGAATGGTATTGTGTAAACTTTTTGGAAGTGATATGAAGGATGGAATGGGTATGGATATAGAAAATATGGTGGGGAATATTATGAGGATGGAAAAGTATACTTGCATAGGGTAATGTATTCTAGAATAACATGTGTAGGTAAATAAATGCAAGTATACAAAAAATTGCTTATAGAATCTTGTTGAAAATAGTTGTCATTGATGTCAAAGAAGTTCAGTAATGACAAAGAAATTCCAAAGATTAGATTGTAGGTCGATGACAGGGGACAAATCCACAAATCAAGCAGTGGAAGCACCAATGAAAAACTGGACGGTCCAGATCAGTCGAGAGAAATTGCAGAGGTTGATTTTAGAGAAATCAACGGTGGTGAATGATTGTTGTACAAAGAAAAGTGAAGATTCGTAATCCACATTTGATCGTAGATTGACGGGTAGGAATGAACCCGCAAGGAAATCGATGGTTCAGAAAAAATGCGGAAACAAAGTTGCGAAAGAGAATTGTGGAAGTCCAAAATGGGAATGTGTGGCTCCGCATTCCGCAGTCCGCAATCCGCAATCTGCAATCCGCAAGCTTGACGGTTAAAAAATATTCTGCAAGAGATAGACAGCGTAGAATCCCAATTGTGGAAAAGGAATTCGCAACAGTATTTTCAAGAAATTTGGAAAATCCACAATTCACGATTCGCAAGATCGATGGTCAGGAAAGACTCCGCAAGAGATCGATGGTGCAGAAGAAATATTGCGGAAAGAAAATTGCAGAAATTTGGAAAACCCGCAATTCGCAATGCACATTTTGATCTAAAGATCGACGATCAGGAAATAGTCTGCATAAGATCGATGACGCGAAAGAAATCTTACAGAAAGCAAATTGTGGAAGCACTTCTGAGAAATTTGGAAAACCCGCAATCTGCATCTGATCTTAGATCAATGGTCAGGGAAGAGTCCACAAGAAATAAATGGTGTGGAAAGGTTGTTGCGGAAAGCTAAGGAAATTGTGAAAAGACGATTACAAAGGGAAATTTGTGTGTTAGATCGATGGACAGGAAAGAGTCAGCAATGGATCAACGACTCAGGATGGTTGCGGAAAGGATCTATTGCATAAATATCATTGAGGAAAAAGGCAAATTTAGAAGAATTATGGTGTAGAATTATCATTGTGGAGAGGCAATTCTGGTAAGATTTTGTTGCGGAAAGGTATGACTGATAAATCTAAATAGAGTTAAAGAATTGTTAAAATGAAGAATTGAGTTTTCATGAAGAGGCACGATCCAAGAATGAAAAGACGCAAACGGTGAAGAGATGCATCCACAGAAAATGTGCATCCATAGGGTATTTATAGACAGAATGATGAATGAGAGAAATTATCTCTTCACTTTTAATTAACAGATCAATTGAAGTACAGTCAGAGATCAAATTATCATATGAGGGAGGTTGGGAGGCGCTAGGGTAAGCAACATGATTACTAGGGTGTCGTAGCATCCTTTCAGTAGCAACTGATAAAACCAAGGGGTCGAAGCCTCCTTCCAGTAGTTGCTCGTAAATAAGGGTGTAATACCGTCCTTGTCTTTATAAGCAGGTAGAAACTATTTGTAAACACAATTTTGCAGTAATAGAAAGTATTGGTGGTATACCCAATTGGGATTCCACAATAAATTTGTGTTCTATGTGTTATTGTTGATCATGTGTTTTAATGCATAAACTAAAAAAGTGATTTAAATTGTTAAAAGTTAACAACACTGATTCACCCCACCCTCTCAGTGTTATCCATATTCCAACAATTGGTATGAGAGACGGTTTCTTTAGTAGAACTTAATCACTGAAAGGAAGATCCTATTGAAAATTACTATGGATAAACAAGGGTTAGCCACCAACATACCTCCTTTATTTACGGGTGATAATTATGCATATTGGAGTGTAAGAATGAAGTGCCATCTAATGTCCCTTGGATACAAGGTTTGTAGTACTATTGAAACATAATATAAAGTACCAGATGACGTACCTATAGATGAAGGAGAGCTAAGCCTATATGAGGCCAATGCAAAAGATCTAAATGCAATTTTGAGTGGGTTAACAGAATCGGTACTTGTAAAAGTCATGCATTGCAAAACATCCAAACATGCATGGGAAAAACTAAAATGTATCTACGAAGGAACTTCCAAAGTCAAGGAATCCAAAATCCAGACCTACAAAGGTCAGTTTGAAAGTCTAAAAATGAAAGAGGAAGAAAATATTACAGAATATCTTCAAAGAGTAGAAGAAAGTGTTAATGCCATTAGAGGCATTGGAGGAGAAATTAAAGAAAAATAAGTAGTCGACAAGGTACTAAGAACCTTGCCAATGAAGTATGACTCAAATGTGTCTTCTTTAGAAGAACTTGACGATCTTAAACTTATGACAATAGATGAACTACATGGGATATTCACTTCCTATTAAATGAGAACATGACAAAATGGATAATCAAAGAAGGAAGCAGTTTTTAAGGCCGTATCCAAGATCCAATACGAGGACCTAGATGATGAGGAAGCTGTCTTCATCAAGAAACTTGAGAGAGGGACTAGAAAGTACAAAGGGAAACTACCCTTGAAATGTTTTAACTGTGGAAGGATTGGACATTTTTCTAAAAGTGTCCTTACCCAAAACAAGAGGATAGTGATGATGAAGAACCTTGATGTCATAAGAAATATCGAAAGAATAAGCTCATATACAAGAAGAAGTTTCAGAAAAATAAGAAAAACCTTTACTCCAAAGAAGATAGTGAAGATGATGAATTCCTATTCATGGGTTTCGAAAGTGAAATATCTGGAGAATAAATAGAAGATGCTATAGATCTTGAAGCAGAGCTTATAAATTCTCATGAAGAATTAGAGAAGTATAAAATATGTACAAGAAATAAAAAAGTAACATGATAGAATTTGAAGAGAAAAACAAAGATGAAGAGAGAATGATTGTTGACTTAAAAAATCATGTTCTATAAATCAAAAGAACTGAAAACAATCTAGAACAACAACTCAAAAATAAAATGCAAGAATATGAAAGGCTTCAACAAGACATTATGCACCTTAGAAAAAAATGGGATAAAGAATATATAAAATGAAGGTATGAAAATAATTCAAGGACTTTCGATAAAATTCTAAGTATCCAAAGACCATGAAGTGATAAATCTGGATTAGGATTTGACAAAGAAAAACCTGGATATTCTTCTTGCAAAAATCAAGACGGAAATAAAAGAAGTTATCTGTTCTACTAATGAGCGAAATTAAGAAATCTGATTCTCCATTACAAAGAACATATATGATGCTTAAAAGATGAGTGCCAAGTAAACATCAACAACTCTTTTTAGGAAATTGTTACACCTGTAACAATTTTGGACATATGGCTAGACATTGTAAGCTAAAGACTCATGTGTAGAAAGGGATTACATCTCATACTTCTGTCTATAAGAAGAATATTACCAGAAACAATCCAAAAAGATGAAACTACAATAATTTTGCTCCTCTACATATTTATAGTACAGAATGCTACAAATGTGGTAATCAAGGACACATTGCTAGAAAATGTAAACTAGTAACACCTAAGGATGGCACCTCAAAATTTCAAGACAAAGGGATAACTTGGAAAATAAAGGGTGATGTGGAATTCTAATTAGCTCTATGTGCTACAAAAAAACAAAATCTATGGCATATGGATAGTGGATTCTCAAAGTACATGACAGGTGACCCAACTAAATACCTAAGCCCAAAAAGGAAGCAAAAAGGAAAGGTCACCTTTGGAGATAATCTATCCTCTAAAATAATCAGAAAGGGTACAATGGTTATTAGAGATAAGATGAAAGCTGAAAATGTTCTACTTGTAGAAAAATTAAAACCTAATATTTTGAGTGTGAGTCAAACGTGTGATCAAGGACACATATGTACATTTGACTCCAAGAAGTGTGAAATCAGAAGAAAAGATTTAGGAAAACTTGTTGGAACTACTGTGAGAACTCCAAGCAATGTGTATATTCTAGAAAATGAAGAACAATGTTATATTAGCCAAGTTTATGAAAGTTTGCTATGGCATAGAAGGATGGGGCACCTGAACTTTGACAATCTTGTAAGAATTATTCAGAAGAGGGCTGTAAGAAATTTTCCAAAAATCATAAAACCACCAAATCATGCGTGTAGACATTGTCTTCATGGGAAGCAAACAAGAGCAAACTTCAAAGTGAAAGAACATACAACCTCCCAACCATTAGAGTTAATTCACACCGATCTTTTTGGACCAACACGGACTAAAAGCTTTGAAGGAGAATATTACTTTATGTTATTAATAGATGACTATACAAGGACGACTTGGGTGACTTTTCTTAATTATGAAGTTCAAATCCTTCAAAGCCCTTGTTGAAAATGAAAGAAATAAAAAAATTTAATGTCTAAGATCATATAATGGTGGGGAATTCACCTCAAATGAGTTCAATGAGTTATGTGAAAAACATGGAATCAAGAGACAGTTCTCAGCAACAAAAACTCATCAAAATGGAGTAGCTAAGAGAAAGAATAGGACAGTCCAAGAAGCAGCTAGAACTATGCTTAATGAAGCAAAACTTCCAGATGGATATTCAAGAGAAGTGGTATATACAAATTCCTATGTACAAAATAGAGGACAACTCAGAGTGAATAGTGACAAAACTCCTTATGAGCTATGGTTTGGAAGACCAACTTCACTTTAAATATTTTAGAGCTTTTGGTAGTAAATTCTACATAAAAAGAGATGATGATAATCTAGGGAAGTTTGACTCTAAAACCAATGAAGGCATATTTCTTGGATATTCTTCCACCAAAAAGGAATACATATGTTACAATATAAGGTCGCACAAGATCATAGAAAGTGCAAATGTAACTGTTGATGATACTAAACCAAGAAGAATACAAATTCAAGGAAGTATGGATGATGACGAAATTGATGATGAAAAAGTAGATGATAAAAAAGAAAGAAAGTACACAAAAGGAAGATAATTCTGAAGAAGAAGAAGAAGAAAGAGTAGAGGAAGAAGAATCACATGAAAATGAGAATGAAGATTCCCCGAGATCAAACACAAAGACACCATTTAAGTGGGTCTAGAAAAATCATCATGAAAATAAAATAATTGGTGACAAAGAATCATGAGTTAAGACAAGAAGAAAATTAATAGATGAAGAACAAGCACTACTTTTGATAGTGGAACCCAAAACATTCAAAGAAGCTTGCGTAAGTGAGGATTCGGTTAGTGATGTGAATGAAGAACTTGATCAAATAGAAAAGAACCAAACTTGGGAACTTGTCCCAAGAACTAAGGACATGAACGCTATTGGAACCAAGTGGATATTTAAAAACAAGTTCAATGAGCATGGTCACGTGACAAGAAACAAGGCTAGGTTAGTATGTAAAGGATATGCTCAAGTAGGAGGCATTGATTTTGAAGAAACTTTGCACTTGTGGTAAGACTCGAAGCCATCAAGATGTTCTTAGCTTTTGCATGCTACAAAAACTTTGAGGTATATCAAATGGATGTAAAATCTGCATTCCTTAATGGAGAACTTGAAGAAGAAGTCTATATTGAGCAGCTTGAATATTTTCTCTTGTCAGAAAACATAAATTATTTGTTCAAACTTAAGAAAGCACTCTATGGCCTTAAACAAGCTCCAAGGGCATGGTTCTCCAGACTTGGCAATTATTTGAAACAACAAGGATACAAAAGAGGGGCCACTGACAGTAATTTGTACATAAAATTTGAAAATGAAAATATGATCATTGTGGTAGTCTATGTAGATGACATCATATTTGGAATTGATCTAAAAAATATGTGTAAACTTTGCATCAGAAATGAAGAAATAATTTGAAATGTCAATGTTAGGAGAACTAACATTCTTTCTAGGCTTACAAGTATCTCAATCAGAAAAAAGGATTTTCATTTCTCAAACTAAGCATATCAAAGAAATATTGAAGAAGTTCAAAATGAAAGAATCCAAACCTGTTAGTACTCCTATGTTCACTGGTTGTAAATTAAGCAATAATGATTAATCCTTAGAAGTGGATCATACTATGTATAGTCAATGATTGGTAGTTTATTATATGTAACAACTACTAGACCATATGTAATGCAGGTTGTAGGTTTGGTTGCCAGATTCCAATCAGCCCCAAAAGAAACACATGTGGATGCAATAAAGATAATTATTAGATATATAAAAGGTACTATGGATTATGGTATCAAAAAAGCAATAACTTCACTCTAAAGGGATTCACTGATGCAGATTGGGCAGGAAGTGTTGATGACCAAAAGAGTACCAGTGGAATAACATTCTTTTTGGGAAATTGTTTAGTATCATGGTAAAGCAAGAAACAATCTTCCATATCGCTATCCATAGCAGAGGATGAATATATTGCTGCTGCATCATGTTGTACTCAAGTCATTTGAATGAAACATACATTAGAAGACTTGTAAAATATGAAGATCCAATAGTGATAAGTTGTGACAATACAAGTGCCATAAATATATCAAGGAACCTTTTCATGCACTCCAAGACAAAGCACATACCAATAAAATATCACTTTATAAGAGATCAATTGTCACAAAAGGCTGTCAAACTAGAATATGTTGACACCAAAGAACATATAGACACCAAAGAACATATAGCTGATATTTTCACAAAGTCACTACCCAAAGAAAAATTTGAGCATCTTAGGAAAAATATGGGAGTAATCTCCTTACAATGAATAAAAAGGATGAAAATCCATCATGTCAGGGGGAGATATGTTGACAAGGGGAGCTGTCAGGAAGAAGAAACCTTTGTCATTAATGTCAAAGGGGAGAAAATTAAGGAGTTGTCATCAATGTCAAAGGGGGAGATTGTTGAAAATAGTTGTCATTGATGTCAAATAAGTTCAATAATGACAAAAAAATTCCAAAGATCGGATTGTAGGTCGATTATGGAGGACGGATCCACAAATCAAGCAGTGGAAGCGCCAATGAAAAACTGGACGGTCTAGATCAACCGAGAGAAATTACGGAGGTTGATTTTAACGAAATCAACGGCGGTGATTGATTTTCGTACAAAGAAAATGAAGATCCGCAATCCACATTTGATCGTAGATCGACGGTCGGGAATGAACCCGCAAGGAAATCGATGGTTCATAAAAAAATTGGAAACAAAGTTGCAGAAGAGAATTGCGGAAGTCCAAAATCCGCAATTTGATCGTAGATCGACGGTCAGGAATGAACCCGCAAGGAAATTGACGGTTCATAAAAAAATTGGAAACAAAGTTGCAGAAGAGAATTGTGGAAAAGTGTGGCTTCGCATTCCACAATCCGCAATCCGTAAGATCGACGGTCGGAAAATATTTATGCAAGAGATAGACGAAGTGAAATCCCAATTGCGGAAAAGGAAATTGCGAAAGTATTTTCAAGAAATTTGGAAAACCTGCAATTCACAATCCGTAAGATCGACGGTCAGGAAAGACTCCTCAAGATATTGACGGTGCGAAAGAAATATTGCGGAGAGAAAATTGTGGAAGCACTTTTAAGAAATTTGGAAAACCCACAATCCACAATCCGCATTTTGATCTGAAGATCGATGATCAAGAAAGAGTCTGCATAAGATCAGCGACGCAGAAGAAATTTTACGGAAAGAAAATTGCGGAAGTACTTTTAAGAAATTTGGAAAACCTACAATCCACAATCCACATCTGATCTTAGATTAATGGTCAGGGAAGAGTTCACAAGAAATCAATGGTGCAAAAATGTTGTTGCAGAAAGATATTTGCGGGAAGCTAAGGAAATTGCGGAAAGACAATTACATAGGGAAATCTGTGTGTTAGATCGACGAACATGAAAGAGTCCGCAATGGATCAATGACTTAGGATGGTTGCGGAAAGGATCCATTGCATAGATATCATTGCCCAAAAAGGTAATTTCAGATGAATTTTGGTGAAGAATTATCATTGTGGAGAGGCAATTCTGGTAAGATTTTGTTGGCGCGAAAAGGTATGGATGTTAAAGAATTGTTAAAATGAAGAATTGAGTTTTCATGAAGAGGCACGATCCAAGAATGAAAAGACACAAACAATGAAGAGATGCATCCACATAAAACATGTTAGAGGGTATTTATAGACAGAATGATGAATGGGAGAAATTGTCTTTGCACTTTCAATTGACAGATCGATTGAAGTACAACCAGAGATCAAATTATCATATGAGGGAGGTTGGGAGGCGCCAGGGTAAGAAACATGCTTACTAGGGTGTTGTAGCATCCTTTCAGTAGAAGCTGATAAAACCAAGGGGTCGAAGCCTCCTTCTAGTCATTGCTGGTAAATAAGGGTGTAATGCCATCCTTGTCTGTAGAAGCAGGAAGAAACTATTTGTAAACACAATTTTGCAGTAATAAAAAGTATTGGTGGTTTACCAAATTGGGCTTCCACGATAAATTTGCGTTATGTGTGTAATTGTTGATCATGTGTTTTAATGCATAAATTAAAAAAGTGATTTAAATGGTTAAAAGTTAACAACACGGATTCACCCCCCCTCTCAATGTTATTCATATTCCAACAAATCTAATAGTCTAGAATAGATATTTTGAACTTTTCATGCACAAAACCTTGGGTACCTTTTTCATGTATGTTGAGATGCCTTGTGTGGGTAGATTCTAGAGTGAGACTCTTGATTTTATACTCATTAGTTTGTCTTGATAACATTGATGCATTGCTTTGGAATATTGAAATACCTTTCACGTTTTCTTGTTGACTATGCTGGTAGAGATATAAAACTTCTTTTTCCTATGCATGTCTACAATTAACATTTTTTACCCTCTTAAATTCATCCTTTTTCTATGAAATTGTATGGGGAGATAGAAGAATATGTACTCTATTCCCTAATTTTTTTTAGACATTTATTCCAAAACAAGTGGGAGTAATTATAAAAATATTGCACCCATGCCAAAAATATTTCTAGATGCCAGATCCTCATAGGATCAATTGTTGATGACTGGATTTGAACTTTTTACTCCTCTCAAACTCATCCTTTTTTGATGTAATTGTATGTGGAGATAAAGGAAAATGTCCTCTACACCCTCAAATTTTTTTTATGCCTTGATTCCAACTTATGAAGGAGTAATGATGAAAATATAGTATCTATGTCAAATCTACCTTTAAATATGCAAAATCCTTGTAGAGGACCGGAATTTAAGTTTCTACCCCACTTAAACTCAATTTTTTGAATCAAAATTAATGTGTATGTGAATTAGTATGTACTATGTACCCTAAAAAAATTTATACCTTTGATATGAATGCATATGGGAGCAATATTTAGGACACTAGACCATACCACCTCTTGATGCTTGAGTGCTCTGTTTTTTATTTCTCCTTAGGAAACAAGAACAAACACTTAATATATATCTTGCGTCATGTACTTTGATCCTACCTAGGATTTTAATTCATGAAAGAGTAGCTCTAATCCTTTTCATGCATGACCTATGGGAGGAGAAGTAAGGAGTACCAAGTACAACATTCAATTATTCATTTTCTTTCTCAGAGTAAGGGTGCCATTGCTAGTTTTTTTCGATGTTCTGCATCATGGTTCCATTAATGGTTTTCACCATGGGAAATATTTGATTTATAGACCTATACCTACCTCAGAAGATGTTTTCAAGCAAAGGTATGTTCTAAGTGCCTCAGAGAGGTTTTCACCATAGGGATTGTTTTATTCTTCTTCTCTTTTTTTTCATGAAAACAAATCTATCTATCCTACCCTACTTGAAAAAGATTACCTATATTCTAAAGTGTAGGAATACTTCCAAGGCATCCATTTGTGTAGAAGGATATTAAGTGAAGTCATATTTAGTTTTGAAAAATATACTTCAACAAATGCCAAGATATGAGGGAGTAGTTGCTTAAATGGAGATGACACTAAGTAATGTTGAAGACTAGAGTGGTACTGTTTGTTGATGATTTCTTGAAACCAAGACTAAATGTAGTAATGATCTCTTTGTCTCTCTTGTTTATTGAGAATGATTTGCAAGTATTTCTCTTTCATGCAATGAATTTCTTCTAAGATTTTTCCATTTCTCTCTTGAATGCACAATGCGTATGGTGAAATGCATGCAAGAAGTTCCTCAACTTCGAGGTCTAATGATTCCCTTTGTATGCATATAAGGATGGATAAGGGAAAAACAAGGATCTTTGGTATCTCTTTAATGCATGGGTATATGGATGAGAAAACCCTATTCTTCATGGATTCCATAGTGAAATTCTAAGAAATATAAATATAAAGGAAACAATTCCTCATATTCTTGTGGAATTTGTTGATGGATCCCTTCTTTATCGATTCTTGGGGTGTAGGTATATCTTTGTTTATAGCTCTTGGTTTACAACACATATTTGAGAAAATATTTGTGGCAATTCATCCTCTTAAACAATTTCTTTAGCATATTGTTGGCCATGAGTTCCCGCTTCAACATACATCACAAACATGGGGTTTTGATTCATATAAATCTTATGGATGCATGCAAGATATTTTTCTTAAAAAAACCTCAAACTACTCCTAATACAATTTTAGCACCTCCCCAACAACTCTGCCACAAATAGACAAACCAAATAACTATAGCCATAACACTAAATACCTTGGATCATTACTTAAATTATCAACCTTAGATTTTTTACGAACTTAAGAGGTACCATGCATTGTATTTGCAACCGCAAAGGAATAGATTGAAACACTAAATAAGAAGGAAAGTAAATGCCAAGGAACGACTAACTAGGAAATGCAAGAAAAATGCTAGATCAGGATGCCAAACTAGACTTTCTATCTAGTCAGGTTTGTTTGTTTTCCAATATAACAAGCAAGGAGCCCAATTAATCTTCCCTTCTAGCTAGTCATGTTTGTTTGTTTTCCAATCTTACAAGCAAGGATCCCAATTGACCTTCACTATTGATAATGGTTGTGCAATCAACCCAAAGAAGAACGTCTTTGCAAAGAATCCACCAAGTGGTAGGCTCCTAATACAAGCAATAAAAACTAAAACATAATGGAAACAAAATAAGTTAATGATTGGAAATGAGTTTAAAAAAAAGGGTTATTGAGTGAACAAAAATGGGAGAAAAAGTTCAAAAATATTAAAAATATAAGAAAATAAATGGTTGTAGGAGAATTAAACTCAGGTTACCTCATTTTAATATAAAAATTCTATTTTCTCCCATGCACCAACAATAAATTTAACTAAGGAGGCCATGTATGAAACTTTCTTTGTTAACATGCATATACATTTCATTGCATGTTGATAGTCATATTTTAAGTTTTCAACATTTGAAGTGGTTCTTATTGGGCTTATCTGAACTTCAACAAATGGCAAGGGACTTTTTATTTTAGATTTTGACATCAACTTACTCTCTTTAGAATAGTGTAAGTTTTCCATATATTGAACATAGTATTTCTCACCCTTTTCTCTATTATTATTCCCACCTACAAGCCAATGTTAAGTTTCTATACACAATCAATTCGATAAACAAATAAAAATACATAATATGATGTACATTCAGCCAAAATCCATACATTTACAAATTTCTCTTTTTTCCCTTGCAACATTCCTTGAATGAAAACACATGGTACCTTCACATAATTTCTTGCTTTCTTTCTCGTCATACTCGTTGATAAAAATATTTTGAATGCATACTTTCCTTCAAATATTCCCATTATTTGCAAGTTAGAGTGGAGTCATCCTCTCTTTTCCATCAATGATTATTTTTCTTCATCTAGATATGGAATTGTTCATCAAAATTCCCATTTTGACGTTGTAACTTTTTTTCTAGAAATATTTCCAGCAATAGTCTCAAATATTTTTCCATTTTATGCATTATACTATCAACACTTCTTGCTGTAAATTTTATTTGCAAACATTGAAATGAGACCAACATATTGTACCCAACTTTGTGGCCCGCCTTGCAACAAGTTGGCCAATGGGATCACCATCTTTGAACACCTCAATGAAGAATTACTTCTTCCATTCTATTTTTTTGTTCTTTTGCTTTCCTTTTTGTACACCTATACCGTGACTCTTATCTAATTCTTTATATTTTGACAATAGTTGACACAACTTTAGAACCAAAATATTGGGTGTTCCTATTACATCAAAATTATTAGATGGACCACGTGTAATTAAGGCACTTTGCTTGGAAAATATATAACTAGTGCATATTAACTTGCATTAGGTTGAATTGCTTACTTCTTGGCCACAATAGGTATGACACTAGCTATCAAAGTTTGAGCAATAATGAAAGATTCTTGAACTTTAAAACTTTTGAGAAACAAATCCAGTGCATGTAGATCTCATAAACAATTCAAACACACAAATCATACAATCCATAAGACACAAGTTGTACCCTGGGAAAACCATCCAAATCCGAAGGATGAAAAACTCAACAATCCTTTGAGTATGATAGATAATTGCAAATAATGTTTTACAACACTGTTAGAGAATAGAGATCACTCAGAACACTGTCTTAGCTTTTCCAAGTGCATAACACTTTAATGACAAGCTTATATAGTCATACAATGAGAGGTAGCGAATGGTTGCATGCTTTGTGCAGTATGAACACTGTGTGCAATGTTCATACATTAAGCTTATGCACCTTCCTTGACTTGGTGCCAAGTTGTCACCTCGAAATTCTCATCCATGCAGAAGATATGCACCCTCCATTAATTCACCGAGTATTAACTTCTTTTAACTAAATGCGAATTGATTGAACTCAACTGAACTAATTGAACTGAAATCAATCATTAACTAACTGCTTGTCCATTAGTTAGGAGTTTAACTAAAGGTCTTTAGTGCTTCACAATTAGTGCTATCCACAAACAAACACTTTGCATAAATCAAGGAGTGCATTCCTTATTTAACTGAAACTTGTTTTTCACAACTTAGACTTAACCAATGTCTTTGTAATTGGAGTTCACTGGAGGTCTGTCATGTGTATTCGAATCCTTACTCTATCTCTGTGCTCATCTCATTTATCATTAATTAATTTCTGCATGGTCCATATGTGTTTAATTAATTAATCATCTTTATCATATCATACTCAGAAGGATTATTCCATACTAATGATCATATGTATTACCCCGAGTCATATAGTCATATGCTAAAGTAAATCACTCTAGGGGTAGCTAAGTTGATGCATGAGCATCCTGCTCTTCATCCAAAATTCAAGTTCAAAGTCTGATTAGGCCTATAAGGGGTCTTAAATTATTAATTTATGGTCTTTGAACTATCACTTTGTAAATAAATGTAAAATATGTGATTCTAGATGATGGTGAATCATTTAGATGAGTCACTAGGTGAGTGATGTGTTATTAGATGAGTTATGTAAGTAAGCCATGTCAAATGGAGTGAGTCATTGAGTTAGGATTGAAAGTTACTTAAAATAAATAACAATTGATAAATTGTAGGAGATTGTTGAGTGTTTATTGGATTTGAACCAGAATTGGTTTCATAATTCTGTTTGTATATATATATATGTAAGCCTACGAAGCAAAGAGAGAGAATGGGACATAGATAGAGGACAAAAGCATACTTAGAGAGGTCAGTAAGGCCTGTAGGAGACAAAGGTAGGGCCAATTAAAGTTGTATCATGCCTAAGGGTATTAGAACACAGGTTCTAAGATTAGTTTGTATGTACAGTTTCATTAGATGAATGAAAAATCCTATTTTGGCATAATTCTGTGTGTGTAAATTGCATTCTGTCTGAATGTGTGAAATTGTGAGTTAAATGCTTGTTTAATTTTGTAAAATATTGACAAGTCTGTGTATGAGTTCATGATTTCTAAAAGTGGGAGAAACAAAGATCGATTGATCGATTCTATGGTCAATCGAAGGAGAATTAGGTAAACAATCCTTGAGGATTTCATTAATGAAATGCACGTGCTGAGTTAACCTTGTTGCAGGTTACAGAGTGAAATCGATACTGCAAGAATCGATGAGAAATGATATCTAAACCTGTGTAGGTTTGGACAGACGAGATCAAGCGTAAGAAGATCTGACAGTTGGGAGAAGTTTCGCAGAAGAATAGTGGAAGGAAGAACATTCCACAAAGGAAGTCAGATCGACGATGGAGATTGGATCCGTAAAGATCTAATAGCCAGAGATTAGATATGCAAAGGAAAATAGATCAAAGTTCCAGATCCACCCCACAGAAGATCAACGATTCAGACAGAATTCGTGGGAGAATATTTGTGGTAGTCGTAATTTGGAAAATGAAAAGGTGCATCCCGCATCCCGCATGCGAAAATACCGTTGTGGGCACGTAATTGAGGGAGGTCCATTTTAATTGGAAAAATGTATGCCCACATCCTGCATCCTACAAGTTGTGGAAAAGGAGTTGCGTAAAGGTATTGCGGAAGGACTTAGCTGAACAACTAAGTTTAGAGGTTCTGCTACATTTAGAACATAACTATTCCTGGGGAAGCTGATTCGAATTGGTTTACTGGTTCAATTTGGTGATTTGAATTTAGTACTCTAGTTCAGGTTGGCATCATAAGTCCTAGAGGAGACTTATATCACCTAGTGACCATGGCTAGCAATACATCACATAACATATCCACATGACTTGATACAACACAAGTCCTAGCTTGATATAACACAAGCTAGATGGTTTTGATATAACACAATATCCCTACCTTGATACAACACAAGATCCCGATATTTATATAACACAAGATTATAGTACATACATATTTCATGAATAGGAATTTATACAACAAAAGATCCTAGTACATGCATATTTCATGAATAGGAATTTATACAACAGAATGTCCTAGCTTAATACAACACAAGATCCTTAACTTAATACAACATAAGTTCCTAACTTGATACAACCCATGTTTCTTAACTTGATACAACATAAGTTACTGAACTTGATACAACACAATTTCTAGACTTAATACAACACAAGTATCCTATAGAATGATTCATGACGCTGTACATTTGTCACTCACTCTCAGCGAGGGAGACATTCTTTTCCATACCAAGTTTATCTCATAAGTGTCTGAACTTCATAACAGATAAAGGATTTTCCATCACATTTGTAATCTTCTCATCAATATCTATGTACTGAAGTTTTACAATACCTTTTTTGGACAATGTCTCGAATGAAGTGATACTTCATTTCTATGTGTTTCAACTTGTCATGAAACACATAATTTTAGAAAATATTTATACAAATTTGGTTGTCACACCTGATCACTATAGGATCTAGATTTTCATAGAACAATCCTCCAAGTAGCTTTCTCAGCCACACTGCTTCTCTGCAAGCAGCACTAGTAGCAATGTGCTCAGCCTCAATGGTGCTATGGGAAACTGAACCCTGCTTTCTGCTAGACCATGAAATCATAACAGAACCTAAGCTGAAACAATAAACATAAGTTCTCTTTCGATCAACAATGCTGCCACCCTAACCATAATCAATATATCCAAGAAATAACACTCCTCCATTGGAGGCATACCTGAGTCCATAAGCAACTGTAGCACAGAGGTATCTCAAAATATGCTTACCTGTAACCCAATGTCTGTGTCTAGGATGAGTCATGGACTGACTCAAAATGCTAACTGCATAGAAAATGTCTGGCCTTGAATGTATCAGGTACATCGAAAGGTCAATCAACTGTTTGTATAATGTGGGGTCCACTAGATCCGATGCAGTCTCAGTCTCATGGAGTTTCCTCAAATTGGAATCCATTGGAGTATTCATGGATTTACAATCCACAATGCCAAATTTGTGCAAGATGTCCACAATGTACTTCCCTTGAGATAGAAATATCTCATCATTCCTCTACAAAATCTCAAGGCCTAGAAAGTAGTGCATAAGACCTAATTATTTCATCTCAGACTCTGAGGTAAGATCCCTCTAACACTTAGCAATCAATATTTACTCTCTAGTGAGGAAAAGATCATCCACATATAGGACTAAAATTAGAGGTTGGTTCTCCATTGCTTTGAAGTACAGGTTTGAATTTGCATCACTCTTCAAGAAACCCAGTTTCTGAAGATAACTGTCTATTCTGGCATACCAATATCGAGGAGCTTATTTTAACCCATACATGGCTTTATTCAACTTTCACACATGGGAATCCTTCCCATGTATCAAAAAAACCTCAGGCTTCTAAATGTAAAATTCTTCCTCAACCTCACCCTTGAGGAAGGCAGTCTTCACATCCATCTGGTGATGCTTCCAACCCAATACTGATGCAAGTCAAATAATCGATCTAATGGTGGTATACCTGGACACTGGAGCAAAAGTCTCCTCACAATCAATTCTCTCTTTCTAAGAAAATCCATGTGCAACAAACCTTGCTTTGTACTTGTCCATAATGCCATCTGCAACATGTTTTATCTTGTAAATCCATCTGGAAGTTACAACTGAATTCTTCTCAGGTCCGGGAACAATATACCAAACATCATTATTCAAAATAGAATGATATTCCTATGTCATAGAATATTTCCACACTTGTTATTCTGCAGTCTCTTCATATGATGAAGGCTCAGAGTCACTGATGTTGCTCATCAATGCAACATATCCTAAATACCTATTAGGTTTCTTGCATTCTTTGGAAGTGCCCATTGGTGCTCCATGCTTCTTAGCATTTCTCAATACATCTCGACACCATGATTACCTCCTCTTTGTAGGAGGTTCATGAACCAGTTCAACTGGTTCATCAATGATAGGTAGCTCTGCATGCTCTGCTAGATTCTCCCTCTAAACATCAGAAGGGGAAGTATCATCATCATGATCCTTTGATATATGAACCTCAGTATCCTTTGTCTACAGATCACATTCAAGCTCTTTTGACTGCTTGAATGTTTCCTCCTCATGGAAAGTCACATCCCGGCTAACCTCAATTTGTATCTCACCAGGTACATATATTTTGAATTCCTTTGAGGTCTCACTGTAGCCCACAAAAGTTCCCTTCTTTCTAGAAGGTTCCATCTTGGTTCTCTTTTCTTTTGGAATGTGAATATACACATGACATCCAAAAATCCGAAGATGTGATATGTTTGGTTTCTCACTAGTGAACACCTCTTCAAGTGTTTTCTCATCAAGAATTGCATGCAAACTTCTATTCTGTATGTACACTGCTGTACTAGTAGCTTCTACCCACAAATAAGCAGATAGATCCTGATCATGTAACATGGATTTTGAAACCTCACAAATAATTATGTTCTTTCTCTCCGCAACCCCATTCAGTCGTGGGTTGTAAGGAACTATTAATTGTCTACATATCCCCGCATCACTACAAATATCATTAAAATCACTTGATTCAAATTCTCCACCATTATCAGACCTTAGGGCACGAATATGCCTACTTGTATGATTCTCAACTAAGGTTTTATATTCTTGAAATTCACTAAAGGTTTCACTTTTGGATTTAATGAAGTAAATCCAGGCCTTACGAGAGAAATCATCAATGAATAAAACATAGTAAAGATGTCCACTAAGGGATGGGGAAGACATGGGTACACAGAGATATGAGTGCACTAAATCTAAGATGCTTTATATATAGTATGGCTACTAGGAAACTTATTTTTAACATTCTTTCCTAAGGCACAACCTCGGCTAACAACATCATGCAAAAAATAAAAACTAGGTATACCTTTCACCATTCGCTGCAAACAAGGAAGTGCTCTGAATTGGAATTGTCTCCCAATTCTACCATGCATGCAAACTATTTTTCTTTTAGGTTGGAGATTGCGCCCTTGTATCCTACCATGTGCTTTGAAGCACCACTATCAATCAACCATGTATCTTCTCTCATGATGAGATATATAGATAAAGGAGAGATGAGGTAATACTCCCTCCTTGTCTCTTTCTCTTTGAGTGCATCTCCCTTGGAAGTTTCTTCTACGACAATGGAAGCATGAAATATTCCCTCTTTTATTTTCCTTGTATTACAATTCCATGCAAAGTGTCCTGAATTTTGACAATAATAGCATAGAAGCTTTGATTTGTCAAAACCTTTAGCAATCTCTTTCTTCTTTGCATTGAAGAACTTCTTGGGAGCGAAAGGATTGCTCCCTTTCTTGGTTCTATCCGTGAGGAAAATATTCTCCTCCTTCGTGCTCACAACTTTGTTATGGACGTGCCCTTCTCCTTGGATGCAATCATGCCAAAGTATTTCTAAGTTGGGATGATCTTATCTTCCATTTACCGCAGCAAGAAATGTCTCCCATGAGGAGGGGAGTTCATCGATGGCGGTTTGAAGAAGGTCATCCTCATCCGTCTCCACAACGATATTTGCAAGTTGATCCTTCACTTGTGAAATCTTTGTGAAGAAGGAAGCTATGATCTCATCTCTTTCCATATTCATGTTGTGTAACATGTTCTTCAAATCCATCTTTTGAGTAGGGGCCTTATTCTCATAAATATTTGTAAGTGTGTCAAAAAACTCATTTTCCAACTTCAATGGTGTGATCATCGACATGAGGTTGTCCTTCATAGAGTCATATACGATCCTCTTTGCCTTTGATTTATTATTCTTATAATTGGTTCTTCCGGTCAATCAAATATTGATGTCATTTCTTCAATCTCTTTGCTCAATGCTTTAATATTTGTGTAGGTTTAGAATGTTTGCACAAAACTAAGCCCCTGCATGCCCTGTCTCTGATATCAAGTCAATGTTTGAGCAATAATGAAAGATTATTGAACTTTAAAAATTTTGATAAACAAAATCAGTGCATGTAGATATCATAAACAATTCAAACACACAAATCATTCAATCCATAAGACACAATATGTACCTTGAGAAAACCCTTCAAATCTAGAGGATGAAAAACCCATCAATCCTTTGAGTATGAAGATAATTGCAGAGAATGATTTTACAACACTTGCAGATTGCCTGATAAGAGATATCAAAGAAGCACTAGAGAATAGAGATCACTCAGAACATTTTCTCAGCCTTTCCAAGTGCATAGTACTTTAATAGCAAGCTTATTGAGTCATACAATGATATGTAGTGAATGGTTCCATGATTTTGTGCACTATGAACATTTTGTACAATGTTGATACATTAAGATTATGCGCCTTCCTTAACTTGGTTCCAAGTTGCCACCTCGAAATTCTCACCCATGTAGAATATATGCGCCCTCCATTAATTCACCGAGTGTTAACTGCCTTTAACTAAATGTGAATTGATTGAACTGAACTCAATCATTAACTAACTACATGACAATTAGTTAGGAGTTTAACTGAATGCCTTTAGTGCTTCACAATCATTGCTATACACAAACAAACACTTTGCATAAATAAAGGAGTAGATTCCTTAATTAACTAAAACTTGTTTTTCACAACTTAGAATTAACTGATGTCTTTGCAATTTGAGTTCACTAGACGTCTGACATGGGTAATTCAAATCTTTACTCTATCTCCGTGCTCATCTCAATTATCATTAATTAATTTTTGTATGGTCCATATGTTTTAATTAATTAATCATCTTTATCATATCATACTCATAAGGATTGTTCCATACTAATGATCATATGTATTACCCCGGGTCATATAGTCATATGCTAAATTAAATCACTCTAGGGGTAGCTAATCCCTAGAGGAGACTTATAGCACCT
This sequence comes from Pseudotsuga menziesii, assembly GCA_001517045.1. Classification (NCBI taxonomy): domain Eukaryota; kingdom Viridiplantae; phylum Streptophyta; class Pinopsida; order Pinales; family Pinaceae; genus Pseudotsuga; species Pseudotsuga menziesii. Next base: position 112,390 of record LPNX011008053.1, read on the forward strand.
AGTGACCATGACTAACGGTACATCACATATAATATCCACTTGACTTGATAGAACACAAGTCCTAGCTTGATACACCACAAGCTAGATGGTCTTGATACAACACAAGATCCCAAACTTGGATACAACACAAGATCTTGATATTGATACAACACGAGATCATAGTACATGCATATTTAATGAATAGGACTTGATACAACACAATATTATCCTATCTTGATACAACACAATCTCCTTAACTTAATACAACATAAGTTCCTAACTTGATACAACACAAGTCTCTTAATTTGATGCAACATAAGTTACTGAAATTGATACAAGACAAGTTCCAGACTTGATACAACACATGCCTCCTGGAGAATGACTCCTGATGCTATACATTTAACACTAGCTAGTTCACTAGTCACCATATATGTGCCTTCAAGAATTTCCTTGAAATTTTAATAAAGGAACTACAAACTTTATTTTCCCTTTTCCTCATGTTAATCTCTTGTGAGATATCAAGTTGTTCATTAATACCAGTTTTATATTGAACTTAATATATTGAATCACTAATCTACAAGTTAGCATTAATATGTCTTGACTTTCCCTTTATTTATTTTTTCTCTTTTTATTTGTACAATATAGTTCTCTAGGACTATAAAACATAAATTTGCAATATTGGTATTGAAAACATGTGTGGATTGCATCATTAAATAAATTATAGACAACTTTTATCAATATTCTAGCTAGAAGTGAAAATGTAAGTGGATTTGACAAAGTAGGAGAAAATAAATATTCAAAATTTGTTTTATATTTTTTTATGAAGACACTCATATCTCGTCATATTTTTAATATTGCATTCATTTTAACTTTTGCACTTAAATCCCTTCTTTTTCATATTCTGATGTCCAACCTTTCATATAAAAAATGTCATTATTTTCTTTATTTAGTCTCTCTCTCTCTCTCTATGTGTGTGTGTGTGTGTGTGTACACACACACACATTAGAATATGAAGAAGAAGGGATTGAAGTACAAAAGTTAAAATGGATGCAATATTGAAAATATGATAGAATTTGAGTGTCTTCATAAAGAGTAGATAACATACGCACATAAGTATGTACGTACATACATACGTACATATGTACATACATACATATGTACATACATACTTACATATGTACATACATACACACACATGCTATCTATTCTTTATGAAGACACTCATATTATGTCATATTTTCAATATTGCACTCATTTTAACTTTGGCACTTCAATCCATTCTTCTTCATATTCTAATGTCCAATATTTTGCATAAACAATGTCATTAGTTTCCGTATTTGGCGCGCGCGCCCACACACACACACACACACACATGCACACATGCGCACACACACCCACAACATAAAAATTTTGGATTAGCATTCATTGATTTGATTTAGAACTAGTAGCCTAAACATTCATGGATGATGATTTCATAACCAATACACAAAGAAAAAACTAGTAGCTATAGGTTGTGGAGTGCAATACCAATAAGAAAAAACAAGAAAATGATAATCATAAAATGAGATTGTAGACCTACTCTATTGTAACTACATGCCAAGTTAGCAACAAACCTTTCGAATGATGAATCTAATACAATATTATAATAGATACATTGCAACAACAAACACTGATATTATTCTAACTATAACAACAAACTTGTAAACCCAATTATTATTCTAATTGTAACTACAAAATGACATAACAAGTCTAACTGCAACAATTGACAATTTACAACAACATAGATGCTAAAAGTATTCTAGTCCTTAGGTAGATAGACAATACAAACATCACTCAAGACTCACACTTTTCCAATTACAAAGTTATGGAAAATTGTTTTAGTTCTACGGTAGTCTAGTAGGTAATTATAGCAACAAATTTTTTGTGAACATGCACTTAGCTTTGAGCAATGATCATTGGTCACTGATTTGATTGGATTCTTTAAATCTTAAAAAATTTGACATCAAACATTGGAGAAATTTTGGGGAATGGAAACTGCAGTAAATAATGGTTTCTCTATGCACACACACACACACACACACACACACACATATATATATATATACTTCTATGACTGTAAAATTGTTTAATATAACAACATTGTTATGCTTTCTATCAAATGCCATTACTAATTTTCTATGAAATCATTGTGACTATTTATACAAAAATATAATTATTTATAAGAGTTAGACGATTTGATATGTACTATTTAGTCAATGATTCATTTACCTATAATATATATGTAGTATGCACAATTTTTATAATGCTTGGAGGGTAAATACAAAGATTGGAAATACAGATTGAAAACAATACACAATAAACAACAAGGTTAATATAACTATCATAATGAAATTTTAAGGCTCTGTGGACTCTTAGTTGGTTAGATCTTAAAATATAAAACTACCACCATTCAACAAGGTTGAATCCATATTTGAAATGAATATTACCATATCTGATTTGATGGAATTCAATGTCCATAAAATATCTCATAAGCCCCAAACCAGTCATTTCAAACTCATTCTCCATGACTAATATAAAATATTATATGCCAAAATCACTACTAAATATTAAATCGTCTAGATACACGCAAACAATTAACAAGTTACCTTGCTAGTTGACTTTGATGTACATTGTTGGTTCACGTCCACTTCTGTGAAATACATTTTGAATAAGGTAGGAATTAATGCAGCTGTAACAAGCCTTAGAACCTGCTTCAATCCATAAAGTGCCCAAATACTGTGACATGAGAGGAAGCATTGGAAATACATAGACATTATCCATACTTATTCTAGAACTTAGGGACGAAATTTCCTAAAGTGAGGGTGTATGTAACACCCAGTTTTTACCCTAACTCTTGAGATAAGAATAACAATTACTTGAGGGAATTATACGACGAATGACCCGACTATTTATTATTTTGGGATCTAAAACTTTTTATGGGCGTATTTTGAGGGTTTCCAGTTTTGGATGACCTGGACTTGTGTGAAGCAATGAATTATTGATGAGATATGAGTTGAAAAGGATTATCTGACATATTGTTTATTAAATTATGATTATGAAAACAATTTCGACATTTGGGTAATAATGTATGCAGTTATATTATGATTTTAATTGTGAATGAAAATCATGTAAATTTATCTGCAACGATTAAAGTTGTATAATATTTTGACAAAAGTTATGTAGCATGTACTCTGATGGTCTATCGAGTGTGACAGGAAAGACAGGTACACGAAACACAAGAAAGCATCGATATGCAAAAACTCTAGATGAGTCGACGACTATGGCAGGTGATATCAGTCTTGTATATAACGTCATTGAATTGTGATATGTTTGATGCACTCACATGCATGGACTCTGGATGAGTCGGGAAACCTCGAGAGTTGAAGCCAATTGATGTTTTTGTTATAGTTGAAATATTATTTATGAGATTTTATGCATGAGTTGTTTTATGTGTAGATGATGGGATTGCGATTTCCAATACAACACAAGTTAATGAAATTGATACAACACAAGTCTCTTAATTTGATACAACACAAGTTAATGAAATTGATACAACACAAGTTAATGAAATTGATACAACACAAGTCTCTTAATTTGATACAACTCAAGTTAATGAAATTGACACAACACAAGTTCCAGACTTGATACAACACAGGTCTCCTGGAGAATGGCTACTGATGCTATACATTTAACACTAGCTAGTTCACTAGTCACCATATATGTGCCTTCAAAAATTTCCTTTAAATTTGAATAAAGGAACTACAAAATTTATTTTCCTTTTTCCTCATGTTAATCTCTTGTGAGATATCAAGTTGTTCATGAATACATGTTTTATATTGAACTTAATATATTGAATCACTAATGTGTTGGATTCTACAAGTTAGCATTAATATTTCTTGACTTGCCCTTTATTTTTTTATTTTTTTCTGTTTTTATTTGTGCAATATAGTTCTCTAGGACTATAAAACATAAATTTGCAATATTGGTAATGAAAACATGTGTGGATTGCATCATTAAATAAATTATAGACAACTTTTATCAATATTCTAGCTAGAAGTGAAAATGTAAGTGGATTTGACAAAGTAGGAGAAAATAAATATTCAAAATTTTTGTTTTATGTTTTGTATGAAGACACTAATATCTCGTCACATTTTCAATATTGCATTCATTTTAAAATTTTCACTTAAATCCATTTTTTTCATATTCTGATGTCCAACCTTTCATATAAACAAAGTCATTATTTTCTTTATTTAGCATCTCTCTCTCTCTCTCTCTCTATGTGTGTGTGTGTGTACACACACACATTAGAATATGAAGAAGAAGGGATTGAAATACAAAAGTTAAAATGGATGGAATATTGACAATATGACATAATTTGAGTGTCTTCATAAAGAATAGATAACATTAATAAGTATGTACGTACATACATACGTATGTACGTGCATACGTACATACACACATACATACATACATACATACATACATACGTACATATGTACATACATACATACATACATACATACATACATATGCATACGTACATACATACATACATACATACATACATACGTACATACATACATACATATACTATCTATTTTTTATGAAGACACTCATATTCTTTCATATTTTCAATATTGCACTCATTTTAACTTTTGCACTTCAATCCATTCTTCTTCATATTCTAATGTCTAATATTTTTCATAAACAATGTCATTAGTTTCCTTATTTGGCGTGCACACGCGAACACACACACACACACACACACACATGCACACGTGCACACACACCCACACACATGCACACATGCACACACACCCACAACACAAAAATTTTGGATTAGCATTCATCGATTTGATTTAGAACTAGTAGCCTAAACATTCATGGATGATGATTTCATAACCAATACAAAAAAAAAAAAACTAGTAGCTATAGGTTGTGCAGTGCAATACCAAGAAGAGAAAACAAAAAATGATAATCATAAAATGAGATTGCAGACCTACTCTATTGTAACTACATGCCAAGCTAGCAACAAACCTTTTGAATGATGAATCTAATACAATATTATAATAGATACATTACAACAACAAACACTGATATTATTCTAACTATAAAAACAAACTTGTATACCCAATTATTATTCTAATTGTAATTGCAAAATGACGTAACAAGTCTAACTGCAACAATTGACAATTTACAACAACATAGATGCTAAAAGTATTCTAGTCCTCAGGCAGATACACAATACAAACATCACTCAAGACTCACACTTTTCCAATTACAAAGTTATGGACAATTGTTTTAGTTCTACGGTAGCCTAGTAGGTAATTATAGCAACAAAATTTTCGTGAACATGCACTTAGCATTGAGCAATGATCATTGGTCATTGATTTTATTGGATTCTTTAAATCTTAAAAAATTTGACATCAAACACTGGAGAAATTTTGGGGAATGGAAACTACAATAATTAATGGTTTCTCTATGCATATATATATATTTATACTTCTATGACTGCAAAATTGTTTAATATAACAACATTGTTATGCTTTCTATCAAATGCCATTACTAATTTTCTATGAAATCATTGTGACTATTTATACAAAAACATAATTATTTATAAGAGTTAGACCATTTGATATGTCATATTTAGTCAATGATTCATTTACCTATAATATATATGTAGTATGCACAATTTTTATAGTGCTTGGAGGGTAAATACAAAGATTGGAAATACAGATTGAAAACAATAAACAATAAACAACCATTCAAATAATATAGCTGTCATAATGAAATTTCAAGGCTTTGTGGACTCTTAGTTGGTTAGATCTTAAAATCTAAAACTACCACCATTCAAAAAGGTTGAATCCATAAAGTTTAGGTGACAAATTATCATCATAATAATCTACATTGCCATTAGGATCAAATCATGATCACTTGTATACGCATTTACTTGATTTTCTTCCTATTCCTCATCTACAACACACATTACATCCTCTCTCTCAATCTCTTCATTGGGAATCAAAGTCTCTTCTTTAAAATAAATCTATCATGTCTTAAACTTCTTATTCTAATGTTTCTTGTAAATGATCATATTTCCCATCATGCATCATATCAATAACTTCCATGTTTTTTTTTTGTTTTGAATGAGATTATGTTTGAATGACATACGACCATATTGGTCTTGTTACATCATTAATTATAAGTTATTGGTTAATTAGAAGAAGGGAAACATATGCCTCGTAAGTACCTGATCAAAATTGACGTGTATTACATACAAATACATAGTGATCAATTTGTACTCTAGATGGTTTGATCCATTTACATTTTAATTATGGGACTATTTTCACCATAATAAACTTCAATATTTTCTTGGATGAATACAAAAAAAAATTTATTCTCAAATTCGTGATGAAATTCAACACTAACAATACAATCACAACTTGCCTTTCCTTTGTCCTTTTATTCCACTTTTAAATGACTACCATAGGTCCACATTCCACTAAAACACCCAACCAATAAATGCAGAGATTGTGAAATCTCAATTTATTCCATTATTATATATTGACATTCCTCTTTAAATTGCATTAGTGTTTGCAACAATAATCTATTCATTAGATTTTGGAAAAGAGCCACCTTCAATCAAATCACGAAGTCTATGCTTTTGAGGTGGATGCGTCCCTATTCGAATATATTCTTGGTATTTTCTACATAAAATATGAATGTACAAGATAGTAAGAATGAAAATATAAATGTGTAAATGCAATTTAATAAACAGATGATCATGTAGAGTATATTTTCACCGCACCACTTATCGATTGAAGATGCTTTTTGAAGAACATAGAAATGTATTGTAGTTCTTTCCTCATGTGATAACTTGAAGCAACATCCATTGCTTTCTAATGATTCACCTAAAAAAATCTCATCTTTTTCATCATCACTTACACGTCCATGGGAATTTTTAAAATCCTTCATATGTTATGTGCAAAATCCATGGCCTCTTGCAGTGTATGCCCCTTAGACATGAAACCTTCCAATTTTCCCTACTATGAACAATTTTTTCAAACATTCATATATTGTTCTATAGGATACATCCATCTCATTCTTATTGAAACATAATGCTCTAGTTCATATGCTAGACGTATCAAAAGATGCATATAAATATTAAAGATTCTTTATGGAAATTCCCATCCAATAAACAAAGGACTTGAACAACCCCTTCCCTCAAATTATGAAATTTTTAAGGATCTCATATGTACGTAAATGCATTCTCTTTAATATTATTCCCAACCATATAATTTATTGTCTTGGCCATCCTCGACTATGACATGATAGTCATGGGTCTTGAGGCCTCTTAAGCTATTAATGTCAAGCTGGATCATAATATTACTACTCACATATCCAATGGGAAATAGAGTAGGAGACATCAACTTTAAGAAATTTGCACGTTGTTCCTTTGTCCACACATATGGGGCACTATGTTTTCTATATATTTTCATCATCATATTTTCAACACAAATATTTTGTCAAAGCTTTAGTTCTTGAAAGTCTTGATTTGATAAAACTATGTCAAAAGTACCAAAAATAGTTTATAAAATAGCATAATGTATATATTATCTTAGTATGCATAAAGTCAATGATATGCCTAATGGATATATCCTTAAAGTATGGAAACTTATAAAATATGCTCAATCGCTTTACACCACTTTCATTTCATAGATAAATTATACTATCACAAATTCCACCATTTTCAATAAACAACATTTGTTTTTGTTCATTTTAATAACGTGTTCACTTGCTATTTGAAATGGCGCTTCACCATTCTCTTCATGACCATTGAAATAAGATTTTTGTCAATCATATGGATGCTCCATTTTAGATAAGCATGATGCCCACAATAAATGTATTTATGTAAATCACTTGAGTGCCTCACAAAATCCTTAAAGTTGCTAGTAGGAAATCCATGGTATCCATGAATAGTGAGATGAATCAATGTGCCATATGCAGAAAGATCGTAAATCATAAACAATGATTAATCTCTTAAATGAATATGATTGAATCACTATCCCTTAGAAAAATGAATTGTTTCAATTTCTTTCCACAATTCTATTATCTCATCATATAATTGACTCTAAATAAACTTCAATTGTATCTTAAGTCATGCTTTTCTTTCCTAGTATAATCAATGATATCATTAAGAAAAATGGTTAAGTTGCTTACCATGGAGGCAAGTTATAATTGATTAAAAAGAGTATCCAAGTGGACTATTTAGTACTTTGATATGAGAATGGGTTCACCCCCTATAGAGAGAAACCCAACCTTATACTACGAGGATCATAGGAAAAAATGAGCCATATGTTGTCAAATTCCATCCATGTCTTAAAATAAACCACACATTGTTGTTTTCCATTAGTGCTCTTAAATAAGCGTCGTGACTTTTTTTTTGGTCACATAGTCACAAATTTATCATTTTGTATTAGTGGAGACATCCATAGAAAATCCGTCATTAATAAAGAGGAGTACCACATTTCTAAAAACAAAAGATAGTGCTCTTTGAGAACCCTCAAAGGTTCCCCTCAGTGTTGAACCATTCCCTAATGGAAAAATCCATCAACAAACCCTTAACATTAATTCCAAATTATTATCCCTCACACCACTAACCCTAAACCTGACCCTAAATCTCTAAACTTTAGCAATTGTAATTCACCCCTAAACCTTAATTCTTAATGCTTAACCACCAAATCCTACACACTTAACTATTAATACTTATCATAAAACTTAATCCCATAACCTTTAACTTTATCTCTAAATCGACCTTATCTAGTCATATCCCTCAAAGTATCTTGATTAACCATCAACCCTTGAACCTTAAGAATTATCCATTACACCTTAACCTTGAATAATATTACTTACCCCTCACACATTTAAGATAATACTGACAAAAATCCTCCATTCTTTAACCATTATCCTTTATTAATAATAAACTCTAATCCTTAACCCTAAACCCATAACCTTATACTCTACACCCTAATTCCTAATTTTGAAACCCTTAAAACCTGTACCTTGACCCATAAATAAACACTTATGAGGTCATGGGTTCTATCCTTGGGTCCGTCAAGGTCAGGCTCCTCATAATTGTACCTATAAGAGTTGGTCCCTTCAAGTTGTACCTACTTGGATTAATAAACAGAAGAAAAAAAACACTTAACCTTAAAATTTAACCACAACTTCTATCCCTAATCCTTTAATCCTAATATTCTCCCTTAAATCTTAACCCTTAAACCTTTATGCATAAACACTTGCACAAGTCCTTAAACCTAAACCCTTACGCTTTAAACCAAAACAACCCAAATGTTCATTTTTTTTCTTCTAACAAACACTTTTCTTAGAGACGATCACTTCCACTGTATAAACATGATGCGAAGGAGCACAAAACAATACACATGGTTTAATGGAGTACACAATAAGAAATTAAAATTGTAATAATTTGTGATTTTAAGAAAATGTATATATATAGGGAAATAAATATGTTTAAATACAACATTTAATTTAAACTTTAATGATCATTGACAATAAATTTATATAATTAATTTTTGTTCACAATATCTTTAATTATATTGAACCAATAGATAATAAACTATAAAAACTACACATGAAACCTTTTGTAGTGGTAAAGCCCAAGTAATATTCTAAATGATTTCTCATAGTATATAACCGTAGAAGATTTACCATCTATATGTTAATATCAAGGCACATATCATTTTCCTAGTGAAAATGAATGTTTTTAATTATTTTATGAATTAATAATTTTAAATAATGAAGAGATATACTTTTAGTGGTAAAACGATTCTTATCAATGAAGAAAAAAAAATACCATGAACTAGGTGGAATGACATATTCACATAGTTGATAAATGTAAATATATTTTTACGTGGAAAAAAACATAATTTTATTAATCAGTTAAAAAAATTACATATGCATAATGCATGTTTCCATGCATTTTCAGTCTATTGCCGGATCATGCAAAAAAGTTTCATAAAAACGGAACTATTCCATCATAGATATGTCATATGTGGTCCCATCATGACCATAATAGTATGTACAAGTATTGTCAAAATCGGAGTATGCCGATCCCATGAGTCTATAAAACATGGCCATGTAAGCAGTCCACAAAAAGCAGGTTTTGTATATAGCAGAAATAGAGCAAGTATCTTTGAACCAATGATGTTTGTGAAGAGTCAGTCACTGTGCATCTGTTGTGGAGCCAAACCCTCGACAAAGGGTTGATGGAAGTATTAAAAAAAGGTGTCATTCTGAACTTCAGTGGTATTCAACTATCCAAGACTTAAGAGCATCCAATCCTTGGAGACAGTTATCTGTACTGACATTTCATTCCCTGTTTACATGATGACATGAAAATGAATCAAAACTATCCAACATTCGATGCGCTTCTTCTATCAAAGAGAGAAGAAACATATTTAGATAGTTCTGAACTTGGTTTATCCAATTTATCACATTCTTAGAGTCACCAAAAACTTGTAATGAATTGAATTCCTTTTCCTTAGCAAACCATATAAGGAGTTTTAGTACCATAATTTCTGCGTAGTTGTTTGTACCGGTCCCCAATCCCATTTGTATTTTGTAAAAAACCGAGTCCGACAAATAAACAATGGCACCACCTCCACAGTTTTGATTTTGTGATGCCTTGTCAAAGAAGGCCAAGGCGAGGTCCTTCTTTATATTCACTTCCTCAACAATTCTAACAACTGAGGTGTTCTTTTGTTGCAAAAAATATGACAAAATACCTAATCTTTGAATAGAGATAATTTGTGGAACAAATGGCTTTTTTTGGAAGATAACATGGTTCCTTGCTATTCAAAGGCACCAAATTATAATCAGTGGTAAAGTCCTAAGATTTTATGTATAAGTGTTAGAGGACCAAGTCTTCCCTGCCTCCTCCACGTCTGCACCAACCCAGTCAATGTTCATGTTCAATCTTTTCTTTATCTCATTCCAATTTTGGACGGAGAAAGGACATTGTAGAAAGATAAATGCAAAGATGAAATAAAGGTTTTGGTGATAATATATTTTCTTCCAAGTTATTTTTGGAATGTTAATCCTTATTTTATCACAACTATAAATCTCTACACCTTGAACCTCTACCCTAAACCTTAGTCAACCTTTAAAACTAAACTTTAAAACTATAACATGTATATTTAATTTAAAACCTATATATTTAAAGGATTAGCCTTAACCCTATGACTTAAGAATGTGTTGATTCCTGGAAAAATCACAGGTATTGACAGTAGGGATTCTTTCCGATAAACAATCCCAATTAGATCGTCCACCATTTGGGGTGGGGAATCTGTCCGGTTAACGGTCTGGCTACCGTTGATTAAGTTGTTTAAATCTTTACTGGTTACGACCCGGTCCACCGTTTCTGTAATTTTGTTTTTAAAGATGAGATGCAAGTGCTTAAACTAAATGCATGCAATTGATAAATAGGAACCTCACAAGTGATGCGTAGGTTCTTACCTCCCATTTTACCATTCTTGTTTTCTCAATTACTTTTTAAAATCTAAGTCTAAGCTAATCTATTCTAATTTACTCTATCGGAGTGGGGAGCAGATTTAAAATGAGAGCAATGTATTGTAACTATTCATATTAATCTCACAGGTAGCTGTTTCAATTTCATATGCACATTTACAACATAAATAATATCAAAGGTAGCTCTGATATAATAAAACATCCATTGCTCATTTCATACACATACATTTATATGGAAAGCAAAATCATTCATCACTAAAGAAGTAATTCATAATAGTTAGAACGATCTCACAGATGCATGGAAACACGAAGAAGTAATTCCACATTGCGACTTCCAAACATTCCAAGAAAATTACTGTGCAACTTTTTCCATCCAAAATAAGTCCTTCCTTATCAACAGAAAATTAGTTCTCTTACAAATAGTCGAGCCCTTCTTTGTGATGGCGAAAAATCCTTCTATTGTACTTTATACCCCTATTTATTACAATATGAATTTGTCATTTTGGGACCTTTGATCTACCCTAACCCTAGAAATTCCCACAATTTGTCTTTTAGTGATTTACATGGGAAAATACAAACGATTGCATAAAAGACGAAATTTATGTGGGCCCTGCCCTGTTGGAAACATTGTTTTGCCAAAACTTCTTTTCTCCAAGGCGACTGTGTTGGAGATACTAATTGAGTTCCTCCAACAATTTCAGAGAAATTGGCCAAGTTGTTTTGATACGTCGATGCAAAATCCGGAGTTTAACTTAGCCAAAACTTCTTTGTTCAACTTTTGGAAAAAACTAAGTGTTTAGGATGGACTCTCTAGAGCTGGAAAACTAGTCTAAGCAAGATTTCAATAAAAAATATGAGGGGCCCTAAAATATAAAATTTTTGGGGAAGTTGTTGCAACAACAATAGAATGACCCTATACCTTAAGCTTTAAAAATAAACCATAATAAACCTAAACCTTAATCCCTAAATATTAACTCTAAACCTTTATCACTTGATGATTAAAATTAACTCTATACCTTAAACATTAACCCTTAATTATTAACTCTTAAAAATTAAGTAACTAATAATGGCCTTGAGCCCGATTGATCCTTAAAATGATTAACATGCTTGAATTTCAAAGTGTTCCAATTATTTTTAACCTTTTACAATTTTTTCTTTGGACAAAGGCTTGCTTAGGTATTATTTCGATGATCTCTTTGTTGATTTCCAACATGGAGATGATTCCGAAGCATTAGAACACGATGTCAAAGGTGAACACACTTAGCTATGTCGTTAACCTTTTACATCTTAACCATGGAGTCCAGAGCGAAGTCCTCTTCATGTCCATATTCATTTTCATCAAAGGCGTCATTGTTTGGCTTGTCTGTCTCCCTCGGGAAATTTCGTCAACTCTAACCATGTGCATCTTATCAATCAAATTTCACCAAATTTTAGTCATAAGTCTTATGATTCATGAGGTCTTTTTATTAATTTAATTGTCATGCCCACTTTCCCAAAAATTAAAAATCCCCTTGCTAAGTTTTACTCGTTTCTAAAAAGGACTCCAACTTTTGCACCTATCAAGGTTTTTTAAAACACCACCTCCATATTCACAATAATTGATAAAGTCACCATTTCTTACTTAGACCTAGATTATTAATAACAAAAAGATCCCCATCCTCACTAAACATTGCTCATGAGATATCTCATCACTCCTTTAATTTCATTATATAAAGCCTCAATGCTTTTCACCCGTAAGTTCTTTTTTTTCAGAAGAAAAATAGTAGTTCCTTGATATTCATTAGAATCAAAAGTAATGATATACATCTCTATGATACTAGGTATCATAACTAGCCAAAACACACTAACAATGCTCAACAGACTGAGCATCCAGAATCAGGCTCCCCGATAAGGAAAAAAGCCACAAACCGACCATACTTTCTTACAGCAAGTGTAGAGCACCATCACTTATTGCTAGAAGCCAAAAGCTTCAGCAAATAACACCTATAACAAAGCTAACAAAAATGAGCATAAAACAACCATACAAATACAAACATTGCTCAAGAGAGCTTACAAAGAAAACCTGAAACAGTCTATACCACCAATGCAGGGGGTAAGAGACAGTGGGTAAGAGACTTGTCATTACTGGAGTGCCTCCTGCCCTAAACAAAAAACGCTGCTGTTGCCGGAAACACATAACCCAACAACAAATTGGTGTTGTGAGAGTCGACACACTGAATATGAAACAGGAGGTCATCGGCTTTAGAGGCACCGCTGCCATACGACGAGCACAAAATCTCAAAGTCATGCCATGGTGCCGTGCTACTGAAACCAACAATGAGGAACCACGCCTTCGAGCAAACGGCCACTGCCGCTGCGTATGAATTAGTTGAAGCACCAAAGGCACCGCACTGGTGCACTCCGAGGAAGGCGCAACCACCTCCGAGAAAACGCTTCTGCAGAAGAACATAGACGACACAAACGTGCATTCATATGGAAAGAAACCAGACCCACGAATAATACAATCCAAAAAGCAAAAAAAGAGATGAACAACTAGGAAAAAGCCCTAACCGCCATGATCTTGTTCCGTGCAGACTCTCAAACCCTGAGACGGAGCCCTTCCTTGTCGCAAACCCTACAGCAATATCTCCCGTATCGTCTTTCACCCATAAGTTGAGCACACACAAGTTCATCTCAATGTTCTTATGGGTATTCTTATAACCAAAGTCAAATGGAGTAACTTTTCTTTTTCCATAGTGGAATTATGCCATCGAAAACATTCTAATGGATGAAAGGATACATGGAGAAATGTTATGAGCGAATATTTTCTATTACAAGTTAAGTCAAGCGTTCTTAAGCTTTGGTAATATATATTTCAACGATCTCGAGCTATAAGCAAATGCTTTGTATCACTCTTTTGAAAAACAAATCAAGGCACACCCAACGCATATAAAAGACGCAGACATTAGTCACACTGGTTGGGTCATTCGTTTGTTTGCCTTTCTCTCTGGGCCAGTTTTAAGTCTGGCTAACTTTTGATGATGATTGTGTACCGATTATTCTGGATCTTTGTAATCTAGCAAATCCATGATTAATTTTGGCGAAGCTTATATAAAAAGTAAGTTCAAGACTCAGACTTTTACCTGTAACAAAAAAGTATCCAACTCCAAGTCTCCAACTATGTTTAAATAAAATAATTTGAAGTTGCACCTCATACAATATATGAAGAGCTTGGGTGACAGAACCGTTAGATTAGGGTTTTGGAGCACCATGTCTGTTGTGGATGCCAGTTTTTTGAGCATGACCTTTGCAAGCAGACAACTAACGTCCAAGGGACAAGCATCCAACCGAGGCCAATTGAGTGGTATCGATTACCAAATAAAGTTGCTAGGGTTTTCTTCGATGATTAGTATTCGAAAGTTTTAGGTGTGAGGCTGCCTTATGGACATGTACTTAACGCAAATATGCACAAAATCATGATTTGAAAAAAAAAAATACTTTGATAATTATTTCATAGTTACTCCACCTTTTTGTAACTAAAAATATGTAAAAGTAAATATAGTTGTTTTATGTGAATTTTTATGAATCCAGAACTTAGAAATTAGCTCTTTTGATATATATATATATCTTTTTTAGGTCGATATTTTAATTTTTTTTATAAAATAACTATATTAATGGATTTTACACACTTGAATATAGATAATATGTGTTATATCAAATATGCTTGCAAATAACATATAAAATACATATATTAAGGCAAAAAACAAACAACTACAATTACATACACAATCATTCCAGATTTACTTATTTTTTCACTTTTAGAGAGCTTGGGCTCCCAATAATTTCTACAAGTTTGAGCTCTATCTTCTTCCACTCTTCTATATCTCATTTACTTTGTTTTTCCCTTTACATAGATATAATCAGTGACTTCTCTTGGAAGCCACTAGAACATATATTAAAGACATTTATAAATTTCTAATTGAAATCTACCTAAGAACTTGACTTCTGAACTACTATGCGATTGCTTAAATGACATACTGTCTCACAAAATTGTACTTCTACGAACTCTAATTGAGCTGAAGGAAATTTCATAGACACCAGCTTGTAATTAATATTTCCAACACCCCTATTTAATTATGAGGAGACGAGGATCACTAAAACAAATTTTTTATCAAAATATTTCAGAGCTGAAAAATTTATTGTGCATAATTTGTCACTCCTAAACAACTTCGTAGATACTGAAATGTATCTCTTGCCAATGGTTTTGTATACCTTGTGTCAATATGCTTGGTTCTCTTGTGGAATACATGGTTCTTTAACAATGCAATATATGAACTCTTGTCACAGTATATTGTTGTGGGTTCTTGTTGGTTCTGCGACGAGTCTTTTAACATTATGCACATCCAAACAACTTGACATGTTGTTCTTGTAGCTGCAACATATTGTGCTTTTGCTCAAGAAAGAGTTACAATGGGTTGTTTCTTTGAAGCCCATGACACAACACTTGTACCAAAATGAAATGCATACCTATATGTGCTTTTCTTGTCAGCTATGTTTTCTCTGTTGTCACTATCAATACATCCTGTAAGACAAATTTTCTGGGGTAGAATACATAATACCAAAATATTTTGTGCCACTCACATACCTCAAAATTATTTTTCCTTCCTACTAATGAGAATCTTTTGGTGACTGCATAAACCTTGAGATCATGCTAACTCCATAAATAATATATGACCTTGTCACAGTAAGATACACAAGGCTTCCAACCAACGTTTTAAATAGCACATGATCTACATTTGATTCATCATCATCCTTGCTCAATTTCAATCCTATTATTACTAGTATTGGGGCTGGCTTGCAATTAACCATATTAAATATCTTCAAAATATCTCATAAGCCCCAAATCAATCATTTCAAACTCATTCTCCACAACTAATATAAAATCTTCTATGCCAAAATCACTCGTAAATATTAAATCATCTAGATACAAGCACACAATTAACATGTTACCTTGCTAGTTGACTTTGATGTACATTGTTGGTTCACATTCACTTCTGTGAAATTCATTTTGAATAAGGTAGGAATCAATGCGGTTGTATCAAGCTCTAGGATCTTGCTTCAATCCATAAAGTGCCCTTTTTCCGCATGTATACTTTGTCTTATTTTCCTAGAAGCTCATAGCCTTGTGGTTGTTCCACATACACTTCCTCCTCCAAATAACCATTTAAGAATGCAGATTTAGCATCCATTTGGTAAATAGACCATTTGTTGTGCGCAGTTATGACCAAAACTGTTTTGACTATGTCCATTCATGGAAAAGGTGCAAATGTTTCATTCACTTGTAGAAATGAGATATAAATGAGCAGACGACCAAAAAATTAGGCCACCACAGTTTTTTCAAGGTATAAATGACTAAACTTGAGCAAGCCAACTAAAAATGGCCATAGGAATGACCAATTGGGTCACAAAATGAATATATGACCAATTTAATAACAAGTAACTAAACTAAAAATGACCACATAACAATAACATTAAGGATATGAATTGGTCACTTATCATGGTCAGTTTTAGTTGTGTCACTCTGACAATGGAAAATTACAATTTTGAAAATAAATTTGTACAATTTCCTAAATTTTAACACTACAGATGGATTCAGAGTTCCCTTTCTAGGGGGTCTCTAATTCCATCTACATTGTTAAAGTTTAGTAAATTAAAGAATTGTCTCCACTACAATAGATCACCCCCCTAGAGGATGTTCACCATTTGTCTTGATGTCACAAACCTATAAAATCCAATTTTTATTTTATTCTATTATTCGATTATGTTGTCGTAACATGTACATATTGGTCGCAACATGAAATAATTTGTCGTCATTAGTAAATATGCATATAAAATAACTTATATCGATTTTTATGTTGGATGGATAATTTATGCCTCATGTGGTGTTGCAAATGGGTGACGATGAACCTATAGCAACCCTTTAAGGTGATGTTTTCATTGCTTTTATGATTAATTTTAAATTGGTTTTGCTAGGGACCTAAGCCTAAAATCTATGGCTTAGTCCTAGGGTTCTAAATGATTCCTTGATTCCATTAACATTCAAGGAAGTTTTCAACCTATTCCTTATGATAATTTTCCATGGTTCCTTATCTTTCATTGCCCTAACACAATCCACTTTCCAACTAACATCTAGAGTGTTATAGGTACTTTGCACCGTTAGTAAGAAAAGGAGGTATCAGATTGACTAATTCCATGCCTAATAGGCATCTGGCATATGTATACTTGAAATCCCCCTTTCTATATATCACCACACACATGAAAACCTTTCGTAGAATCTTATTATTGTACAACTATCAATCCATACCTTGTGGTGTACGAAATTTCTAAATTAATTTGGTTGCCATATTCTAGCCATTCCGTGACTTATGCGATTCTGAATTGCGTTATTCCAAAACTACTTATAGGTTTTCCAAATTTTTATAAATGTCATGAGCAATTAGACTTAAAGGAAACTGCACCCGCAATATGTCATGGGTTCTAAATGGCTCTTTGATTCCATTAACATTCAAGGCAGTTGTCAACTTATGCTTTATGAGAATTTTCCATGGTTCCTTATCTTTCATTTCCCTAACACATTCCACTTAGCACACAATACTGCCCTTAGGGCATGGAATTAGTTATCTCGATACCTCCTTTTTCTTAGTAATGGCGTAAAGTCATTGTAAAACTCTAGACATTAATTGGCAAGCTTTCCAAAATTCTCATGCAGATGCTTGCTCTCGAGAATCATATAGAAAGTTTTGGTTCTTCCTACATCATCATAGACCCCAAAAGGAACTTTTATACCACATAACATTTTTTGTTAAGTTTATAATGGTTATATCATATCTTATAACATTTATCATCATAACAACATAACCATAAGCAAAATATCACTGAAAGATAGAAAAGCACAACCACACAAAAGGACACAAATATTTATCATGGGAAACCCTCATGGGGAAGAAAACCCAAAAAAACTTCCTCTGTATAAGATGTATAAAAGACAAACCCAAAAATAGGTGTTCTCCTACTTCTGTTCTCTCTCTCTCTCTCTCTCTCTCTCTCTCTCTCTCTCCTATACGCTACACAAGTGAGTGAGTCTGTGTTCAAATAAGAACCACAACTCCTCTATTTATACATATGTGTCAATTGACTTTTGCACTAGACAAGTCGACCCCAATAAACTGTCTGGGCCGACTTCACCTAGGAATACTAAAAAACAATATATTACATTATTTATTAGGTTACTAAAGACCCGACACAAGTGGAGGCTTTACCTCATGACGTTATGATGACCAAATACAACAGTAACACCCCATCATAGGAATAATAACATCTCCCTTGGGTTACATCAGTAAAATACATTTAGAATATCCTTTGAAGTTACAATATTTCAACACTCCCCCTTAACGAGAAGGTTATTAAACTGACAACATCATCACAGACTATAGGAGAACAGAGAGACAATTACAACAATACATCGAGGTAATACATCTCTACATCATAGGAAGTTTTCACAATCAGTAATTGGAACAGTTACTCTTCATCTTCTGCATCACATGATAACTTGATCCTTTTGCAGCAACGCTTTGATATTTAGATCCTTCGTAGTAGCACTTCGATCTTATGATCCTTTGCAGTAGTACTTTGATCTTCTGATCCTTTGCAAAAGCACTTCGATCTTTTGATCCTTTGCAGTAGCGCTTCGATCTTCTCGATCCTTTGCTGCAGAACTTCGATCTTCTCGATCCTTTGCAGCAACACTTCGATCTTCTAGATCCTTTGCAGCAACACTTCGATCTTCTCGATCCTTTATAGCAACACTTCGATCTTCTCAATCCTTTACAGCAACACTTTGATCTTCTGCAACAGCCTTTAGATATTCTTGATCCCTTGTAGCAGCACTTCGATCCTTTCGATCCTTTTGCAACAACACTTCAATCCTTTCGATCCTTTGCGTCAACACTTCGATCCTTCTTGATCCTTTGCAGCCGCACTTTCATCTACTCGACCCTTCGCTGCTTTACTTCGAACTACTTGATCCTTCACTGCCACACTACCTGCAGTACACATGATCTATTTGGGGGATGATCAATCCCGATCACTTTAGGACATAAGTCCAAGGACGATGCAATCCTCCATCAACATGATCCATGAAATCGATCAGCTGAATCGTCTACAACTAAATGTAGATCTCGACCGCATCCAGTGCCAACCCTATCATCCGTGAGGACTCATCATAGACCATCCATACCACACAGGTTAGGACCACTCACAAGTGAGTTTTATACTACGGTATCTACACACACGTGTAGGTATACTCTACCATGTAAGATTATTGTCTGCAGAGCAGATCTTGACTGCATTCAAAATGTAGGCCCAACGTAGAACATCCATACCACACAGGTTAGGACCACTCCCAAGTGAGTGTTATACTATGACGTCTATGAGGACTCATCATAGAGCATCCATACCAC
This sequence comes from Pseudotsuga menziesii, assembly GCA_001517045.1. NCBI lineage: Eukaryota > Viridiplantae > Streptophyta > Pinopsida > Pinales > Pinaceae > Pseudotsuga > Pseudotsuga menziesii. The sequence goes on from LPNX011008053.1 coordinate 132,450, forward strand.
ACAGGTTAGGACCACTCCCAAGCGAGTGTTATTCTATGGTATCTACATATGAATGTAGGCATACTCTCCATACAAGAGTATTGTTTGTGGAGCATATCTCGTTTGCATACAAAATATTAGTCCTGTTGTCCATGAGGACTCATCATAGAGCATCCATACCACAAAGGTTAGGACCACTCTTGAACAAGTGTTATTCTACAGTATCAACAATTGAATGTGGGTACTCTCCATATGAGAGTAACATATGTAGGGCCATCCTTAGCTAGTAAGGGCCACTCTCATGAACATAGTGTTATACATGCCATCCTCAAGAGAGTATACTATCATCCACTAGTGAATGTGGGTACTCTCCATGTGAGAGTAATATCTGCAGGGCCATCCTTACCTAGTAAGGGCCACTCTCATGGACAGAGTGTTATACCTGTCATCCTCAAGATATGATACTATTATCCACAAATAAATGTCAGACCTTGTCAGCATATTCAGGTGCACTTGGCCTCTTCCATGCTGGGGAATCACTATCATCCCATCATCGATGTCAGCCTTATCATCACTCCCCATTTTCTGGGAGGATTCATATTATCAACCCGCTTCGCCTTTGTCCTAGGAGGGTTCATAGTCTCGATCCATTCTTCCTTTTCGAGGATAGTCCATATCTTCGATTTGTTCCTCCTTTATGAAGAAAGTCCACATCTTCGACTTGTTCTTCCTTTCTGAAGAAAGCCCATATCTTTGACTCGTTCTTCCTTTATGAAGAAAGTCCATATATTTGACTCGTTCTTCCTTTCTAAACAAAGTCCATATCTTCGAGTTGTTCTTCCATTCTGAAGAAAGTCCATATCTTCGACTTGTTCTTCCTTTCTAAAGAAAGTCCATATCTTCGACTTGTTCTCCCTTTCTGAAGAAAGTTAATATCTTCGACCCATTTCTCCTTTTCGAGAATGGTCCATATATTTATCATTACTCCATGCGAGGAAAGTCTTTAGTATCAACATCACTGTCCTCCTTGTGAGGAAAGTATTTAGTATCAACATCACTGTTCCTCCTTGCGAGGAAAGTCTTTTCAAACTACACCAAGCTTGTCACGGAAGCTTGGTCACCGCATCAACAACTTTATCATCGGTGCTCACATATTGGAGTTTTATATCTCCCTTCAGTACCATATCCCACATGATTCTTTGTCATCTTTATGCAACTCTCGTTGTCACAAAGAATCATTGTGGTATCCAACTCCATGTCAAATAGTCCTGACATCATCTTTCTGAAGCCATATGGCTTCCCAAATAGCGGATAAAGTTGCAATGTACTCTGCTTTAGCTGTACCTAGAGAAACACTTGAATAAACCATGAGATCATGGTGGAGCCTAGAATATAACATCCAGCTGAGGTGTTCTTCCTGTCTGTGGCACTTCCTTCCCAAGATGAATCTGTATATCCATATAATCTGTAGTCATGATATCTACCACAGTAAATTACCAAGTCTATCGTACCTTTCCAGTACCTCATCACATGCTTTGCAACTATCAGGTGAACCCATCTAGTTTTAACTAGATACTGACTCAAGGTTTTCACAACAAAGCATATATCTGACCTTGTGTTTGTCATATATATCAACGACTCAATAATATGTATGTACTGAGTCATCTCCACTATCTATGATGTCTTATCAGACACCAACTTCATGTTGGTATCCATGGGTATGGCCATGGATTTACAATCCAACATATCAAATATTATTTAATATTTCCACAACATACTTTCCCTAGTTCATGAAGATTCCTTTTGAGCTCTTCCACACTTCCATCCTGAGGAAATAATGCATCAATCCAAAATCTTTCATCTTGAATTCTTCAGTTAGATTCTTCTTGCTTTCTGTGATCTATTTCTCATTTCCCGTCAGAAATAGATCATCCTCATACAACAATAGTATGCCAGGTTCATCATCCATAACCTTAAGGTAAAGGTTAGGATCAACTTTACTCTTGGTAAACTCCATGCTTTCCAAGAAGCTATATATTCTTTCATACCAAGCTCTAGAAGCTTACTTCAGTCCATACATAGTATTTTTCAACTTACATACATGAGTCACTCTATTTTCGACTTCAAATCCTTATGGCTATTTGATGTAAACCTATTCCTCAATCACACCATTAAGGAAGGCTTGTCTTTACATTGATATGTTGTATATCCCACTTCATCATGGAAGCAAGTTCCATGATAGTTCTGATGGAAGTGTACCTTGATTCCTGGAGCAAGTGTCTCTTCATAATCAATTCCCTTTCTCTGAGAGAATCCTTGTAGATCCACTTGGAAAATACCCCACTCTTGCTTTCTAGTTTGGGTACTATATCCAAAATATTATTCTGGTATTCTTCCATCATTGCTTCTACCATGAGTTCATTCTTTCAGGTCATCGACATATCTCAGTCTTCCACATTCAACCTTGAAGATTGGAACCCACTTTACTCTTGGTAAAGTCTTGGTCCATCTGGAAGTTGTCCATCCTGTCGTACCATGTCGAACTCATAGATATTTTGTAGTCACTCCCCCTGAAGCAGAGCATCATCCTCCCTTTGAATTATGTACTCTATGTATCGAAACATTTAGTATTGGAGTGACAAGTATCATCCTATGCTACTATGTATCTATCTCAGGTTACTAGATACCAAGATCCCTTCATTTTGAACTTTGTCAAAAAGTTCATCTTGCACCCATCTGTGAGCTTGTTGTCGTCTATAGGTTTGCATGTAAACCTTGTAGCAAAGGTTAAGATATTCATCACTCTAGGTGATCTGTCAAGCTCTTGGATGTGCTTATCTATGGGTGCCTTTTGAGCTCATACACAACCTATTCTGCATAGGTGGTTTGATATATACTTCTACTTCACTGGAGAAGTGTGTCTAGTCAATAGAGTATGTCATGCCATAGTCTATTCTTTCTGAGACAAACCATGAACCTTTCTTTGTATACTTGTTCTGGTATATCCATATGGAAGACACTACAGACTTCCCTTCAGGTCTCAGAACCATATCGTAGACATCATTCCCCATGATCAACTGTTACTCTTTGATCATAGATTCTTCCATAGCTGGAAGGGTTAGCATTAATGATGTCACCCAACTATGTCACACAACTAGAGTGTGTCCGAGGCCTCTTAATTTGGTTTGGAAGTCCCATAATACTTCATCTTGGAATATCTCTCATGCTCAATATGGTCTTCATCTCTCGAGGTGGATCTACCGCTCTTTGAATCTCTTTCTTCCTTCACGATGTCCCTAACCCTGGGAGCTCCAGGTTCATGTTTATTGGAGTGAATCTTGAATTATCATCACTTGTTCTTTAAAACAAGTCTCATCCTCCTTTTCTTGTAGGTGGTTATACACAACCTTTCCTACAAGTCAAATGCACCAGTTGCATGGTTAGAACCATTTCATAGGACATATGCATAAGGACAAATTCTTATGCATCATGAAACCATTCTATCATGCATATTAGTAGTATACTATCATTAATGCAAACATTCTATCATGCATAATACACAACATATACATGAAATACAATTCAAATACTTAATCTTTGTTTATTTGTCTCCATCTCCTTTTGGATCTGCAACTTCTTCTTTGACCAGTGAGATTGCTTCAATCTCATGCTTGCTTGTAAGCTTTTTTGGAATGCTGCTTCTGGTGGACCTAGGGTTTGACAGAGAAACCCTAATTTTTCAACTGAGGTATCTTTTAGATCTTATTGGATATAAATATGCATCTCCTCAAGGCGAGTTGAGCAGTATACTCATTTTCCCAAAATTGTGATCAAAACTGCAAAATATCTCATGCCCTCGTTTTTTTTTTCAATTTCTTCTACAAAAATGCCTGATATTGTTTTTGTGGTATCTTTGAAAGTACCACTCCTATGTGTCTAAAAATTCTCACTAAGGTATAATCATCTGTCCTCTTTCCACCACGGTAGGTTAGAGCAGAAGTTGTTTCACCATATGGGACTTATGCGTGTTTTCCCAATGTGACTTATTACAGGACTGTTCAGCATAGCGAACTTGTATGGACTTCCATGTGTCATTTTTTCACCTTTAGGGTCTGAAACTTTTACCAATTTAGGGTCTGAAACTTTTATCAAAGAAATTAACGTCCGTTCCCTATTTGGAACATCTTGTGAAATTTCATTTGGACCTTTGTAGCCTGTTTAGGGATGAATCCTGGGAGAGTCTGGAACCATGACTTGAAGGAATCATATCTCCCAGAATATAGTGAATCTGAGGCTGAAACGTTTACACAAGGTACATCAGGATTTTATCTTTGTCTTGTGAAAGTTTCATCTCTTGATACTTCTCCAATCTCTAGATATAGCAAATATACCAAAACTACTATTTTTAGTATTTTAGGGTTTTCAAGCATGAAACCCTAATCTTCAATAACTGTAGTTGTAGCACTGTTTCGGTTGCACACCGACTTATTTTAGGGTGGATCTGATACCATGTTAATTTTATAATGGTTATATCATATCTTATAACATTTAGCATCATAACAACATAACCATAAGCAAAATATCACCGAAAGATAGACAAGCACAACCACACAAAAGTACACAAAGATTTATCCCAGGAAAACCCTCATGGGGAAGAAAACCCAGCAAAAATTCATCTATATAAGATGTATAAAAGACAACCCAAAATATAGGTGTTCTTCTCCTTCTATTCTATTTCTCTCTCTCCTATGCACTACAGAAGTGAGTGAGTATGTGTTCAAATAAGAACCACATCTCTATTTATACATATGTGTCAATTGACTTTTGCACTAGACAAGTCGGCCGCAATAAACTGTCTGGGATGACTTCACCTAGGAACACTAAAAAACAATATATTATATTATTTATTAGGGTACTAAATACCCAACACAAGTGGAGGCTTTACCTCATGACTCTATGATGACTAAATACAATATCAACACCCCGTCAGAGGAATAATAACATCTCCCTTGGGTTACATGAGTAAAATACATTTAGAATATCCTTTGAAGTTACAATATTTCAACATTTTTGTGTGGTGACATATAATAATCCACCAAGATTCTCTCCCACTAATATCCCTAACAACCCAATTAGGTTAAAATGTTTAATAGCTAAGCCCCTTTAGTTCATATACCAATCAACCAATCCCTTCAAGCTCCCTTAGATATGTACAAATGTACCATGAACTAACTAGAGGTATTTCTATCATTGTTTCCCTCATAGGAACCATCTAAGAATATTTTTCAATTTACTTATGGTCCTTGACATGATTTTCCCTTAGCATTTATGAAGGGAATGTGGCGGTCTATTTATTTTGATTGTCACTGCATTGTGCACGACTTGAACTATTGGAAATTTCACAAAATTCAAGGTTTCAATGGCTCAATTATATAGGTCCTCCATGAGGTTATCTATGAATGGTTATTACATTCATTCCATAAAGCACTCACTACTCAGTTACATACTTATATACAACTTTCAATATTTTGTGTACTCCTAGCATTTTCTATATTCCAAGAATCAAGCTGACCAACTTTCAAAGGGCTATTCAGTGTTTACCAACTAATTTCACCCTTACTTCCATTTCAAGGAAAAGACGAAAGCATTATGTGTCTAAGCTCAGGCAGGAAGGTTTAGGTTTCCCTGCTTGATTTTTTTGAGAAACTTGTATGAAGATAAAAATAAGGAATTGCTTTCTTGCATCACTTGATTTTGATAAAAGAGAACATGTTATAGATTCCTATACATGTCATATTCTTTGAGCTTGTTTGCTTGAGCAATTTTTCTTTGTACACTGGCTTGACCATTATTGGACTCCGCTAAATAATTTTTGGCTTTTTATTCTCTTGAAAACAATATTACACCAGAAAACAAAGCAACTAAGTTTATTCTCTTAACATGTAACATTTCACATTTGATTTGCAATTAGACTTCCCCTTTGTATTTTGGATTTTGAATACTTTAAGATGGTTCCAAAGTGTCGTTGCCTTTCTATGAAGCTCTTCATTCAAGGGGATGAATTAAAGTTGTTGGATTACTTGTTCAAGCTTCTCTTATAATTTCTTTATGTTGCTTTCCTTAGATATAACAAGCTACTTAACATAACCCCTTAGGAATAAGGTGGTTTAGCTGATGGAACTGTCCCACCATTCAATTTAATCATATTCTCCTTGTGCCTTTGGAATAGGTTCCATATTTTTATAATGCAATATAGCAGTGACGATTCTTTAGTGAGAAACATTACTAATATAACACGTCTTAAATATATGAATTTTTTCCTATTCTCCATGATTTTGAGCAATCCATAGGTTGCTGGTTTGACAATGTAGTCTTCCCTGGCCCCAATATATAACCATCACATTTAAGCATAATCCAAAATAATCTCTATAAGGGTTTATGCCACAAATCACATCAACACCAATAAGCTGGAAAAGCACTAAAGTTGTTACACCTCCCCTTTCCTTTACCATAAAATGCAAATGGTCATGTTTGAACATATAAATCTCATTGAACTCTTTTGAAAAAACTAAATACTATTAACTTCTTAGATATAGAATCTATATAAAGTTTGAAAGCAAGCCTTATCTTTCCTAACCATAAATTTGATTCAATGGGTTAGTATGTCTATATATTATAGACATCAAGATATACAATGATTGTTGGGTTTCAATGCCACAAACAAAAAGGAAGTTTTAGGAAGAAAGTCTTCATTTTCTTGATCATAACTTTGATGCAAGGGTCAGCTTGCAAAAAACAGTGCTTTTTTCAAGGGATGATAAATTACATATTTTGTTGAACTACATTTTACATCACAATGAAAGAATATATTTGCATATACGATTTGTATTTCTTTCCTGCTATGTATAAAATTTCCTTTGTACTTGTGGAATTGAAATCCAACAAGAATTGTCTATCTTCATATCTATAATATATATAGACATAGGATTTCTTGTGTTTCATTTCTTTCCATTGATGTACTTTACTAGGATGATTCCATATAATATAATGCATTTTTTAATATACTATAATTTATTGTCAATGTTTGGCCATTGCAAGACATGTTAAACATTCTACATATATATTTAAGATATAAAGATATACAATGGTCGTGTGATTTCAATGCCACGACCAAAAAAGACAAGTTTATGAAAGACAGTCTTAACTTTCTTGACCATAACTTTGATGCAAGGGATGATATGCAAAAAAAAGTCTTTTGCAAGGCATATTAACTTGCATCTTTTGTTGAACTAATTGTAAATTACTATGCAATAATAAATTTGAATGTAAGATCTATGGTGATTTCTTGGTATATATCTACTTTCTTTTTTGGTCGTGGCATTGAAATCGACCGACCATTATATATCTTCATATATATATATATATATATATATATATATATATATATATATATCTTTATTGTCTCACCTTTTACAGTTAGAGGTTTTTATGAAGTTCTATTTACCAAATAAATTTGTCAACAAGTCAAAAAATAAACAACTATTGACTTCATGTTTTGCATCATAATCTCATTTCATAGCATTGGAACATTTTTTTTTAATGTTGAAAATCTCATGGATTATACCTGCACATTATCCATGGGATTGAATCTCTCTTTATACATTTTCCTTTTTTTCCTTGTCTACAACATCGTTTGTTATGAATGTTGTTGTTGGACAAAATTCAAGCATGCCTACATTTTTCCAAAAACTTTAATGCTCAGTTATCTTTCCATCTTCGGTTGTTTATTTCCTTTTGCAATAATCAAATGTGTATAGTGGTTCATATCTATAAATGCTTTCTCTCGCGTGTTTGTATAAAAGTGTGTGCTGAATTATCTTCCTATCTTCAGTTGTTTCTTTGCCTTCGCAATAATGAAATGTGTATGATGGTTCATGACTATAAATGATTTCTATCAGTTCCTTGTATAAATTTTATAATCATGTCTCCTGAATTATCTCTTCAACTCAATAACTTTTTTTGTGTTGGAAAACTTGTAGTGTTCACACATTTTTTTTCATTTAAAGAAATTTCAAAACTTGGAAAATAGGTATCTTGACCATTTTTTATCAATGCAAATGCATTTATATGTTGTTCACAAAAAACATTCTACCATATCATCATTGTGACACTTCATACTATCAATCTATCATTTAATTTGGAGCTTCCTTATATGGCGATGATAGAAGTTTCATTTAGTGTATTAAATACTTGTACATTTGAGAGAGAGATAAAATGGGTTCTATCTCCACCTTGTTATTACATCCTTCATCTTGTGCTTTAATAGGTGTTTATCAATCCTTGACTTATGGTGTTTAGGATTTGTCTTGTGTTGACCCTTACTTGTTGGTACTATGTGCTAACACCCACCTTAAGCATGTAACCCTACCTGTTTGTCTTCACCCTACCACACTCTCTTCTTCCATGATCTACTATTCCTACCCGTCCCTCTTGAAAGTTGAATCTTATTCCTCTTCCAAAACTTTTCACACATGGACTGTAATTGTATTGTGAAGAGAACTTGTTGCCCATGTTGACTATTTTAGAGCTTCCATAGGTAAGATACATCTTCAAACAATGAAAATAAACATGGAAATGGGTATGCCCAATTTAAAGAGATATTGTTAACTTTCAGATGTTCCATCCGTGCTTTCTGCAGAGATGTGGAATGGTTATGGCCGTGCAGTCTCATGCCCGTCCCATGTTGCTTCATGGTGACGGTTGGAAACCCGCGTGAAATACCCTTGTCCATTAATAAATAAACCTTCGATGATGACCTGTGTATGTTAACAAAGAAACCTGTGTATGTTAATATCCTTCGAATATAATGGCACCAAGAGGATGTGCATTTCTTCCTTTATTCTTGGTGTGTTTGAGGGTTTTGTTGATGTTTCTTTTTGGACTGTACGAGGATTTTGTTCACTATGTTAGCTAACCCAAACCCTTCTCCACTGGTGCTGCCACCATTTCATCTCCATCTAGAATTGCTTTGTACACCTGCAAGTTCCAGTTATGAGGATAAGGGTCTATCTATAATATGAATGGGTTGAAGTCTAATAATGCTCTATTAGTACTGATCAAAATTGTTTTAGGCACTTCAATTTTGGGCCTTCTAATGCATAGTGAAAATGGAACAGTTTTTATAACTTCCATCTATTGTGTAATGCTACCAGGTGCCCGTGAGCATTATTTTGAGTGTTTCATCTTCCATATTGGGACTTCCATTGCCTAGATTTACTATCTTGAGGGCAATCGAGACTTATGTGAACCCTTTTGTTCATTGTTTAATTGTTCTCACGGGGAAAGTTTTATTTTGTGGCTATTTCTATTTATGATGAATAGGTCGTTGTTGGTTGAGCCTTTCCACTATTGGTATAAGTTCTAATATGGCTTGTAAGTGACCATCAAGACCTTATAGACAATATTCCAGGTATGTTTTTGTTCACTTGACGTCTGTTATTACATGAAGGTGAACACCACTACATTGTTTAAGGGTTGTTATGGTTTCCACTTCTATTTGGATTATGTTTTAAGTCTTCCATTGTTTAAATAGAAATATTGTGAGGTGTATTTCACCCTTTTATTCTCTTGGTTAAAGTTTAGGCGTTAATATTTCTTGTTGTACCTATTCCTCAACTTGTCTAAACCTATCCGACAATTCTCTCTCTCTCTCTCTCTCTCTCTCTCTCTCTCTCTCTCTCTGCTATGTATAGACCCTTAAGTAAGGGTCACTTTTGTTTCATTTGTTGACTCTCCTGTAATAGCCATAGACTGTTCTAAAAGCTAAATTTTTGAGTATAAGGAAGGTTCCAATTCACTAAGTAAGTTATCAAAATTTTTCTTTTTTGTATTGCACGTTAGATCTATCATTGCTACTACAATTTACAACATCATTTGAGCCCAAAATTCGATGACATCCGACGTAAAGTATGATTGTGTCGGATTTCAATGATGAAAAGTACTGTACGTTTTGAAATTTTTTTGTCATCTTGCAGAGTCGTCGAATTTTCAAATTTACACCTCGTAGGTTTTGCAACGAACATGTTCATCTCAAATTCGACAACCTTGTCATTTGAAATTCGAGGACAGTTCGTCTGAAATTTGACAAACTTCTCGTCGAAAATTCGACAATGATTAGTCTGAAATTCAACAACTATTCATCATCATCATCATCATCATCATCATCATCCGTGAATTCATCATCATCCTCATATTCATTATGATCATCATCGTCAACATCATCATCATCATAATCATCGTCATCTTCATCATCATCATCTTCATCGTCATCATCATCATGACCATCATCATCATCATCATCATCATCAACATCATGATCCTCATCTTTATCTTCATCATCAACATCATCGTCATCATCATCTTCATCATCAACATCATCGTCATCATCATCTTTAACATCATCACCATCATCATCATCATCATCATCATCATCATCATCGTCAGCACCATCAATGTCATCATCTTCATCACCATCATCATCTTCATCATGATCGTCATCATCATCATCATCATCATCATCTTCATCATGATCGTCATCATCATCATCATCATCCTCGTAGGTTTTGCAATGAACATGTTCATCTCAAATTCGACAACCTTGTCGTTTGAAATTCGAGGACAGTTCGTCTGAAATTTGACAAACTTCTCGTCGGAAATTCGACAATGATTGGTCTGAAATTCAACAACTATTCGTCATCATCATCATCATCATCATCATCATCATCATCTGTGAATTCATCATCATCCTCATATTCATTATGATCATCATCATCAACATCGTCATCGTCATCATCATCATCATCATCATCATAATCATCGTCATCTTCATCATCATCATCTTCATCATCATCATCATCATGACCATCATCATCATCATCATCATCATCGACATCATGATCCTCATCTTCATCTTCATCATCAACATCATTGTCATCATCATCTTCATCATCAACATCAACATCATCATCATCTTCATCATCAACATCATCGTCATCATCATCTTTAACATCATCACCATCATCATCATCATCGTTAGCACCATCAATGTCATCATCTTCATTGTCATCATCATCATCACCATCATCATCACCATCATCATCATCATCATTGAAATTTTCATCATCACCATCATCATCTTCATCGTGATCGTCAACATCATCATCATCATCATCTTCATCGTGATCATCATCATCATCATCATCATCATCCTCATCGTCATCTTCATCATCATCATCTTCATCGTCATCATCATCACCATCACCATCACCATCATCATCAACATCATCATCACCATTGTCAACATCATCATCATCATCATCATTATCATCATCATCGACATCATCATCATCTTCATCATCATCATCTTCATCATTGTCATCATCGCCGACTTCATCATCATCTTTTTCTTCATCATGATCATCATCTCCATGATGATCGATGATGATGATCATCATCAACATAACCATGATGATGATGATGATCGTCATCATCATCATCACCATCACCATCATCATCATCATCATCATCATCATCATCATCATCATAATCATCGTCGTCGTCGTCGTCGATATCATCATCATCTTCATCTTCATCTTCATCATCATCTTTATCTTCATCATCACCGACTTCATCGTCATCTTCATCATGATCATCATATTCATCTTCATCTTCATCATCATCATCATCTTCATCGCCACCATTGCCGACTTCATCATCATCTTCATCTCCATCATGATCATCGTCATAATCATGATGATGATGATTATCAACATCACCATGATCATCGATCATCATTGTCACCATCATCATCATCATCGCTGTCATCATCATCAACATCATCATCAACATCATCAACATCATCGTCATCATCATCATCATCATCACCATCATCATCACCATCGTCATCATCCTCATCCTCCTCCTCCTCCTCCTCCTCCTCATCAACATCTTCATCTTCATCCTCATCATCATCCTCATCATCATCTTCATCATCGTCATCATCGTCATCATCATCATCATCATCATCTGTATCTATTGAGAACGCCATCATCATCGTCATCATCATCACCATCATCGTCATCATCTATATCTGTATGATCATCATCTTTATCATCATGATCATCATCGTCATCATCATGATCATCATAGGCTATCGATTTTATTTTATTTTCATAAAAGTGGAACTATATTATATTTTATTTTAGATTTTATAAATGATTTTACTTCATTCGAGTGGAAGTTTATTATTTTAAATTATGTGTATTTCTACCAATTAATATTGGTGTACACAATCTCTAATCACATGCATTCGAAAATCTTAAATTAATATCTTAAGTTCATTTTTATAATATGAATTTTAAATTATTTTTTATAATTTTAAATATAAATGATAAATTATCATTAATTTTTATAATTTAAATTATAAATTTATTTTATTTGTATTAAAATGGAACTTTATTGTTTTAATTTTTTTTTATATTTGAAATTATGTTTATTTCTATATATTTAAAATGGTTAATAAAATATTTAATTATATATTTTAAAAATAATTATAATTAATTTTTATATTATTAAAAAATAATTTTTATTAATTATAATCAATTATTTACAATAAATAGATATAATATTTATAACCAATTAAACAATAATTTATAGCCATATACACTTCGAATATAGAAAACAATATTGATATACAAACCATACATGAAGTCATGAAAACCTACTTATGGCATATTCTCCAACCCTAATCCTCTCTGGTTAGATGAAGACCTTACTTTAGCTAGTAGGTACAAGAGAAGCTCTACAGATTTAGGGGAAAATTTGTTTGGGTCTGAGTTAATCAAGCTTTGTAGTTCTCAAGATCTCATAATTTGCAACGGTCTAATGAAGTGGCCTAGCTCTAGCCAGATGACGTGTATCCATGGACTTGGTAGCAGCGTAGTAGATTATGTTATTTCTGATATTTCTTTATACAACGATATTATAAATTTGGACGTTCTAAATGACCATGAGCCTGATTCAGATCATAAACCTTTAATGGTAACTCTCAACTATGCCAACAAGCCCTTAATGGATTATGTCCAACATGTTGTTGATATACAAATTCTCTTATAAGTATGATCATTAGACATGCATTATACAATATGGTTGGGTAGGGAATTGGACAATGTCAACTTGTATGATACAATATGGTTGGGTAGGGAATTGGACAATGTCAACTTGTATGATACAATATGGTTGGGTAGGGAAAATGACAATGTCTACTTAGGTGTTCAAGTGTTAGTATTATAACATATGGAGTAGTTACTAGTGGTTCATTAGTGGAATCCCACATTAACATCAAAAGAAAACAAAGTTTTGTTTAGTGGTTCATTAGCGGAAGCACACATGGACCTCAAAGGAAAACAAAGTTTTATACAAACTAATTTTTAGAACTCAATAATGGGTTGTTGGAATACAAGGATGTTTTGTACACAAATTGTTTAGAACTCAACAATAAGTTTTTGGAATAGAAAGAATGGTCCACTGACATGAATAACATCATATAGGCATGGCGTTATTTGATGCAATTGAGGTGATGTGATTTGATACCATTGACAAGATCATTTTTTACCACACTTACAAATCAAATACAATTAATTGTGCCACCAATCAAGATGTCTTCAAATTCCTTCTTATGACTAACTACTCCAACAACATATCGTTTGGCACCATCCACTTGAACTTGTAGAAAATAACTTGGACCACTCTTCCATATCAGTCACCATTAATTTATCCACCATGAGGTATGTTGTTGAACAATATGACTTTGGAAATATCTTCAATTCGTCTTAGCTAGTACTACATCTTGCACTTGTAGAGGATACATTGGACCACATCTCCATATCTGGTCTTGGTGTTGGTATTTATGCCCAAATCCAATCATTAGGAAACCCTATGATCTCTTTCTTCATCAGTAACACTACCTGAGGAAGACCATTATTGAAATTGTAGCTTGGGTAGGATTTTTATGCTGTAATTGTACCTTAGTTATGAAGGGTTTCCTGGGAAATGAGAGTTTTAACAAAAGATTGGTCAAGCTACTATGCAACATTGGTATGGGAAAATTATTATACATTGGGTGAGTCCGAATGGGAGGTTCTACATGAATGCACACCATTTTTTTAACATTGGGACTCATTAGTACTTTCTAAGACCAAATTAGGTCATGGGGAACTACTTTTGCATTGTATGTATGTGAGGCAAAGGGACCATGCACACTAAGTTGGATACAATAATCCACAACCCTAAAAGTTTTAAGGAGGAAGAAAAAATGTGAACCTTTGGGGAATACGAGGTAACACCCCTCCAAACTTGTCAACTATATGGAAATCTTATAAACCCGCTTTACATGGAACTCTTATACAATGAAAATTTGGAGGTGAAGTGGACCTCTTATAAACTTTAGATGAATATCCTTGTAAACTATATTATGGAACTATTATAAACTTTAGATGAATATTCAACTACATGGAACTCTTATAGTACAATACAAATTTGGAGGTGAAGTGAAGCGGAACTTGTCAACTATATGGAACTCTTATAAACTTTAGATGAATATCCTACATCATCACCATCATCCTCATCGCCATCATCATTAGTATCATCATCATCATCATCACCATCATCATCACCATCATCATCGTGTCCATCATCATCACCATCATCCTCATCCTCATCATCATCCTCATCGTCATCATCATTAGCATCATCACCATCATCACCATCACCACCACCACCACCATCATCATCATCATTAGCATCATTGTCATCATTAGCATCATCATCATCATCGTCATCATCATCATTAGCATCATCGTCATCATTAGCATCATCATCATCATCATTAGCATCATCGTCATCATCATCACCATTGACCTACACCAACATGGAAAACGGTTTCGACATACACATTAGATTTTTTCATTAAATAATTTAAATTACTACATGTGACTGTCGATTCACTGAATCGTGGTCAGGTACAAAACACAACAAATTTTAGAGCCCCGAGCCCTTAATTACTCACACTTAGAACTTTCTCAAATCTAGCCATTAATAAACTTCGTTTGGTATTTTTGTTCGATTTAAAAGGCGGATTGTTGAGACTCAGACATGCAGTGAGTTGCAAGGATTCAATTGACTTAGGCTTGATTGCATTTGCCATCCATCCCATACATGTATGCTTTCACAACAAGTGTTGAACAAAAAAATTTAATGCCCTCACCCCTGTTATGCTAGCTTTGCTAACTTGCTTGGTATGTAGGATTTTTTTTAATGTTTTATGAGTTGTATATTATTTTCTCTTAGGTGCCCATTCCTTATCATTCTTAGATCTCTCAAGCTTGGATTGCACTTGGATTCCCAAATATGGTTAAGACATAGTCTAAGTATTTTTTTGTATAATGAACTGTGCTCCAAGTTAAAAAAAATACAATAGAATAGTTGTTATGTTACTGAACTGTAAAAGTTAATGATACACATATGACAACTTAATGTGTTCAAAATAAGTTTTATTGAAAATATATCATTTTTCATGTAAATATTAAGAGATGCTCAATTATTAAAAATTGTAAGAAATTGAAAGAATTTTTTTTTTAATATTTTCTGCATTTTTTTAATGAAAGGTTTAGTTAATTTATATTTGTCAATTAAAATATAATTACTTATATTACCCTTCATCTTAGAAGTGCTCCAGTAAGAAATTCCCTTCCATTTGAAATACCCACCCTTCAAATTTGATCAGTGGTCACATTAAGTTGAAGAGTCACAATTTTTTTTATAGGATAATTAGAAAAAGACTTCACAAAATATATTTAACAAAATTGATTTTGGAGAGCTCCCGACTTTGGGGTTTTTGGACTGAAATCCTTGCTGAGAATAGTTTCGGTCCCAACCAACTATAGGGAGTAAAAATCATGCATATTTATCATCTGCATTAATTGACGAATTAATTTCCAGCTGTGGGTAAATCATTGCGGAGATTCATTGGAGTTTTTGGCACATTTCCGACAGTTGGTAGAAGAAGAAAAAAGCTGTGAGTTGATTTGTCTACTGGAACCATTGTAGAAGGGCACATTCTTCTCTAAGAAGGCTGAGTACCATTCCTTGGAATTCTAAGAAGTGTAAAAGCAACGTGGACATCTATTGAAGGGTGAGTTCATCCTTAGAAAGCTGAGTTTCTTCTTTGTGAATTGCATTAATTGATGGTGAGGTCAATTCTAGTGTGGGGCCGAGTTATACCACTGGAGAGCTACTTGTTTCCTTGAGAGTCTACTTTATTCCTTGATGGAGCTGAATATTCATAAAAAGGGGGCATTGGACTGTGTAGAGGCCGTTTTTAAGGAGCTGGGACTTCTATATTGTAGCTAGGTGCAA
This sequence comes from Pseudotsuga menziesii, assembly GCA_001517045.1. Lineage (NCBI taxonomy): Eukaryota > Viridiplantae > Streptophyta > Pinopsida > Pinales > Pinaceae > Pseudotsuga > Pseudotsuga menziesii. The sequence goes on from LPNX011008053.1 coordinate 148,902, forward strand.
TCTAGGAGGTCCACACTATTGCTAGGTATGAAACACATCAGCTTCATTAAATATGAACTGTTTGAAGAGATTCTACAACAAGACTCCTCATTTCCAGATATGGGAAACACTGGGCATCATCAATGGTTGCCATACTTGAATGTTAATTCCCAGGTGTGAGTTTAACTTGCAAATATGAACTTGTATCTTAATTAAAAATGACATTTATTTGTGATCCAAATCCACCGGTTTCAACTTGCATATCAGCATCTGTTTCATTGGGGTTTCCCACCAAGAAAATCCCAAAAGCAGGGGACAAATCTGCCATCTTCCCATCTCCACCACTTCCGTTTTTAGCCAGCAGAACAAATCACTATAGGAAGAAGAAGAGGAAGAACCATGGTTATCTACAAAGTGGCCTTAGAGGAGACATGCCAGTGCATTGAAGACATATAGCTCAAGGCTAAATTTGGAGACAGAGTCAAAGTGAGAGGACCCTTGAAGGTCTATCACGTACCCAAAACGCCAGAGTTTGATATTGGGGACATGTAGGGTGTAGTCAACGACTATGTGGATCTATGGAAAGGTAAGCACATTTCTGCAAATTTTCCATACAAATTCCAGTTCAATGTGGAGGTAGGTGGACGTCCCATTAAATTCTATGCCCACTTGAAGGAGGAGGAATTTGATGTTGTGGGTTGACCTTAATTATATGAAAACTAATACCCATTTGCATCAACCATCAAGATATTCAACGATGATACTTGTACCCTTAGGGAAGTCTATGTGCCCTCTGTACTTTAGCAACAACGCAAATGTGTTTCGTTATATGGAAATTGTAAGTTGGCATGTGTTAAATTTAGAGGAAAAATTGATCTTTGTCATTTCCTATGTAGAACTATATCCTAACATCATTGATATTTTTTTTGTTTCAAGCTATTTTTATTTTCATTGCAGAGATAAATTCAGAAGCATAAAAAACCCTAATTCCAACATTATCTAATCTCAACTGCAAAAAGTTCATAATTTCGTAGAAAAATCGAAGTTGCCAGCTTGCTAGGTAATGCATCTAGCAAAGAACATCTAGCTTGGTGATGTTCAATGGATATCGAGTGTGATTCCATTAGATGGAGGTCAGATTGGTGGTGTTTAATGGATATCGAGTATGATGCCATCACATGCACGTCTATTTGTTAGCTGGAGATGTGAACCATTTTTGTCCTGGTTCATTGTTACTATGCAGACTCTAATCATGGGTATTGCTCAGAAGCTATTGTCTTTGTGTGTATTGTTGTTCTATGTATTTTTGGGTTTGAAGATACTCTCTTTCTGGATGTTGTTGGGGAGTTCGTGCCATTTCCATAGGCTTTTATGATTGTTGTAGAAACCATTAATAATGAAGTTGTAGATTTGATAAGCAAGACTGCATTCCTTTCGTGTTATTTGCTTGGTGTTTCTATAGAGTTTTTAGAATCATGAGAATGCATAAAATATTTCCATACAGGAGGTTTTTGTTTGAGAAACAAAGTTGTGCAGGAGAAGCTCAACATATTTGGGTACAACAGCATGAAGAGAAAACGGTGAATTTGTTTCCAATTTTGATTCAGATCCCGCGTTGACCTCTGATTTGAAATCTACAGAGCACTGAATTTCCAAAGTTTTTTGAGGTATGTTGAGTAAATAAATTTATTTAGTTATATTATTAATTGAAGACACTATTTGACATATTCATGAGGTATTTCATGAAGAATTGTGAAGTCATTGTTCTAGTATTTCATGGCGTATTTCACTATCTACTAAAGTAAACTGCTTAGATCTTTTTCATGGATTATCCGAAGAAGTTGAAGCTATTGAGTTTATGTGCAATACTTGGGAATCACTTAGATATTTTTCATGGTTTATCCTAATAGGTTGATGCTATTGGGTTTATCTGCAATACTTGGGGTTGTTAAGAATTGATTAAGTTTAACACCCTGATGTCTTTTGAATGTATAGGAAAGCAAATTCCTCAAGTTCTTGGGTTTTATGTGAAACTCTTTATCATGGTGTTGAGGCCTGGAAAATCACAGGTAATAGCAGTTAGGGATTCTCCCCAGTAAACGTTCCCAGCTAGCTCGTTACTGTTTGGTATGGGGAATCCATCCAGTTTACGGTCTGACTACTGTAGGTCAAGTAACAAAAATAAAGGGTTTTACCGGTTACGGCCCGATCCACTGTGTATGTTTTTAGTTTTTGTATTTAAGTATGAGATGCAAGTGCCTATATAAAAATGCAGGTTGATAGAGAATACGAGGAGTGGTCACAATGTGATGCATAGGTTCTTACCTCTCATCTTAACTCTCTCACATCTAAACCACACACAGCAAGAAAAAACTAAAACTAACTATCTAACCTATCCCTAGGGAGCAAGATTATTATTCATCAATGAGTAATGCATTTTGTGCATGCATTAAGAAAAATCACAGATAGCTGTTACTTATTTCAAAACACATGAACATTTATAGATATATGAACAACCAGATAGCTAATTGTTTATGAACAACATTCATTACTCATAGTGGAAATTTCATAGAATAAACTAGAGTGCATTCATAACAAGAACATAGGTTCAAAGAGTTAGAATGATCTCATAGTTAATGGATAACAACCGAAAACAAAATAGTTCACATTCAACAAATCCATATCACAGCATTTGAAACCTTCCACAAAGCTTTCTCCAATAGGAAACTTGTAATTTCTTTATGCAAAAGGAAATAGTTCTTCTTACATCATACTCTCACAAATCTATCTGGGAAAACATCCTTCTCTACATCTAACTCTCCTATACTTATACAAAATAGAAAAACCTTTGGGTTGCCACCCCCCAGCTGACTTTTGGACTCCCCTAACCGTTTAATCTCACAATTTGGTCCTTTTGTGAGTGCTCATGATTCATACAATGCGTTACATTTCAGATGAAGACTTATGAGTACTTCATAAAAGAGACCGGCTTAGTAACTGATGAACCTTTTCCAAGCCTGGGCCTTTGCTGCTATCGATTCTGCTTTGTCTTTTATATATGTCTTCTTTGAAGCAGCAATCATCAAACTGGGTCTAAAAAAATCACTAGGTCTTTCTGCAATTAAAATGAAAAACTCATCATTAATTTAGATTGCATCCAAGATCATCTAACTTTCAATAAAACACAAACCATACTATCAATAAAAATAACCATAAAAAATGAAACCCGGTACTGCGTTTTCATTGCGAAAACCTTAACTTGAACATAAAACTTTCGTCATCCATGAAATATGATAAAAGAAGATAAAAACGGTGGGACATCCTTACCGGTGGGAAAAGCTAAGCATCGGGCTGACAAACTCCTCATCGACGGGTGGAAGCATTATAGCATCGGATGATCAAAACACTAAGCCACCACAACGGCAGGAGCTAAACAACCTAAGGGTTCCGCGGAAAAATAAACGTTGGCAAAATAAACTCTAAAAAACTGTAGCATCGAACCTAGGAACCACTACAACATCGAATGACTAGTTCAAAGAGGAGCCATAACGATGGAAATCACATGGACTAAGGGTTCCGCAGCAATAGAAAACATCGGCGAAAAATCAGAACAAACCATCGGCGAACGGAAAACTTGGAGGACCGTGAATAGGCGAAGCAAAGGACTAGGCTTCTGATCAAATGTCAAACACAATCCCGATAGCGAAAGAAAGAAAATAATTTAAAACAAAAAACCCACAGAATTGAAAAATATATGGGCTTTCTTCGGGGTGCTTGCAATCTGCCATCTGAAATGGCAGCAATGCACAGGACTAAAGCTCTGATAGTGATAAAACAGAAAATGCTGATAGTCAAAAGTTTTGAAGAAATAAACAAAGGAGATAAAAACATCGGCGAAAGGCATGACTGTCCATCAAGACATTCATAATTTAGCCTCCGCAATGGCAACTGCGTAGAGAACTACGACCCCGATTTACTGTTCAATTGACCTCCGAAAAACGAAATAAAAAAAGTTAAGTTCCGAAAGACCTTCGATTGGGCAGCAATAAAAAGTTTGTGTCACTTCTGAAATAGCGGCGACAAAGAGAACTAAAGTTTCGATTCAAACATAAATAGACTTCTGATAACATTGAAGGAAATCATTCGGATCAAAAGGACATCATTTTCAAATCAACTTTAAACCCCACAATCCAAAGCATTGGAAGACAAAAGCAGTTTTCCGAAAAGCATGAAAACAGTTGACCTCACTTCAACTTCAAATAATCCAAATTTGTAGCAGAGGGAAAACAAAAACAGAGTTTAGTAATACAAACAGTCCCAAGCAAAATGAAATTAAAAGGAGGGTCCAAAATTTTAAAAAAATTGGGAAAAAGTTGCAGCTGCAACAATTGGCGACTACCTGGTGAACCCAGATCTCTAGAAAACTTCTTCTTTGAGCTGTAGACTTTTTTGATAATAAATACTAGCATGCTGAAATATTCTAGATGTCTGGATTTCCAAAATGGAACATATTTACTTTAATCATTGATGATAGCCCAATTTAGGAATAATGGGAACCAAGATTTAAAAGTCCAGATAAATCTTTTGAGGTCAGGATGAATTTCACTTTTTACCTCTGTCTTCGGGTAGTTTCTAGCTCGGACACCACAAGATTGTAACATATGGTAAACATAAATATTCATTTGTTCCTCATTCCCATGCCATTTTGCACTTTTTGTGCTTTTGGACTTTTGTCCTTTTTGAGTCCTCCTGCATGCCTTTCTTTCTGAATTTTTATTCAGGCTCCTTTATCCATAGTGTCCTTTTGTGTGAGAGATGTATTTAATTTTCAGGTCATGGACGGAGAAGAAATTTGGCAATTTTGTACTCATTTGGTTTAGTACTTTGTTTTGATACATATTGCTTTCTTAGGATATTCTTGACTCTTATTTGCCTTTTGGATTTCAATTCTTGGCATGGGATCAATTATATATAATATACTATTTACCTTGCTTCCTTTCCATGGGTCTTTTTCTGTCACCCCCTAAGACATTTTTAAATGTGAGATAGATGGAGCCTTGAAATAGTATTCCAGACCTTTTGATCTTGAGTTATTTTACAAGGATTAAGTAGGACTTCAATGTGTTCATACCCATTTAGGAAAATTGCTGAACTAGAAGAAATTCTTTTAGATAAATCAATAGTACACAGTTTTATAACCAAGGATTTTGGTCAATCCAGAATTCTGATGCTCTCCATGCAACCAAAAGTTTGCTTCTTTTATTTAAATCCATCAAAATCTAAAGAACAACATAAATAAGGTAAATAAAAAATAAACAACTAAAACAGTTTATTTATGTACAAAACAAAAACAAAAATAAGGAAAAATACGGTTTGAGAACTAAACCATTAACTTGTAAGTTCTCTTCCCACCCCTGTAAATCTTGCAATTTGTAGGTTGAGGGGCCAAGTTTTGCAGCAATCTAAAAAGGGCCTACCCATAACTGTTGAAACTTCGCGTGCTTCCCCTTTTTATCATGTGAGTGATCCCACTTAAGAAACAGGTCTCCCACTTCAAACTCCTTTTTTTCTAGCTTTATGTTTATCAAACCACCGCTTCACTAATTCCTGTTGATGCTTAAAACGTTCTTTGGCCCTGGACCTAGACTCTTCCGCATTCAAAAGATTATATATTCTAATTTGCAGGATTTCATTATCTGTGCCTCTAGACTCTTGAGCTATTATGGAAGATGGTAGCATAATGTTAGGAGGAAGTATAGCCTCTTTTCCATAAACAAGGGTATATGGTGACACACCTAAGGAATTCTTGGGTGTGACCTTATCAGCCCCTATCAACCCAAAGAGCATTCGGTAATGCTAAATGCCAACTTCTTTGGTTTTCTATCACAATCTTTTTTAAGATCCTAATCAGATTCTTGTTTGTAGATTCTGCCAAACCATTTCCTTGTGGGTAATAGTTTGCAGAATAATGCAACTTAATTCCTCTTTCATGAGCAAATGTAGTTAATCTAATAGAAGAAAAATAAGTAGCATTATCGAAAACTAGGGAAATTGGAACCCCAAACCTGGTCATAATATGATCTTGCAAGAAATCCATGACCGCATCTTCGTTCACTTTATGTAATGGAATTGGCTCGACCCATCTAGTGAAGTAGTCAGTTGCTGTCAAAATGTATTTGTGTTGCAAGGAAGAATTTGGTTTTATCTCTCCAATGATATCAATTCCCCATTTCTCAAATGGTTCTGTTATCATCACCGGCTTCAATGGTCCTGCTGCTTTGGCTTGTCTTCCCCCACACCTCTGGCAGATATCACACTTTTTGACATGGGCGTGTGCATCCTTGAACAGTGTGGGCCAATAATATCCGGCTCTAAGAATCTTGTGGGCTGTCGTATCTTCGGAAAAATGACCTCTAGCAGGACCATCATGTAACTCTGTTATGACCTTCTTTGCATCTTCTTTCTCTAAACATCTTAGAAGGACTCCATCATAATTCTTCTTGAATAAAATTCCATCAATGATCTAATATGCAGCTGATTTAAGGCGCAACGCTCTTTGCTGCTTGGAATTCCAATGTTCTGGCAACAATCCTTCCTAAAGGTAATGAACAAGGTCTCGGTACCAGGAATCTGGAGCTGTGAAAAGAGGACATACATCAATCATATGTAACGCAGCTTCATTTTCCCAATTGTTTTCTTCATTATTGTTACCTTCAGCCATTAGTTTGCACAGTCCTCGCCCTTTAACTATGGATGTTGGTTTGAATTCGAGGTCATATTCTTGTAAAGCTGTTGCCCAGTTGCCTCTTCTTTCTCCTAATTCTTTTTGTACGAAAATAGACCTTATAGCTGGGTGTAGAACTATTACCTTCATCTGGTTCTTAAGTATGCATGGCCTAAATTGTTTTACCGCTTTGAAGACATCATAAGCTAGTTTATCCATAGCTGGGTAATTCAATTTGGCCCCCTGTAGACCAGTTCTCATAAATGATATGGGGTACTTATCTCCCCCATCTTCCTTCTGACTAAGCATCGCTGCTAATGAATCGTCAGATATGAAAGTGTATAAAATAAAATCTTTCTCAAAATTTGGACTTTTGAGAAAGTGTGCATGAGCAATAGATGTATTTATTTTACTGAATGCATTCCTCTCTACATCTGTCCACTTGAATTGTACACTTCGTTTCACCATTTTCTGCAAAGGTTTAACAATTTAAGCGAAATTTGGCACAAAATTTAGCAAGAAATTTATTGTCCCCATGAATGATTGCATACCTTTTTTGTTATGGGGTAAAGGGATCTATTCGATAGCTTTGATCCTTTCTTAGTCTATGGAGATCCCCTTTTTAGAAACCACGTGACCCAGTATCTTTCCTTCTATAACCGCAAACACACATTTCCTTGGATTCAGTGAGATGCCATATTTTTGACAACGCTCGAAAATTTGTTTTAGATGGAATGCGTGTTCTTCTCTCTTCTTTGAAAATATAATTACATCGTCGAGATATACTACAATAATATGGCCAATTAGACCACAGAAATCTATATCCATGGCCCTTTGGAAAGTAGCTCCAACATTAATGAGTCCAAAGGGCATTCTTCTGTAAGCAAAAGTTCCCAACTTTGTTCTGAATGTAGTTTTAAGTCTGTCTTCTTCAACTACTAACACTTGATTGTAGCCAGAGAATCCATCTAATAACGAAAATAACTCAGAACCCGAAACCATCTGCAATATCTGTTCCATGGGCGGGACTGGATAGTTGTCTTTGTTTGAAGCACGATTTAGGTTTTTGAAATCCACACATAGCCTGATTTATCCATATTTCTTCCTTACTGGCACCAGATTTGAAACCCATTCTGAGTGTTTGACTTTGAATATAATTTTGGCATCCAATAATTTTTTCACTTCACTCTGAATTAAAGGCTCCAGTTTTGGATGCATCTTCCTTAAAGGTTGTTGATAAGGCTTGACTCCAGATCTAATGGGATCGACATGTTGTATAATATTGGTGTGATATGTTTTAAGATCTTCATATGTATAGGAAAATACATCTTTGTACTGTTTGAACAAACTGATGAACTTATTTCTTCCCCCCGGGGAGCAACACTTTCCCAAATTCACATATTTGGGCTCAACTTCAGTTTCTAAATTTATCAGCTCGAATTGCAAAGGCGAGCTATGAGTCTTGACATTTGCTGGTCTTCTGAACTTGTTGTCTAAATCAAACATCCGCTTTAAGGTCCTGATCCCTTTAGGAATAAAGTTGTCGAGTTTTAATTCAGCTTGGTGTTCTTCATCATCGATAATTTCCCCTTTGAAAGTCTCGTCAGTCGTCAAACATTCGAGGATTTGTTGATCATCATCAAAAACTCGTAGATTAGTAATCATGTATGGAACCGAAGGCATGAAAAGTAATTCAATAGAACATTTGTTATTTGAAGGTACAAGCCTTGCAGCTGAGGTAGCCAACAAGTCAACTGCTGCATTCTTAAGTCTAGGAATGGATACAATATTAAATGCATAAAACTTTGTCAACAAATCCCGCACTTCATTCTGATAAGATTTTAAATGAGGTGAGATGCAATGTATATGTTTTCGAATTTGCTTTACAATTATTTCAGAATCCCCATACACTTTCATATTTTCTACTTTTAATTCAATTGCTTTTCTTAGTCCCCGAACTAATGCTTCATATTCGGATGTGTTATTGGTACATTCAAACTCTAGTCTACATGAAATAAAATGTTTATTTTTCTTTGGATCAATCAGGATACAGCCAACTCTTGATCCTTCCAAAGTTTTAGATCCATAAAAAAAAGGTGTCCAAAAACTATCTACTTCTATTGTACTTGAATCAACAACTACATCTGAAACTAAGTCTACTATTTTACAGTCAAATTCATCAGCCCGTGAAAATTGAAGGAGATCGGGCTGTGTGTCTGGTGTATCGCTGGATTCTTCTACTTGGTATTTTCCTGGTTCAAGCTCAATAAAGTAATTTCCCAACACAAAATTCACTGGTTCATTCTTACCCTCCAACTGAGTAACATTGTGCTTCATATGGGGCTCTCTTAATACTTTTATTTGGTTGGGACTTCCCTTATCAGGCAACCACAGATGTGACCAATCTGATGCAAAATATCTATTTAGCTTTGCTGACCAATCCCGACTCAAAACAAGTCCATAAGCCTTAGGTATGTATGCTACTACAATATCGATGAATTGACATACCTTTTCATTTGAAGATAGTCAAATCAAAACATCCTCCATTTCCCCAATTACCTTCACAGCTGTTCTGTCTAACTGAATGATATGCCAAGTAGATGGTTTAGGTTGTCCATTTATCATCTTACAGACTGAAAGTGGCATAACATTGATTGATGCCCTTGAGTCTACTAAATAGTTGTGCACGTTATGGTTGAAAATTTCAAAAGTTAGGAGAAATGGTGGGGTTTTGCTTTTAGACTTACCTCCCACACTTGCCTCACCAATTTCTTCTTCTTCAGGTTGATTGTCAGTGGGAAGATTTTCCTCTGGTACTTCAAGTGCCTTTAACAATATTTATTTATGCTGAGGCACATTACACATTTCAAACAACGAGATATTTGCCTTAGCCCTATTAATATCTTCCACAATATCATACTCCATATTATGTTCTTTGAGATCCTCTTTTACATTATCATTTTTCTCCTCAATGGGCTTAACATGCATGTTGATTTGCTTTGGATTTTGACTCGTAATGGTGAATTCTGGTATTTTATCAGCTGTGGTGCTTTTTCTGAATTTTCTTTACATTCTTTTGAAGTCTCTTGATTTTCGGGAGTACTGATCTGTTCTCTTTTATCAAACCTTGGCTTCTTGTTGTCACGTTTGTTTTCGATATCTTCTTCTGTTTCACATAGCCTTCTTTTTCGGTATCAAACATCGAGACACAGTCCCATAAAACCAGATCATCTTCTTGATTTTCTGTGGATTTATTTCTCTTTTCCTCTTCATCATCAGCTTCTGTTAGTTTAGAGTCCAATAACTGATTCATTACTAATGCCATTGAATTTATCCATTGAGGACAATTTTTTTCAGAATGGGGCTGCTGATGAAAGGTGCAAAAGTTATCCATACCTACCTCTGTTAAGTTCATTGATGCGGGACTGTGTGGAGGAGGTTTAGATTGATTGTTGTCTTCTCTCTTTTTATAGTAAGGCTTAAATTCTTTATGGGCCTCCTTTTCTTTTTCCAGATCTATCACTTTGTTAGATAGTTTCTGCATCATTTTCAACATTCCGTCAAAGTCATGTGAATTCTCCTCCTTAGTCTTGGTAAATAATAAGGCTTTCTTACCAAATTTTTTTCTCCCGACTGCTCAAGATAATCTTCTATGCTCTCTTTTTCAGCTTCTACTCAGCTTCTTTATAAGTTTCCGACAATGTAGGTTTGACTTGCATCTTAGCAAACATGGCCAAGTCAGGCCCTAGAGCTGAAGTATAGTATTCGATCAGAACCTTATTAGACGGTTTACCAGTTGCAGACAAATTATTAAGATATGCAACAAACCTTTGGGTGAAACTATGCACTTTTTCTTTTCTTTCTTTCTTTAAAGCGCACAACCCTTTCATTAATTCTGCATGAGTTTTCTGGGATGCATATTTACTTCTGAATATCCTTTCAAATGTGGCCCAGTCTGTGATTGAGTTTGCAAGCAGAGAAAAATACCATGAGGCTGCTGCTCCTTTTAGGGTATGCGAAAATAATCTGCAAACTACATCTTCATGTTCTCTAGCCCTTAGTCCTTCTATAGCCAAGTAAAATATTTGCAAATGATCATCTACTAAAATATTTTCACTTGGGTCAAACTTGGGCAACATTTTCTCAAAAGCCTGAGGTAAGTCATGTAAAGGGGGTGCTAGGTTTAAAGGTCACCTAGCCCTCCAAGCAGGTGGTGGATTTGGTGGGTTGGGTGGCTGATTTGCATTCACATTTGCCATGAGTCTAGGTGGAGAATGAGGTGGTGAATGATAAGGTGCATTTTGGCTCACTTGATTCAAAGGCTGAACAACTTCTTGTAAGGCTGTTTCTATCAGTTCTTCAAAATCTCCAACCAACACTGCAGCTTCCAATATAGGACAATCTTTCTTCTTATGTTCTCTTCTGGGCAAGTCAGGAATAATTGGTAATCCTCCAATCTTCTTCACATATGCCCTTGTATCTCTTCTCAGATCATTAACTAATTCGTTATCAACAGAATACAGATGCTCTTTACCCTTCTCTTCAGGAATTGGATTGGGAAACAAACTGCTTTCAGAACTATCACCGGTGGAATAATCTTAAGAAAATAAGTTTTCTTGGCCAGCCATGCATTGGCTGCCCTCCTTCTAGTGCCAAAAACTGTTGAGGCCTAGAAAATCACAGGTAACAACAGTTAGGGATTATCCCTAGTAAACGTTCCCAACTAGCCCGTTATTATTTGGTATGGGGAATCCGTCCGGTTTACGGTTCGGCTACCGTAGGTCAAGTAACAAAAATAAAGGGTTTTACCGGTTACGGCCCTGTCCACCGTGTATGTTTTTAGTTTTTGTATTTAAGTATGAGATGCAAGTGCCTATCTAAAAATGCAGATTGATAGAGAATATGAGGAGCGGTCAGAATGTGATGCGTAGGTTCTTACCTCTTGTCTTAACTCTCTCGCATCTAAACCACACACATCAAGAAAAAACTAAAACTAACTATCTAACCTATCCCTAGGGAGAAATATTATTATTCATTAATGAGTAATGTATTTTGTGCATGCATTAAGAAAAATCATAGATAGCTGTTACTTATTTCAAAACACATGAACATTTATAGATATATGAACAACTAGATAGCTAATTGTTTATGAACAACATTCATTACTCATAGTGGAAATTTCATAGAATAAACTAGAGTGCATTCATAATAAGAACATATGTTCAAAGAGTTAGAATGATCTCACAGTTAATGGATAACAGCTGAAAACGAAATAGTTCACATTCAACAAATCCATAGCACAACATTTGAAACCTTCCACAAAGCTTTCTCCAATAGGAAACTTGTAATTTCTTTATGCAAAAGGAAATAGTTCTTCTTACATCATACTCTCACAAATCTATCTTGGAAAAAGTCCTTCTCTACATCTAACTCTCCTATACTTATACAAAACAGCAAAACCTTTGGGTTTCCACCCCCCAGGTGACCTTTGGACTCCCCCAACCGTTTAATCTCACAATTTTGTCTTTTTGTGAGTGCTCATGATTCATACAATGCGTTACATTTCAGATGAAGACTTATGCGTACTTCATAAAAGAGACCAGCTTAGTAACTGCTGAACCTTTTCCAAGCATGGGCCTTTGCTGCTATCGATTCTGCTTTGTCTTTTATATATGTCTTCTTTGAAGCAACAATCATCAAACCGGGTCTAAAAAATTCTCTAGGTCTGTCTACAATTAAAATGAAAAAATCATCATTATTCGGATTGCATCCAAGATCATCTAACTTTCAATGAAACGTAAACCATACTATCAATAAAAATAAGCATAAAAAATGAAACCTGGTACTACGTTTTCATTGCGAAAACCTTAACTTGAACAGAAAACTTCCGTCGCCCATGAAATATGATAAAAGCTCATAAAAACGATGAGACATCCTTACTGGTGGGAAAATATTAGCATCGGGCTGACAAACTCCTCACCAGTGGGTGGAAGCATTATAACATCGGATGATCAAAACACTAAGCCACCGCAACGGCGGGAGCCAAACAACCTAAGGGTTCCGCGGAAAAATAAACGTCAGTGAAATAAACTCTAAAAAACTGCAGCATCGGACCTCGAAACCACTGCAGCATCGGGTGACTAGTTCAAAGAGGAGCCGTAACAGCGGAAATCACATGGAGTAAGGGTTTTGCAGCAATAGGAAACATCGACGAAAAATTAGAACAAACCATCAACGAACAGAAAAATCAGAGGACCATGAATCGACGAAGCAAAGGACTAGGCTTCCGATCAAATGTCGAACACAATCCCGATAGCAAAAGAAAGCAAATCATTTAAAACAAAAAACCCACGGAATCGAAAAATATATGGGCTTTCTTCGGGGTGCTTGCAATTTGCCATCCGAAATGGCAGCAACGCACACGACTAAAGTTACGATAGTGATAAAATAGAAAACGTCGATAGTCAAAAGTTTTGAAGAAATAAACAAAGGAGATAAAAACATCAGCGAAAGACATGACTGTCCATCGGGACATTCATAATTTTGTTGGTTCTTCTTGTTGAAGCCTTAATTATTTAAACACTCTCTTCATCCAAATTGCTTGAATTTATTTTCTTGTTGCTACATACTCTACATATTAAAGAGTGGCAATAGGTTGCTTCTTGGAATCCCATGAAACCTTATTCCAGAAAAGAAAAAAATAAACTGATGTGCTCTCCTTGTCATCAATGCTACCTGCATAAAATGATGTACTCTCTTTGTGGTAAACTTAGGATGATATATTCACTATTTTTGCAAACTTCCACCCCACACTTATTCTTCTTTGAAATACACATTGGATTGTACAATTTGTAATACCTTTATTCTTTTCTATAGCCCAACGTGCTCTTTTTTTCACATGCGTGATCTCGACCATTTCCCGAGTCACATCTCATATGATTTTTTTTTGTGTGTTTATCACACCACTGAAATTAATATTATGTGTCTATTATGATTATAGGACCATTTATCATTATCATTTCACTTGTGTTGGGCCATTTTTGGGATTTCATCGATTTACGTGTCATCAAGTAAGTCACATTCGATATAATTTGTATTCTTTATATATATTTGAGATGCACATTTACACTAAATTTTTTGTTTTGCTTACATATACAGGTCATTAGTAGTTCTCCATTTTGGTGATGTCCACCTCTACAAGTATGATCTCCTAACTGACATGTAGGACATCCTCTCACTTGAAGTCTATGATGCATTGATCCAATCTACCATCTATTCCTATAGGACTCCCTTCTATCTAAGTATGCGACCAAACCCCACCACTATTGTACTTTACCTTACTCAATAGTATTGCCTACCTCTACATGGGTGACCAATTTAGTACCCTTTGCATTTGGCACCCATGTCACTCACATCCCTCTAGGATTGGGAGTGTATATAGTTTGACATATAAATATGAAGTTGCATGCACTTACTCACATTGTCACTCATTGGATATGTCCTAGAAATGGACTTCTGGCCTGAAGTTTCCTTTAAGCTCTTTTTTGACTCCTTAGAAAATGAAAAGATCGATGAGTGTGCTTGTTTCCTTCTGAATAGTTAAAAGACTTGAAATAAAATCCGTCATGTATTCGTTTACCCCTTTTTCGGGCCATATGAAATATTTACAAAAAGGGAATACTCTCATCTCCTTAGGCTAGAATATTTATCCATTGTACACTTTTATGTTTTTTTGGGATTTGGAGACTAAATTTACCAAAAATACCAGTTTTAGGGTTTTCTTTATGTTTTAAGACTCTCTAAAAATGAAAACACCAGTGAGATTTGACCATATTGGGCTCGCTTATAATCCACAAGACAGTACCATATCGAGCACACTTTAATCCCTTCTTTGAGATCATTAAACCATGAAGAATGCAAAAACGGTGATTTTAAGCACCCATACAAATCACATACAGTCCCTTATATCGGTATCATTCTCAATCGCTTTATTTTGAGTATTTTTTCATGAGTCACCCTTGGAGTATTTTTTCCCATGATCATCATTTTTTCATCTGAGGATATTCCATTGTATCCATTCCTAGTGTAGTTATCCCCACCATGTCACTCGAGCTATAATTCCCTCTCCTGATATTAAACTCATCTGCTACCAAGTCAGCGTTGTTTCCATACTCTAAACAAAGGAAGTTTGAGTCACATTACTTATTCACTGTTGTATCCACCCATAGTGTCTCATCCTTGTGTCATGTTCTAGTCACTACATGGTTGTATCCCTCATGTTCATGTCAAGGAACCCTCATTTCCTTGGCATTTACAAGTCTCCCTATGTCGACATCAACACATCTATTCCAAAAGATAAACCCATAGGTCCATCTACCTTGGCCTTATCATCATCAATGATGAGTTCCTATGGACCACCTGAGGGGAATCCTTAGCACCCCTTAGGAAGGTTGTTTCTCATGCGCTTGATATCAACTACACAATCACACCATTGAGATTCATATAGGGTATTGGTCCCCTCATTATTTGTTTGATGACTCTGGATGTCCTTCAACTATGGCACATTGGTGAGTCTCTTTGTAACCCTTCTATATTTTTTTCCTTTGGATATCGAGGTTGTGTTGGAAAAATTGTTCAGAAGCCCTTAGTTTGAGGATTCATGTTGTATCAATTTCTAGATACATTGCATTATACCTCCGATATTCGGACTCGTATTTATTTGAATCCTTACAGTTGGTATACACCTTTTGTATGTGCAAGAGAAAAATATTAGTTTAGTTGTTTTTATTCACATTTGCTTCACGTAGAGCTTTTTTTTTTACTGTTATTTACTAGGTTTTACTACAGTAATTGTATTTCCAATCCGTTCTACTACTAAGGCTTCCATAATTCTTAGTAGGTTCTTTCTTGGACACGCTAGTGTGAAAACAATAGCTACATATTTGGACACCATAGCTTCCACAACCTTCGCATTGTTTGGAAGATACAAATTCTTAAAATTCCACAATTCTAAGAACCATTATTCTCAAAGTCCACTACTCAAATTTACACTCCCTGTCACATGCCCCAATTTTGCAAAAATAATATTATCATATTTGATTTTATTTCAAGTCAATATGTTAAATTTTATGCTAAGTTGTAATTGATGACTCAGCAGAGTCAAGGATGTTGAATGTAATTATGAATATTTTAATTATAAATAAATAAAAGTGGAGACAACAGCTTGGGAGAGTTGTTGAAAGAGTGTTACTGGTCAAGTTGGTGGAGGAGACTGGGTGGAGAGCAAATATACAAGTGGAAGCATCCTCAAACACTTCCAATGTTGTAGGTGGCAACCTCTTTACATTTGGGGTCATGATCCCCCAAGAAAGTGGGATCAGAGCAGGTGGCTCAATTAATGAAAACTGACCCAAGAAAGACCTAGGCAATCTTAATAAAAATTCCCATTGAAGAGAGCTGAGGCTGCTCATTCCAGAGAAGTGTTCATTCAGGTGAATTTACTTCAGAGGATTTCATTGGGAAGGGAATTTGTGGAAGGTGTTTGAGGGGTAAACTGCAGAAAGTGATCTAGTGCAACTTTTTAGCTGAAGGATCTTACTGCTGAGTGTAGAGTGATTACTGAGTCATTAGACTAGTATTTTGTTGCTTGCTCCACCAGTTCTCAGCCAAGGAGACTAGGAACAGGCTCGGGGGTCCTAAGAAGATGCTGTTTGAATGCTCTCCAGGAGTTGGTAGGGAGGAACGACCTCCCAACGTTGTTGTTGTCTAGCTTAAACAAGTTCTACAGTCTTTTATTTTATTGTGTTAAAAGTTTATATATGAGACTGAATGATTAATGAATGATTAAAAGTTTTGTAGTGAACTGATAGAGATTGTAAACCTTTAGTTATTTGAAATATTGAATCTGTAATTGATGAAAATAATCCTAACCTGTGTTTTTCCACGTCTGGAATGGACCAAACCGTACTCTAGCACGGGAAGTATATTTTAAAATAGATGAAGGATATGATAGAAATCTGGATTGAATAGATTTATTATGTAGTTCAGAATAATGAAATAATTTATTTTTGCATATAGTTGTTTTCAGGAAAGAATATTAACATGTCTAGTTAAGTTTATTGTTTAAACCAGACTGTTGTAATAAGAATGCTAGCAAAGAAATAACCTTAATACTTTATAGGTAGCAGGTTTATTTCATTAGCAAGTTATACCAGTAAATAGTTTATTATTCTTATACGAAACTTTATTTTGTAAAATTATACTATTAATCTGTAACGGAGGCAAAAGAATTAACTTAGATAAAGCACTCATTTATTTCTGTGAAGAAAGAATAGAGATGTTTTACATAGTTTATTCTATTGTTCAAATTATCTAACCATGTCTACAAATGTTCATATTTCAAGTAGGGTAATACTAGTATAGTTATTTTCTATAAATAAATTAACTACAATAATGTAGAACATTGTAACAAGAAACAATAACAAACCTATCTATATGTTTATTTAAATAAAATAGACTGAATGCAATGGTAAATAACATTTAATAAATATTATTTATAAAAGAACTAATTCATTTAAATAATTTAAACAAAAGTTAATTATAAAAGAAAGTACAGGGTCGAAACCCTCATAGCATTAACATGGTAAATAATAATTAGTTAAACAATAATCCAAGGTTCTGAATTATTTAGTATTTTGAACAATAAAACTATTGCATATTATTACAGTCCTTAAAGGACAGTGAAAGATAACATTGGAAAAATAACACTATATACAGTGACAACAATTAAATTAAAAATTATTATGGAACTAAAACTTAAAGAATAAAATAAAGAAATTATTTTATACACAGGTCACCTATAGGAAAAACCCTTGCTCGAATATCTGAGCTTGTAAATAAATAATTATAATAGGAAGGAATAACAGATTAAGTTATAATAATACCATTAATGCAAGATAAATTTAAACAGTAAATATTTCTATTACACAGTCGAATAAGGGTAAAAACCCTAGTATACAAAATTACATTTAGAGCATAAAAATTAAATGAGTTCGAGCTCAAAATAGATAATCTCTATGCTTTAAGACTAAACAGAGTATGGCTTGATAGGCCACAAGATATATTAACATAACAGTATAAAGAAATAAGTAAAAAAACATTTACAAGTCACGGCTTGAGCCGGAGTACCTTGCTTGAAGCAAGGGTTTAACAAAAACTAAACAAGTAGACCGAAGAATAGTAACCCATGAAGGGTAACTAGCAGGCCGTAACTTTCCAACCAATAACTGTTCCTTAAGGACTGAACAAGCATGGAATGCCATTGGTTAACCTGGGCTTACCCATAGCCAGAGAGCTAGTCTTACTTGAATGTACTAGCTTCCAAGAGAGGTGCGAACCGTTACCTGTAAGGAGGAGAAACCACGCCAATTAAAATATGCTTCATACTGTAAACTGAATTAAGGTTAAGTCTTAAAATTTTTTAAAAACAATTTCATACCTGGAAGTGAAGGTTATGTAGCCACCGAGAAACAGTAGCACTGCCACCACCGAGACAAAGAGCCAAACCTTCATACTCCTTGTGACAGAGATGATATAGATGCATGCACAAGCCACTGCTAGCAGCAACAAGAAGAAATTTGAGCAACGGCCAGGCAAGAACTAGACATCGAAGTTGGAACTGTCACCACAATGCAAAGCATGAGAACAACACTCTCGAAACCCTACAACAAGAACAAAGCTGTAGCAACAGCAAGCAACTTTTTAGACTATCCCTACAGGCAGGCCATGAAGGAACGAGCTAGAAGCCACTCACAGGCCAGGCCGTAAGCCATAAGTCACGGCTCTCAACAAACTCTTGCAAAGGTAAAACTCACAGTGCGAACAAAAGTATGAGAATGAAAGAGATAAATTGAATGGTTTAAATCAGGACTCGGAGCTCATCTATTAAACAGTAGGGTAAGCATGGCGGCCATGGAAACAGTTGCAGAGTGGCCCGAAGGCCCGATAACCACAGAGGTGAATAACAAAGAGTAGGGTTGCAACAACTTTTATACTTCCAACACTTGGCCGAGAAGAAAACAAGTGGTCACTTAGATTTTTAACCATGCAGTGGGTCGACGCTATAGTCACTTGCATGCAATGATTTACAATGATTTATATCATAATCAGTGAACATTCATGCAAGATTTATTTTCTTTCAAATATTTTTAATGTTCCACGATCTTATATATATGTCAATCTACGGTTGCTTGGGCATAGAACCATGAACCCTCGGATCGTTGACAAGTTAAACATATTGTCATTATATAGTTCAGAACTATGATGATTGCATACCTATGTTTTATAACACAAAAATTAACCCATAAACCAATCGATGGAGTGGTCTAATGCCTCATTCTTTTACAATATCAAGTTATAACGTGAACTTTATAATTACTATGTTATCCATATTAAGCTATACGTTGACCTAGCAATCGATGCAACATTATTAACTATAGTTTTGCTCAAAGTAATGCATACATGAAAGCTTTAGATCATCGTTAACCATATATCCATTTCTTCATAGCACCGATATTATGTTATGATTATTGGTAAGCCTTGTGCTTGTCATTGACTTGGTTTATGGAGAAATCATATGATACTTTGGGAGATACCAAGTAAAAGGCTATTTAATCACCTAGCAAGCTATGATTTTCATTATAAAGTATTCCTAATAGTCTAAGCATGGCTAATCTTGTTACTACCAACATTTATGTTGTGACTTTATAAATTTACACAACATAGTATTATAGAATCATGAACTCTATAAATTTTACTTGTTTATAACCTGAATTACTGTTAAACGTGGATATCTTATAAACAAGATAGTTTGTGTGTGTTGGTGAGTGTCAAAACCCCAAAATTTTCAAAAATTTAAAAACTTTTAAATAGCAAAATTGTATGTTAACACAATCGTTAAATACTGATTAGTTAATGCTATTTATTTTGTAACTGTAAGATCTTTACTTGGTTGGAATGATAGTTGAGTTTTTCTTTCTTCAGTTTTCTGATTTTTCTCTGTTTGCAACAGCAAGTGGATATACTACGTTAGACTGGGCTTACTTAGCTGTAAAGCTAACGCACACAGTTTTCCTTTATCTTACTGATTGACAGGTAAAGTTTTTGGGATTGCTGCTAACAGATCATTCTAGAGTAAATAAATCATATGCTGTTATCAAGTGCTTTCAGTAGAGAACTAAATGCATGTTAAACGGACTATTCAGCTTCTACAGGTATAGCCTCCTTTATTTCATTTTTGATATAAAGCAATATATGATGAGAAAGGTTAAAAGACACTAAAGAAAAGAATTGTCATTTCCCGATATATCTATGAACTCTTCAGTTGAATGGACATTCAGAGACAAGGATGGCAGTTTACATAGATTTCTTTTCCAATACTGCCTATAAAAATTATTGAAATTACTAGCACTAGTAAAAGCTGCAAAAGTAATGTTCATTAGCGAATTTAAAGGTTGACAAAGCCTATTACAGTTTTTAAAATGTCGCCCTTTTTGATTGGTTAATATCACCAGTTCAATTCATGTAAATAAACAGAGTTCTTTGAATAATTATGGACATAGACATTTATAATAATATAATTCATGATAAAAGAACTATTTCCCATGTTGCACATGGTCACTCCTTGAGAAAATAACTCTTAAAATAATAACACTTGACAAGTAAAAGCATGGGTTAGACTCCTTGTTAACGTTATTACATTATGGTAATTGGTCGCAAGGTATATACTGTATAATTTATGCGACTATAACTCTACAATTAGATTTCATTAGTCTTGTAATTTAAGTTCATTGATTATACTATAATCAAATGAACTAACCTCAAGTGAGGTCTCCCAATGTAACTTTTACACTCCAATTACTGAACTAGACTTAACAATAACAAGTCATCTTTGTAGTTCATGGTTTTAGTATGAGGATCAATATTCTGGCTTTAACATTACAAGCCATTATTCCAAAGTTTTAATGCTTCGTTGAATGTAAAATATATTACACTATGGTTAACATAAAATAGTATATAGTTTATACATATTGCAATGTAATATTTGTTTTTATACTTGATCATTAACATTATGGTGTTTGACCTTATCCAGGTCAAGGTCGAAGGGTGATTATATAACGCCTTCATATCATGATTATGTTGGCAAAAGCCATGATATGGAACTTTCCCAATATGATTTTGTTGGTCAAAAACAATGCTACGAAACATTAGGGATCGACCCACTTATTGGCAATAATTTATGGGATAACGTGGCTGCCTCCTCGCCATGCATTGGGCAATATAAGTTGACTTGCCTCCAAAACGATTCAGTCCTCCTCTCGCCTGCGGGATTTGAGCTCTCCTCTGCCAAACCCTAGTGGTTCTTGCTGGTCGATTTTGCTTGGAGACAGCCTGGTGTGTAACCCATCTTCGTAGTGCTCCTGCGTGAGCTGTGTTGAGTTACTCCTTCGTGGGCTGCGTTGCATTGCTCCCTTGTGGCTGTATTGCATTTCTCCTTCGTGGCTGCGTTGTAATGCTCCCTTGTGGGCTGTATTGCATTTCTCCTTCGCGGCTGCGTTGTATTGCTCCCTTGTGGGCTGTGTGGAGTTAATTCTTTGCAGGCTGTGTTGTATCGTTACTTTGTGGGCTCTGTCAAGGTGCTGTTCGATTCTCCCGGTGATGAAAGGGTTCCAGTACCCTCGTTTCAGTCTGCTTACTGCTTGCTCCTTCACAGGTACGTCATTAAGATTACAAAGTGATTTTTATTTCAAGTTTTGTTTGCTTAAGAAACTGTTAGGGTTACTAACTTAAGGTTTCTTTTTACTTGGCAGGTTGGCCTTCCACTGTCATTTTCCCTTCGATGGCAGACTTGCCCTTCAAGGTCGTAGCTGTTGCGCAAAGAAAACATAGCTCGGCGCTTCCTGGTAAGCCCGGTCCTTCGAT
>LPNX011008079.1:5370-26923 GCA_001517045.1 Pseudotsuga menziesii
GCTACGACCACAATGAGTTAAGATTTAAATACCTGGCAATTGGCAAATTAGCACTCTGCCGATTCTTCAAACCAGTCTCAGCTCCAACGCTCTTCTTCGTTCTGTTATTTTTTGCCTAAAGAAACCTAAGCCAAAGCATAGATGCAGATACAATTTGAGATGCAGGTGCAGACCTCAGCAAAAGCAAAGATCTAGATGCAATTTGAGCAGCAGGATTTCTTACGCAGCACGCAATCCTCAATAAATTTTGCATTTATGGACCGCTGATCACCACCCACCATTCATTAATAGCTAAATATTACGAATTAACTCAGAAACGATCAGCGACGAACCGAGTTCTCCAAGAAATGGCAAATCGTTTCTGGACAAATCGTTGTGCAAAACGATCAGCTTGTAAGTTACTTTCATATGTGATGCCTACGATCACTTTGATGTTTGTTTTGGATGTTTCACTTCCCTGCCACATTAATAGTCAGGTCAGACCATGAAAATGACACTTCACTTTATATTTGCAGTTCGCAATGATGCATATTTCCTTTGATAAGCAACCATGACATACTATGAGAAATAACAAATGCTTTCTGGTAGGTACTTTAACTCAGAGGAGGTTAACCTCAGGTCTCGCTAAAGAATATCTTGAGCAGTACAAGGCTGTGAATGCCTCAATCAAAGATACCTCTTCGAAGCAGAATTTGGAGGTTAAACTGAAACTTTTACTTCTGATCTTACTATTTAAGCTTTATATCAATGATTAACTTGGGTTAAGGTTATAGATTGAACTTTGCTTGCCTCAATTTCTGAAGTATACCCACTAGAATTGCAGTACCGTTTATTCTCATCTTCTATATTGCATTTGCTGCCCATAAGCATTGTACTTCTCTCGTCTCTTACTTTAATTCATCCTCTTACTTTATTTCATCCCAAATCTCAGTCTATGTTATGTGACTGAACAGGGTGGCCCAACATACACCTTCTTTACTGGTTATGGTATCTGCCAGATTTGAGTAACCTTTGAATATTCCATACGATACTTCTGTTACAGTTTGTCAATATCTTCACCAATTGATATTTTTGTTGGTTTTCTTCAGATGTGATCCATGTTGGCTGGTCATGCTTTAGCTTCTTTATCTTCAGACTTACTAGCTGAATCTGGTGGAGGAAAGTCTTTAAATGCATATTGTTCCTCTTAAAGAAGAAAAGTGGGCTTTTACTTTTTGTGAGGTTGCAAGAGTCAACTGGTTTAAATGTGGGCTTTTACTTTTTGTGAGGTTGCAAGAGTCAACTGGTTTAAATGTGAATCAAATGTCGGTTCAAGCAATCAACTAAGCAGCAAATAATGTCTTCTTGATCAGTGAAATTTTTTAGGGCAAAATTTCACCATTGAATGAAATCTGAGGTGCTAAAATATTCTATCAGCAACCTTTTTACATTGTAATAGTTTCTAAAGTTTAGCCAAAAAAATATACTTCAGCTGTAAATATTTCATGTGTTAGCCAACTGTTTTTTTAACCATAATCAATATATCACCTGTCCAATTCCATCCTCTGCAATTCAGATGGAGATTCATTCCAAGTTGTCGAGAAGTGTAGTGCACAATGCATTTCACCCTAGGATTGATGAGTCTTCCATTTCTATTTTTTGCCAGGCTGCAGTTCACCCTTGGATTAATGAGTCTTTTATGTGGATTAAAACCATGAATACATTTGAGGTGAAATTTTGTGCAAGACTTGATAGAATCTGATTCTAGAAGTATTATTTTGTCAGTTATTGAGTCTCTGATTAATTAAGAGGCAAGCCAAATTATCAGATTATATTGTGTGTTTTTGTGTCAAATTAGAGGGTATTTTGGTGAAGGTTTGAAGCTAGTAAGTACTTACCACTGCAACTTAATTCACGGGCAATATTTCTGTTGAGTACTTTGATTTTCTTCGCATGGGTGCTTTTCACGTTTCTTAAAATGGTCAAGAATTGTAGATTCCTGGAAGAGTTAAGGTTATGGAGTTTTTGAGAATATCTATGTATACAAGGCCTTTAAGAAAATATGCATAGTGATTTCTCTATATAGTTGTAATTTCTCTTTAATATCAGGGTGTATTTGTGGATATGGAAGTGGGTGTTAAAGATTCAAACTCAAGGCTTTCTGTTCTTGGGAGAGAAAGAATTGAAACTCTAGAGTCTATATAGTTGAGGACAATTGTGACTAGCTTTGTTGCCAAGAATTTATTTTTCTTTTTGTTCTAGAATTTCAGTCTCAGGCCTAGTGAATCGACAGATGACAGCAGTATATTTATAGGTGTGGTTCAAAATCTTCTCTGCTTAGAAGCTGGGTCGAGAATATGTCACCTCGAGCTAGGGGATAATAAGTTCTTGAACTAGCTGAGGACATCCTTATACTATAAGAAGCCAAGGGAGTGGTCGTGCTCAACTATCTTTTGGACTCCAATTTATTTTGGGTAGTCTTCAGGTTTGGTCATTTGGAGGAGGGGGGGAGCGTTACTAATGGTGGATAAGGTGAGAACTCCTCCGATCTTCATGCCTTTGAAGTTCGTAATTTTGGTTGATGTTTAGAAAATATAATTGATAGGAGACCAAGATTGATCATTGAAGTTGAGATTAAACCATTTGTTGCAGAGACTTAATTTGTTGATGGCTGAATTTGCCACTATGTATAAACCCCAGGTTTGGTTGAGAGTAGGTTTTCCTTCTTCCCCAACATGATGCTCTCCAATTGATTGTGATTATCCTATTATGTGTTTAGATTTTCATTTTATGATTATTTAATTATATACGTGCTTTCTAAAAAGTTAATATCTATGAAGAACTATTTAATGGCAATTATTATACACACAAAACCTACAAACTATTTTATTATTACTATATAATAAGTTGTTGTGTCGAGTTGAAATGAGACACTATGGATGGGTATCAATAGATGGAAAGATTTGGAGTGGAGAATGATTGTGGATGAGTGGTTGGTAGGAGAATTTTATTATACAAAATGGAAAGAGAAACAACATTAGGGAAATAAGGTGCATTATGGCGTGTTTGATGAAGAACAATATTGATGTAGAAGTAGAGTCATCCAAGAGAAATAAGGTGCTTTATGGCGTGTTTGATAAGAGCGATTTTGATGTAGAAATAGAGTCATCCAACATAAATAAGGTGCTTTATGGTGTATTTGATGAGATCGATTTTGATGTAGAAGTAGAGCCATCCAAGAGGAGGAGAAGGGATGTTGTGATTAAGAAGAGGGATTGAAACAAATACGTGAATTTTGTTTCCATGGGATGGTGATGCCCTTTGAGGAAATTGGTAAGAAGAAGATTGAAGAAACTAACACGGAGGATGGGCTAAAAGTCAAGGTCTTGAGAGTAGGATAATGGTTTTCTTACTTTCACATTTGGGAAGAAGATTAAGGAGAGCATGGAGAGGAGAGACAAGGAAAGTGACTTATCTAGGCCTCTTCAAAGAGATCTAGGGAAACTACTAAAACTTTTCTAAGGAACGTTGAGATCAATGAGTTTAAAAAGCATACCAAAGGCATTGGGATGAAACTTTAAGAGAAAATGGGTTTTAGGGGGGAGTGTGCTTGGAAAGAATAAGTATGGGATATGCATTCTATCAAGGTGGAGTTGAGAGCATAGAATATGGGTATGGATTTTATTGATTTTAGAGAGACATCTATTGGTTTGCCTTCTTTTCCTGTGATTGATGAACAAGTTGAAAATATGAAAGAGCTTAAGCACTAGGGGATAGAGAAGCTTTGGTTGAAGGACAACTAGAGCAATAATAAATAATAAATCATGCCCAAAGAGATTTTAACTAAAAAACAGGAGCAGGTGTTTGATTTGATTGATGAGAGGCCCTCAAGTGAGGATGTTGACAAATCTCAAAAGCTTGAGGACAAAGCATAAGGCCATAGATCTGGTACACTAGCTAGGGTTGCAGTAGAGTGTAAAGTTGATCATTGATATGGAAGAGGTAGATGTTCGTAAGTTTGATAAGAATTTAACACATGAAAGGGAGTTTGTAGCAATATATCGAAAGGAAAAGGATCAACTTCAAAAAGAGGTCGAGCAACATTGAAGTAGACTTTCTTTGCTAGGTACTGCCTGATTGTAGCAATGGATTTCTTGTCATGCTTGTTCCAGTCTTCGTCTGTCATCGATGAGGGTTTATTTGCTACTCCCTCAATTAGCAAATATTGGTCCTTTAAAATTGGTCTGCCTTCCATTTGTGATTTCCATAGGGAGAATTTGACCCCATTCAATTTCTCTATATTGTTCATTGCTGTAGTCCCCATGTTGCTTCAAATTATTTACTATGTATATTTGTTCTGGTCATTGTTATTGGGACTCCCTCTTCCAATTCGTGCCCTCCACAAATCTCACGGGCTTACAGGTGGATGAACGCACAACTAGACAACCTCTCATGGGTGGATTCTTGTGCGCTCTGATACTAGTTAAATACATACCTACATGCTGGGATCCTCTGTTATACATTCCCCCGTTTCAAAAGATTGAGCCTTCAACACGTTAGATATCTACCATAATTTTGCAATGGACTGGAAACACAACATCTTTGCTATTATTCCATACAACAATTTTATAATCTAAAATAACTTTGAGAGAATTCACATCAAGCAAAGCACAAAACGTTTCAAGAACAGGCACACACAAAACATGGCAAAAATTTTGATTTTCTATTATTCTCATCAGCACACTAAAAAACAAAAATACAAGCCAAAAAATTCAATATTTTACAATGGACCTTTTTCATTACAAAGCGTCTAGAGCCTTTGAGTGCAGTCGGTGTGGAGATGGCTTTATCAAGAAGCCTCTAATCAATTATTGCAACATTTACAATTCTAACTACCAGTAAACACATGAGGACTAAGTTGGCTTTAATGAGAGAGCTATTGCACGGTTCATAATTGCTGTAATTTAGCCTCACCAACTAACAACTCCTAGATTTGTTATCTATTTAGATTATCATTAACTTCATATTCTACATCATCAATTAAAAATAATAATTTTTCTCCATTCTCTTTTCAAAAAAGTCATTAGGATTTTATATTTTTTCAGGGTTGTGGAAGTGGAAGTTGAAGCTTTGAGTGGTGAGAAAAAATCTTGCATCAACAATAATCATATTTTCCCTGAACTAATGGTCTTGCATCATCCGTTTGAAAAAATTCACAAGGATTTTATCATTTTTAGGGTTGTGGAAGTGAAAAACCCATTGATATGTGAGATAAAAATTGAGATAAAAATTGCATCAATTTATGAGTGCTATTCTTTATGCCTAGATGCCCTCAAATACCTGTAAGAAGGATGAAGATGCTGAAGTGTTGAAGCTCATATGGATTTGGATGAACTACCCTCTTGAATTGACTAGAACGGATAAGTTTCATCGTCGAAATCAATGACGGCTAAGGAATTCACCCTCAACCCTAAATAACTATCAAAGCTCTCAAAACCAATTCTCAAAAGTTAATAATAACAATGGATACCTTTTTGGTTCGACTTATCTTCTTATATAGCTTTTAGGGTTTACATGACTTAATTTTTGCATGCATGCAAACCTAATTGCTCATTGACGCATGCAAGGTGAAATAAGGCCCGCATGCTTGTTGATATCTACTCCAATGGCCTTTTAAAATCTACTAATGATCTAATAACACTGAAGTGATGTTCCTTTCTACTCTTGGTGATATTAGTCCTCAGTTATTCCATTTTCTTAAGTACCCGCTTGAACATATGGGAATAAAATAGGTTCACGAGTGTCTTTGGGTGATTTAATTAAAAGAGGACATTATGGTCCTCCCTGCTTGAAATTGCTTGTCCTCAAGCAATCTTTTACTGACATATCGAACCATCTATCCTTGTTTATTCTTGTCAATTTTTATCAACCAGTTTATTTCATTGTGAGGTGGCTCTTCTTTTTCTTCGAATTTATGTTTCTTCTCTCCCATGATCTGTATTCCCTCCTTGTATCTTCTTGGGTACATGTGAGGATTAAACATCCTAGATTGGGACCCTTGCCCAAATTCCTTGGTGTGCATCATACTTTTGTTTGGAGGTCTACCCAGAAATCCCTTCTCATATCACTGACCCTTTCTAGAAGTCTTATGTGTTGGACTTGGCCATTTTCTCGTGCGAGTATTGTCCTCATGCTTGAAAATGGTGGTCGTCCTTTTTGTTGTCGCTGACCCTAAGGATTCATTGGGCATTCTCCTTAGGACCACCCTTTTTCCATCTAGTGCTAGGAACTCTGAAACAGTAAAATATGTTTCTTATAAAAATAACTAGTATAAATAAGCCAGAAACTCCATGAATGGATAATAATAATATAATTGATAAATATTCGATGATGATTTACATTTACAAGGGTTGGACTAATATAACTCCATTCATGACTTTCCAACGTAAAGTCACGATTCTCTAATAATGATTAATAATTAATCATTAATTATCTATTAATATAATATTAATGTTAATATATATATATAAAACATCATCTTCCCCTTAAAAGGGAGCTTTGTTCTCAAAGCTTATTGAAGACAGAAGTGAGTAGAGGCACAACCAATAGAGGAAGGGAGGCACAAGTGTGGGGGGTGTCACGAAGGAAGAGGAGGATGGAGTTGGCTCGACGGGGAAGCGTGTAGGCCGGTGCGATGCTGATATTGATGCGGGATGGAATGTCGATGAACATGGGCAATGAGAGCGGACATGTGATAGTGACAATGGAGGATTTGTCCGATGGTTGATGCATCATGATGTCGAGGAGGGCACATGAAGGAGGACGATTGGTCACGTGAAGGAGTCGGGGCTGGCATGGGGTGTAGGTAAGGGTGATGAAGGGAGGTGGTTGGCATATGGGGCAGAGAGATTTGGAGTGTGCAGGAAGATGTGTGAGGATTGCAATGAGAAGGTGAAGTGTGGCCTCTATGGAGAATGAGGAGGGTTGGTAAAAAGCTTATGCAGGTTAAAGACCTAATTTTAAAGAAGCTCTAGAAATATTGGCCACCAGTCGAAATTTGCCCAAGAAGGGGATTTGATACCAATGAAACAATAAAATATGTTTCTTATGAAAATAACCAACACAAATAAGCCAAAAACTCCATGAATGGATAATGATAATATAATTGATAAATTTTCGATGATGATCTACATTTACAAGGGTTGGACTTATATAAGTCCATTCATGACTTTCCAACATAGAGTCACAACTCTTTAATAATTATTAATCATTATTGATTAAATATCTATTAATATTAATGTTAATGTTAAGATATATCTTCCATAAGGAAAATATACATCACTCTAAATTAAAGAGTAATCATGAATTGTCCACGTGAGACTTGCATTACATCAAATGTTTCATAATGTATCAATTACAATCCCAAGCCTTCATGCATTTACAGTTTCTTTCTACCCTCGTAGCTTGCCGATCTCATTCTACCTCAAAATAAGTTTTTTTTTGGTACAAGTTTTCCAATATTTACACAAATGGAAATCTGGATTTATCCTTAGTTGTCTTATTTTGTTCTTCCTGGAAGGGTTGCATTCTTGTAAAAATATTTTCTTAAATCAAGGTAAAATATTTCTTCACCTGTCTATTTTTGAGTTCCTCTACTTCAATAACCCCCAGTTGTAAAGCCAAGGCCATGTTGGATAATAGATATGCTTCTCCATTGATTTCTCTGTAGATATGAGCGAAGGAGGCAGATTCAAAAGAGTTCATTACATGTAGAATTTCTGTTAGGATATGTTGCAGCTGGGGGGATTTTTTTGGGGACTTTCCATTAGCCCAAGCTATCACCATTTTGGAATCCCCATACAGTTGCATCCTTTGCACGTTTTTCTTTTGAGCGATCTTGAGAACCACCAAAAGGGATGTTAACTCTACCTCGCTATTAGTAGCCCTCCCCGGTGCAAATTTAATACATATCTTGGAGGTATCTGACATGTATATCAGTCCTCCTGCGCCTCCTAGTTGTGGTGATCCTTGAATGGCTCCAACAAAGAATGCCCAGGGCTCGCTTTTGATAATGTATGGAGCAAAGATTACTCGTTGCTTCCTTGTTTTTTCATCTTTTTTTGTGTTCTTGAATTTTCTGCATTAGGATAGCAGAAGGAATGTTTGTTGGGATCCTTATATTTTGGAAAATTACTTGATTTTGAGTTTCCGAAATAGTGTATACAAAGAGGGCAGGTAATGCATCGAACTGACTTACCCCATCTGCTTGCCACCATTTATGGGTTCATTGTTCCAGCATTGCATCCTTTTGCGCTATCCTAGTTTTAGCAATGTTCTCGGTGACTTAGTCTCAAACAACTCTTGCATAAAGGCACGATCTGAATACGTGAGAAGATTGTTTCTCATTCACATTGCATAATACACACATACTTGGGCCATGGAAACCTCTTTTCTTTAAATTTTCCCAGGTTAGAAGTTTGCCATTTAAACCTAACCAGAGAGTCAATATTGTTTTCAAAGGACTCTGTATTTTCCATATAATGCTCCACCACCATTTCTTTTCTCCTCGAAAGGTTTCTTATATGATTACTTCATAACGAAGTTTGGCCCAGAAATCCCCGTCTACCTCATTCTTTGTCCAGATTAATTTGTCTTGCTCCCCAGCTTCCAAATGCACAAAATTGAAAAACCAATTTGTTTACAAATATATTCCATTCCCTCGCTATGTCTCCATATAAAGCCAATTCTTGAGAATATTTCCAACCACTTCTCCCCCTCTGTTTCGGCTGTTGTGCTTGGGCGCCCGTTAGCACATATATATTCTGTGCTTGCAACTTTTCTTTCAATTCCGCTGTTAATAGAAAATATTCTCCTGATCCTACCCATGAATCCGCACCTATTCTTATCTTTTTTTCATCTTCGATTTTCTATGCTGTCTAATTAACTATAAAGGGGAAGGCCAGCATAAGCTTTCCATCCTACTGGCCCGTTTTTGTAGGATTTGGATGGGTTCCGAAACCATTCATCAATTGGGGAGTTGTTACAGTATTTGGTTTTCATAACCCTTCCCCATAGTGAGTTTGGACTCTGAGCCAGCCTCCATAGTGTTTTGGCTGCTAATGCTCTACAAAACAATTCTGGGTTTTTTATGCCCCATCCTTCAAGATTTTTGGAGAATTAATGTTAAGACATACATACATACATACATACATACATACATATATATATATATATATAACAAACTCCATCTCTAATGTTTTTTAACTTGTTGAATATTTCCCAATTGAGTACAACCATTGTACTCCCAAAACAATGCTCGTGTTTGACACATCTACCACAAAACATTCATCGACCAATGTGTAATTCCCAAGTTGTACCTGTAACTGAGGTATTCTCTGTGTGCATTTCATCTTTTCATTGCCAACCATGACAACAATAAAATCCCTCAAAGTCCTTGGTGGGAAGTCTTTTCCTCTCTACCCAAGAGGCATCTATAAAGTTGTGGGTGGCCCCACCATCAATCAAAGCAATGACACGTTGTCACTGGACACTTCCCATGATCCTGATTGTATAGAAGGTGGGGATTCTCGTGAAGCTAGCAATAGTTTCTCTCTGTGGCAATTGTTCCAATTCTATACTATGTATTTATCCATCCTTCATTTACCTCATTGTTATATGAAAGTACTTCGATGAGGTGTACCTTCCTTTTACCCATACATTTTATGGCCTAGTGGTACCCAAGGCTCTTTGCAGTTGAAACATAAGTTATTCCTTCTCAAATTTCGTTCTATCTCCTCATCCACGTATTCCTTCCGGGGAATTGTATTTTCCTGGTTTTCTGGCAGGTTGGTGGGTTTTTGTGGAGGCTTTCTCTTGGGCACAAAGTTTTGCAGGTCTCGAGTCCTACTAATAGCATCTTGCAGAGGAATTGGCATGTAAGCCTCCACCCATCCACGAAGTGGATATGTTGGTGCTTCTGTAAATAGCATGATCAACCGACTCTCTGATATGTCAGATACCATAACTGCAATTCTCTAGAACTCATATATGAAGGCCTCTGCACTTCCTGTCTGCTTGAGCTGGGCTAGCTCCCTGAAATGAATCTTTGGGTCCTTCTTGTTAAAGCGCTCCATGAGCCTCTACTTGAAGTCACTTTGTGAGGCGATAGTGTTGTGACCTAGTGTCACAAAGCCGTGGTTCCACCACTCATGGGATTCCCTATCTAAAAGCATTGTAGCCAACTTGATTGCATCTGCCTCCGTCATGGGGTTAAGTTGGAAGTAGGTGTCCAAATTCTTTACCTAAATTCTAGCTGAACAACTAGATGTCCCATCAAAGTTGGGGATAGTTAGTTTCCCCATTGTGCGTTGTGGCTCAAAGTTCTGATTAAATTATATGTTGAACCCTCTTGGCCCGTTCCTTCTTTTCATATTGCAAAAATATGAGAAGTTCATGGCTGAGTGAAAGTCATCTCCAAGTTCCATGTACTCTTCTAGATAGGCCCTAAATGGCTCCTTCGACTCTTTAGGCATAATCGGTCCCGTAGTGGGATTCTCTAAAAATTGAGGCATGGTAGGTCTGGAAGGCTTGTTGTATGTGTGAGGAGTATTCTGCATAGTGGTGTATTCATGTCTCCCATTGATACTGATGGATACCCTATCTCCTTGTGGGACCTGTAGCTTGTTCTAATCTTGCCCTGGTTTATCAAGCCACCTGTTTATTGCCTGTGACATCTCTTTTTGTCCTTTGGCCAAGTCATTTAAAGCACCGATGAGGATATGGAGTGCCATCCTTTCCTTCTCTTCTGAAGTTCCTTTTCCCTTATCAACCTGTGAATATTTCATATCCTTTGATTTTGTATCGTCTAGGTTGATTTCCTCTAGATTTGGATCTTATGTAATCCTGCCTCTTCTTCTTTTGTATGTCACAAACTTAATTTCTTCTAGATTCATTTATTGTTCATGTTCAAGCCCATAGCTGGCGAGGAACATGCTCTGATACCACTGTAGTATCCCAAATTGTGGATTCTACCTATTGCATGTGTTTCTTTTCCTTGTTTTATTGTAGTTGCTAGTTCTTTTGGATTATTGATTAAGCTGCAGGGTTTTGTATGACAATTGATTATTCAATGACTCATTGCATGTCATAAATAAACATCATAAATCCTATAATACCAAGCTTGAGAATGCTGATAGAATATATAGATTTGAATATGCAAGTGTGATAGTAGATATACTTCAAATTTATCAGTGATAACCATATATCGGACTAGTATTTTTGACCTTAAATAGAGATGACAGTGGATTGTTGAAGGCTACAACAGTTGCAATCTTATAATTAGATCTTAAGTAGAGATGGCAGCGAACTGTTGAAGGTTGTAGTAGCTGCATTCTATAATAATATTTGTTTGTACAATGTGATAAGAGTGTGTTGCAAGAAAAAAGCGTCCAACTAGTAAGTATGCAGTCCTAGACTGAGAATAATTCCCATGTGAATTGATTCATGGCTTCCTCAATGAGATCCAACCTCCTGATGACAGTGAAATTTTCCTAAGGATAGATCAAGTCTCTAAAATAGTAATTCGTTGCTTGCAAGATGGAGTCGCTGCTCTTAAAAAAGATGCTACCGGAATAGAGATCGTTGCCTTTTAATGCTTGAATCAAACTTTCCAAGACTCCCACGATTTCTTTGAGGGTAGATTGAACCTCCCAATTCACTATAACTTTGCTATATTGACTAATTAACGTAATCATGAATAAAGTGCCGATATAAATCCATATTCACTGCTTTTTGATGTAGGAATGAAGTCATACAATAGAGCCACAACTTCACAAGGGCCCACACAACTCCCAATGAAGAATACATTGCTCTCTCGTTGAATTGAGGCACCTCTCCTTGAAGAATAATGATGTCCACCCCCTTACAAGAGATCAGTCAGCAGTGGTGAATAAGATTACTGCTCCCACCCTATATGTATGCACCCTTGTTGAGAAAAGGGAATCTCTGCTCACAATTGATGAATGCGCCCTTCCTCAATTCTTTATGCATGTATGCCCTCAAATCCCTGCTAGAAGGATGAAGATTGTGAAGTGTAGAAGCTCGTATGATACATCTAGATTACCTAACCTCTTGAATTGATTAGAATGAATAAGTTTCACTGCCGAATCAATGATGGCTAAGGAATTCACCCTCAACGCTAAATAACTCTTAGAGCTTTGAAAACCAAATCTCAAAAGTGAATAATAACAATGGATACCTTTTTTGTTCGACTTATCTTCTTATATATCTTTTAGGGTTTGCATGAATTTAACTTTTGCATGCATGCAAACCTAAATGTTCATTGATGCATGCAAGGTGAAATAAGGTCCGCATGCTTGTTGATATCTGCTCCAATGGCCTTCTATAATCTACTGATGATCTAATAACATTGAAGTGATGTTCATTTATGCTCTTGGTGATATTAGTCCTCAATTATTCCCTTTTGTTAAGTACTCGCTTGAACCTATGGAAATAAAATAGGTTAACATGTGTCTTAGGGTGATTTAATTAAAAGAGGACATTACACATCATGCCTGAAAATGTAATTACAAAATATACATGAGAATAAATCAGTGAGTCCTTATTATGAACTTTAATTGACTATGTAGCAACATTTTTATTTAATTGACAAATAGGTAGTGTGCAACTCTAATCTTAGTTTATGGAGAATCTAGAATCTAACCAAAATGAGTTGCAATACAAATGGTTAGGTAGTTCCAAGATTTCCCTGAACTCAATTTTATCTAAGTATCGTCAAATTTATGTCATAGATTAAATCTTGTTTTTACGTGCTATTGAAAGTCACATTCTTGAGCAGAATACCCTTCTCAATTGCTTGAATCAAAGGGATTGCCAAAGAGAATATAGCAAGTCTCGCCAAAGAGAGTATAGCAAGTCCTTATTTTTTCTTGATTGGACCAATGCATTGTTGGTAGCAA
Source organism: Pseudotsuga menziesii (assembly GCA_001517045.1). Lineage (NCBI taxonomy): Eukaryota > Viridiplantae > Streptophyta > Pinopsida > Pinales > Pinaceae > Pseudotsuga > Pseudotsuga menziesii. Next base: position 18,327 of record LPNX011008079.1, read on the forward strand.
ATTCCTAGAGCTATTTCACTTCTTGATTGAACTAAGGTAATGTGCCATAATCATTATTGAATGATTGGCATGTCTCATGGATTTTTAACTAATTCTACAAGTGTTATAAAAAGTTGCAAACTTGAGAGGACTTTGTAACCTACTCTAATATTTGATTTATATGTTGATTTAACATACATTCATAAGCATACATGCAAACCTAGATATTTCATCACAAAACTTATAAAACATTGCCAAATTAATCAATTGCAAGTGATTAATTAAAACATTTCCAATGGCAGCAAAATATGCCATTTACTAGATATTATGCTCAAAAGTCACAAGGCTTAGGGTTTTTAGGGAGTAAATGGCTATAAAAAATGAGTAAAACATGTCAATTATAAAATCTATTCATGTCCTTGTTTCTTTCTCTATTATTGCTTCTATTTCTTTCTTTGTTTTTACATCTACATTTGTTGCTTCTTCCTCTTTTTCTAGCTACAAGTCTTATTGTTGAGTACTACATCCCCCAAAAGTAACTGAGACCTGTGGTTTAATGTCCAATTTCCATTTCAAGAATGCTTTGTGCTCCATGGCATTCATTCTTAATGTCATAATAAGTAAAATGGGTCATCGTCTCCTTTGGATGCTAAGATGAGGCATTGCAATTTCTTTGCACCTCATCTTCTTGGTTGTTGTGTTAGGTTGTTGTTGAGATATTGCAATTTTAAACCTATTCAGTTGAATGTGACCCAACAAATTCCTTCAACATACAACTCAACCCTAAAGATCACTGCCCATAAACAACAAACGAATGAGGCTCTCTTCTTTGTGGCCTTTTTGGAAGATCATTACATCTTGCTTCAACCCTTTGGGATGACTCAGAAAGTTCTCATCAATGTGCTACATAGTGATTGTACTTGTAATTGCCTCCTCTCCAATATTGAAAATATGTTATCATTTACATGCAATTCATCCACACCTCCACAAGTTTGACATTTTCATGCCCTACTACCAATTTAGTTTCCAGCTGATCATTATTATACTTCTTCATCGCCTCAAATCTAGTTTGCTTATTTTACAATGAGGAGAAAGAGACTATGACTTGTACATCTCCATTATATGGAGTTGGAGACCATCTAAGCATTTGGGGAAACATAGTTACACATTTATAGTTCACACAACAAATTATCTCTTGGAGTGTTATTCAAAAAACATTTCATAGAATTTCCTTGGATTTTGGATATCCACAACTTGATGATAAACAATCCTCTCAATTAGAAACATATACCATTGTTTCTTCAAATACAAAGCATATACTCTCACTTTTGGTCTAGAATCCAACATCTCATCTGCATACTAAATTTTTTTCTCACACATGAATGCCAATCTTATCACTTCATTAACGTTCTGCCGGTTTCTTTTAGTGGTTTCACAATTTCAGTCTTTATTCCACCATTTTCATTCATCAATTGCTGCATGGGGGATTCACCTTGTTGAGCAATATCTTATCACATTCATTCATAAAAGGGGGCTTTTAATTGTGAAAAATAAGGTCAATATATTGTAGGTGTTGGGGGTTAAGGAATAGTGTATGGAGGGGGTTTATAGGTAATGGGGGGCATAAAAAGGGGTTTCTAGTAAAAGTAAGGAATATATTGCAAAAATAGGGGTTTTTTAATTGGAAATATGTATTGGGAGGGGGGTTCAACAAAATGAATTTTGTAAGTAATTATCAATATCTAGTGAAATTAGGGGTATTCTTTAATATCCCATAAACGAAGGTGCTATGACATAGTTTCACTAAATGAATAACCCGTGAATTGCTGTAAGCTATGTGAATATTCAAGAAAAGTCAAAGCAATTTTTTTAGTAAATGAATTAACTCCATGGTGAGGCTCTTGAATGGAAATGACTCTGTAGGCCTCAACGACTGCTTCCCACTTAGCAACTTTAGCATGGACATATACAACTTTCTACCCCTATTTGAAACTTTTGATTACTTAAAAAACCCTAAACTCCCCTCAACTCATTGAGAACATACAACCCCCACCCCTTTAGGACTAGGATGCATATTGTATTTGGATACATCAATCTTTTCAGTGCCAATAATCTATACCAGATCTCCCCTATCTTCACTGAAGTTTACAATATGAATAGAGGAGGAGATCCCTTTGTCCATCTAACTAGCTAACCCTTAAAAATGGTTTAGGGGAGAAGTCTGAGGATCTGTTATGTTGGATAGGTTGGAAACAAAATCATGAGATCCCCCCCTTACATTCTAGGATCTTTATCCCTTGACCCAAAATTTAAATAATATTCAAACAAATGTCAATTTGTAGGAGCCTTAGGATTTTAGGATTTACCAATACTTGCAAAAAGAAAATCCTCCTCCTTGGATTCTAAATGAAGTGTAACTTGAGGGATATCCACTACTTTTGAACTATCTGCAAAGACTTGTGGGACTTATGGAACTTTATCCAAATCCTTTGATTAATGACTTGGAGCTATAGGCGCAAAATGTTCCTAAGCCTCTCTTATAAACCCAAACTTTGTCACCACACCCCTCGATTTGTGAACACAATTTTGTTTCGAATTTGGTAGACTAAATTCCTCCAGAATATTTCCATAAACATGACACCTCATACAACAAAAGGGAACTAATGTTTGTACACATTATATACCTCGTTTTTTCAAAGCAGTTGATTTCAACAAGCCCTCTTTTAAACCTAAAGTAACAAGCATACAAGCAACATTCAATTTCCAAAAACCATAAAAGATAAATCTAATTTCCATGAATACTTCTTCATACCAGAATATCAATGGAAGGCTTCGAAATTTAACCCAAATTGAGACACATTCCGGTCTCTTGTTTTTCATGTAAAAATTTGGGGTCCACCTTTTTAGGAGTAGAGGTTGAAAACCCCACTTAGAACGATGGTTTAATACCCTCTTTGCAACTTTGAGATACCAAAACACCATTGCTAACCACCCTCAAGACAAAGAGAAACATATTGGAGAACAACCCATGAATGGCTCCCAATTATCCTTCATCCATTCTTTAGGGGTATTGTTCCCCATTCACCTACCTTGGAACCTCCCAACAAGTGTTGCACTTGCCAATCCCATAACCTCATTAAATTTTATGTTCTCTTTAATACCCCAATTTTGACACCCGAAATGTAATTAATCATATGATGTAAATATGCTAAGTATAGATTCCTAGTGTGTTGCTCAAGGCCAAGGCCTCACTAGTGAATGCAATATGCATGTATAAGGTAGATATATCTATTGATACATGTGGTTGGCTTGTCATGATGACACTTCATTTTTGAATACATAAATAAAAACCTCAAAATTGTCTTTAATGAATGTGAATCTTACAAATTACCTCTACTTAAAACAAGTGAGAATTTCAGATATCACAAAACACAAATTGGAAAAGAGGTTGTTAACGGAGTTCACCCATCTTGGGATATGTATCCAGACCCACTTAACTACGTGAATGATCCAATGCACTTCAAAATCTTTTTTAGATCAATAATGGTCTTTCACCTTCAATCCAATGCCTTCACTAGCTTTGCATGACAAATGTCTTCAACGCCACGTTCTTCCTTTCGTTGACCTTTGTACTTTAGAACAAGAATTACTTAAGAAATTCATGCCGATATGCAATTCTCCAGCTGCAAAATATGACCACAACATTGTAGGATTTGTCTTCAATGTTGCTAATAAGGCTTATGAACAAATCAAGAAGCCTCCCAAGGGTGGCTAAATACCTTGGGTTGGGTCCTCTACATCCTTTGGGTCTTGACCTCTACACAGTCTAAATACTTGCAATAAAATGGACTGGATTTGTATTTTGGCAATGCACAACTCCCCCCCGGTGCAATGGTAAAGACATGGGATTATGTCGCTGGAGGTCGTTTGTTCAAATCCCTTGCATATTGGGATTTTCCATCCATCCGAATTTGAATAATGAAATATAATATGATTCTTTTTTTTATAATAAGTCATATCATTGGTACAACAGTTAGGTGCGTTGGTTGTATAGGCAGAGGTCACAGGATCAAACCCATGGATCCCCAGTTTTTCACCCAAATAACAACATAATAACGTTAAATAAAAGTTTCTTATATCACATGAAAAGTGATACTTGTGGCACGCTAGTGAAGTCGATTGGCTGTTTGTTGAGAGGTTTGGAGTTTGAATACCACTTCGGTCCAAAAGGATTAGGACCATTTGTGCTAATTTGTGCTGCCATGTGGCTGCCATTGATTGGCCCACGTGGTGGCCATGTGTCCACCAACTCAACCGCCACCTCAATACCCAGTCATCATCCAGTCACCAGTCGTATTTCCATGTCAACATCATACTACCACATCAACATTGTATTGCCACGTCAGCTGCCCAATCATCATCCATCTATCTTCCATGTCAGCTACCACATCATCATACAATTGCCATGTGATCGTACAGTCTATCGCGTTTCACAATGGGATTTGTGACACATCAGTTGTCCATACATCCATACATGCCACATGTCATTTTTAGATGCCACCACATCATTTGGTCATACTATTTATACTGCCATGTGGTAGTCTCTAGGTATTCCACGTGGCACCCCTCTAAGATTTTTGCATGTTTGTACAAAATTTCAAAATTCTATAACTTCTTCATACAATGTCCGTTTGAGCCCATTCAAGCATCGTTGGAAATCTCTTGATGAGCCCATTGAATCCTCATTAGCTTTGCTTCCCTCACCAACAAATGGAACCTTTGAAACGAGTCTTCCTTTCGTCTTACTAGGATTGGGTGAGAGGATTGAGAAACCATAATTCAATTCTACCTAAAATGCTTGAAAGGCACACAATATCTCAGACTCTTACTGCACTCTCTAGTAAGCATTGTAAAGGTTGGGTTTCATGTAGGAACTATGGATTAGTGAAGGAAATGAATTCCTTGTATAGTGTGGGGTAGTTAGAAGGAGTGTCATGGCTATGACGATTAAGTGAGATTCTTGTAGAAGCTTTGGATGAGCATTTGGCTAAGCAATGAAAGAAAATGGGTTTTGGGTTGGTAGAAAAAAGAAGGTATCCTTCACCTTGGTGGCCTCATAACCTAGCTTTGGGGTGGTATTAATGAGTGATACCTATAGTTACGTGGAACGTTTCTCCTACACAACCAGTTTCTTGGACTGATTTCCATTAAAGATAAATATTAATTGTATATTGTGTTATGCAATGGTTCCAGTTTACTAAGAGTTAATTCACCAAACCCTAATACATCTCAAGGGCAATTGTCTAGATGATCACTAGATACTGAGATGTCTCTCCTAACACCCCCAACCGTCAGCTGCCATCCCCACCTGATGGACCATGCTTGGGATGTGACGAGTAATAAAGTCCTCGTTCAGAGCACTTTGTGCCACCACCATCAAGAATTTAACCACTGTTTTCTAGTCTCTGCCTCCAATGGTCAATGCCTCGAGGACTTACAATTTTTTATGACATGTCTTGTCTCACTAGGTAAGCCCACAACAATTGGACAAGACTAAATTTGATGTCCCTCCATGGATCATTTGAAAATCAACAAAAGTTTGTCCATCCTTAGCCCTCAATCATCATTGCGTTTATATATACATGATTTTTTGCTTCTATGGTGTGAAATTGATTGAATGTTAGTATGATAAAAAAATTATAATTGTGTTTATGGATACATGTTTTGCTCTCATGGCATTAAATTAATAGAATGTTAGTGTGGTAAAATTTCACAATTGTGTTTAAATATACACAGTCTTTCCTCTCAAGATCAATACGCATTGAAATAGACATATATTGATAATCAATATAGTCCATATTTAATTATTATAAAAAGTAAAATTAATCCCACTAAGATTAACAATGTGCTCTACAACCCAGTATGGGGGAGATGTTGTCAAATATGTAAGGTAACATTACAAAAAATAAAAAGTAGTTAAAAAAATAAACTCATGTCGCCTTATAAAATAAAAAAATTAAAACTAGATAAAAAGTAATTAAAAAAATCCATGTTGGCTTATAAAATAAAAAAAAATTAAAATCAATATAAATCCACCCAAACTTATGTGTACATTTTTCTAAAATGTAAAAAAATTAAGATAAAGAAAATCTACGCTTCAAAAAATTGGATCTTGTCGCTGTTTGCTAGATCCGAGTTTAAAATGGATCTATGTTGGTACATAATTACAATAATAATAATAATAATTAAATAATCAATAACAATAAAAATAATTTTTAATAATTAATAATAGATATTAAATTGATATAAATTGTTTTTGGGATTATAGGTGTAGTGCAAGCTAAGTGGGCTTGATTGTGGGGAAAAACTAACACGCTTGAGCCAAAGGAATCTTCAAATGGGTGACGTCTCAGGAAGTCCTGGTTACTAGGTGCAAGCTTTGAAAGTGATGAATGATGCAACGTGATTCATTCGCTAGTCTCATTCTCACTTTTTCACCCTTGTGAGCACCACCGAATGCAATGAGCACTAAGTGGACTATTGAAAACAATGAGAAACTGGTTAGCTGCGACTATACTAATGGAATATGAGCCATAACTTAGTGATTTAAACTATGCAGGTAATCCCAAAAATAATGATATATCATATGTTGGACTACAAAAACCCTTATACTTAAATAAAAAGAGTTAAGGGAGCTCTATATGAATAGTTCATAAGGCACAATACTTGCCAAGGTTTTGCAAATGGGGTAGTATCCTAAGTGGGCTTGATTGTGGGGGAAAACTCCAGAGTTAAGCGCATTTGAGCCAGAAGATTCTTGGGATGGGCGATCTCTTGGGAAGTCTTGGTTACAAGGTGCAAGCCTTAAAAGTGATGACTGATGCTACGTGATTCATTTCGCTAGTCTCATTCCCACTTCTTTATCTTTATGACCATGACTCGATGCGATGTGTGCTAAGTGGATGTGACTATTCAAAACCATGAAAAATTGGTCAACTACGACTATATTCATGAGTTATGGGTTATAGCTTAATAATTTACACTACCCAACTAATCCCAAAAATCATAATATTTTATATATTAGACTGTGAAAACCCCTATTCTAAAATATTAAATTGTTAATAATAACTACATCACAATTTTGATGCTAGCACGATGCAATTTTGCTGCTAATATGACATGATTTAAATAAATGTGATAACCTTTAACATGTTAGTTTTTCATCACATTAAGCTAGCATTATGATCTTAGGATCTTTTCACTGAGATAATAACAAGCACAGCAATAAAACATAAGCACATCACAAGAGACAAGAGACACAAAGAGATTTTCCTCGGGGAAACCATAAAGGAGAAAACCCCACAACTTCCTCTAAGATAGAATCAGCACCAAAACAGTAAGAGATCTCCCAACAGCAATGGCCTTCTAGTCCCAGTATATTTCCTCCTCCACAAGTGCGCCTCACTTAAGAGAGTGAATGATGTGTGTAATAAATAGAGAGACTCACTCTCTATTTATATTCTTCCATTCACTTGAATTTCCTTTTCACATGTAGGCTCGACCTAACATTACTTACCTGAGCCTACACCTTAATTAGTGTATAATAACTCGAGTGCCCCAAAACTATGGGGACTTACCTAATGACTTGACATGACTTGTTTACATTATTAATCCTCCCGATCGAAACATCGGGGCATGACCACATGACTCAAATACATAATAGAAACATCCCGGAATAAACATCGGGTTACAATACATAAGATACATAGAAGAATACATTCCGAAGTTACATATACATCAACACTCCCTCTTAACTAGGAAGGTATTCTTTCGACACAATTTTCAGCACTGATCTTCTTCTCTGTATCAGCTGGATCATCTCGTCTTCAAGTCATCTTCGTCTTCAAGTCATCTTCACTGGATCTGGATCATTTCTCGATCTGGATCATCATAGAACATCATCACTGGATCTAGATCATCTCTCGATCTGGATCAATATAGAACATCATCACTGGATCTTGATCATCTCTCGATTTGGATCATCATAGAACATCATCTCTGGATCTGGATCATCTCTCGATCTGGATCAACATCACTGGACTGGATCTGGATCATCACTGCTGGATCATCATTACTGGATCTGGATCATCACTCGATCTGGATCAACACTGGTGCTATCTCATGATTCTTCTCGTCATAGGAATTTCTACAGAGCCAGCCCTTTTTCATGCTGGTTGTAGGCCTACCCTCATGTAGGTCTTCGCCCAGCACTTACATCTGACCTGCTCGTCAGAAAGGCACGCCCAACACTCACATCTGATCATGTAGTAAACTACAATCCCATCAGAAAGGCCCAGCACTCACATTCACCAGCATGATAGGACACACCTACTATCATCTGTGAAATGGCTCAGCACTTACAACCACCAGCATGATAGGACACACCTACTATCATCTATGGAAAGGCACGTCGCTCACATCCACCAGCATGGTAGGACACACCTACTACAATCTGAGGAAAGGCTCAGCACTTATAATCACCAGCATGGTAGGACACACCTACTACCATCTGTGAAAAGGCTCTGCACTTACAATCACCAGCATGGTAGGACACACCT
>LPNX011008086.1:0-73036 GCA_001517045.1 Pseudotsuga menziesii
AGCCCCGAAATCTACCAGTGAGCACAATCTACAGCAGGGAAAACGACCCAATTAATCTGTGAGACAGCCAAAAACGTGAATGGCCCTTCACAGTCAGTCGTGGATCCAAGAGCACGGCTCTCAGCTCACTAGGTGCGCCCCAAACAGAAGAATACCTGTGCGTGGGTAAACAATCCGACCCAGCAAGGAAAAGAAGAGACAATGGAGGCCCTGCGTGAGGAAAAACGGCTCCATTTTTGCCTGTGGATGCACCACTAACAGGAAGGACGCGAATTTGCAGTTCATGGGTGCTCAGCAACTCGTGGGGGAGAGGAAGAAAACCTACGTGAGACCAAAAACGCCCCCAAAACCTGTGCGTGAGGAGCCAACAGACCCAAAATCGTGGTGAGAGTGGACTGACCAGGGATGAGTGCGTGAGGGAGAAGAATGGCAAACGTGGGTGGAGTGAGCAAGTGGGTAAGGCTGACAGTCCTGCCACCCCACTCCCAAAGGCATTAACTGCCTCAACCACCACCAGCCATTACTCCTCAGCTACCCAATCAAAACATTAAAGAGGTTGGAAGAGGTTGGATGAGACAAAGGTGACAAACAAACAAAGGTGGCAAAACATGGGTTTTTCCCCCATAACCAAGGTTTGACATCCCCCACCCCTTATCCTTTGGAACCATGCCCTTTTCATTCAACGTTGCACTACCATAGCTGGTTGTGGTTTATTTTAATTGATGTGCGGATTTACATGATGCCATATTAAAATGTGTTGGATAGCACAACATACCATCGGCAATTATTCCCATTGCCGAAACATACACAACCAAATCGATGGTGGGGCTTTTTCCGTTAGCTCCTCACCATGATTAATTACANAAATGTGCTGGATAGCACAACATACCATCGGCAATTATTCCCATTGCCGAAACATACACAACCAAATCGATGGTGGGGCTTTTTCCGTTAGCTCCTCACCATGATTAATTACATTATATACATCATGCAAACGGGGTCGAAACCGGGGACATTACACATAATAATTTAGATGCCAATGCGTAGGCAACCTTTCTTCTTCGGCGCAGTTCTGATCTTTTTACTAGGAAGTGAACACACAAGCTCCTCTTTAGCGTGAACGATCTTCAGATCTAGCACACGGGATCCTTCCTTTGTGCAGCAGGTGGGATGATGGTGAATAGAGGAGAGAGTACTGGCGAATCTTCTAGAGCATAGGTTAAATGCATCAATCCAATGCGTGGATTGTTGATGTGGTGGCGAGCAAAGAAAAATGCAGACTGACGAACTATCTAGAACACAACTTCATAACCTAGACNGAGCGTAGGTTAAATGCATCAATCCAATGCGTGGATTGTTGATGTGGTGGCGAGCAAAGAAAAATGCAGACTGACGAACTATCTAGAACACAACTTCATAACCTAGACGTGTGGATAACAGTTCGTTTGCAGGCTGTTTCATGCTTTAAATGCCCAAAATTAATTCTCAGCAGCGCGCAGTCTGATGGGCAATCTAGAGGAAGAGCTGAACAAAAAGATGGGACGTGAGCTGGATATGTTGGGCGTCAATCTAGGGAAAATGGAGTGTATGTTTGCTAGCGTGCTTTAGGACTGCAGTCTACAGCAACACGTTTTCAACATCTGGAAAACTACCAGCAAGTTTCGCGCAACGGGATAGATGACAAGCTGGACGTCGAGTTGGACGTGCTATGCGAAATGCAGGCTGAATGCGTTCTATTTATTAATTTGACCCAAAAAGGTTATAAAATCTACAAACAAATATATAAATCAGTTAATACATCAAATTCACTTTAATAATGTCATTTTTAATTAATAAAACCATAAAAATGNGGCCCAAAAAGGTTATAAAATCTACAAACAAATATATAAATCAGTTAATACATCAAATTCACTTTAATAATGTCATTTTTAATTAATAAAACCATAAAAATGATAATAATAAAAGATTTCATATAAACCTTAAATACACTTATACCTGAGGCTGAATAATGATCTACGTGACATAAAATATGCAAAAGATAATCAAACGTGTTTAAATGAGTAATTTAACTTCCAAAAATGATAGGATCAACATTCCCCCAAATCAGAGAAATGCCAGGTCCCACTGAGCANGAGCAATTTAACTTCCAAAAATGATAGGATCAACATTCCCCCAAATCAGAGAAATGCCAGGTCCCACTGAGCAAAAAAAGAAAGAAAAACAATTTAGGAAGAAGGCGAACTAGCAGCTGCCTTCAACTTGGCAGATGAAGAAGGTAATTTAAACTTCATGCACAACATAGTGTCCCTTGATATCTCAATGCACCAATTTATATATATAGCTTTTTCCCAGGTCTTGTGTCATCCCAATCAAATATCAATCAATCCTTCNTAAACTTCATTCTTTTAACCTGTAACTTAAAAATAACATATCTTTCATGTCAAACATTGTATGAAAATTAAAAATAACTTTATTGGGTTTTTCAACATTCTTAATTTAACGGTTCTCAGGTTCAAAATAATTTTGTCATTTATAAGGTATAAAATTAATTCAACCATGTCCAAAGTAAAACTTTGGTCATGTTGAACATAAAAATGTAAATCACATTTTGAATAACAAAAAGATTCATCATTTTCATGCATGATTAGGTAAGAGGATAGGATTATTAACTGTGAAATGGAAGTAAAAACTATTTACCCAAAAACAAAATTTAGTTGGCAGATTTTAATCATAAGTGCTATAATATCACGATTTTTACTCAAATAATTATTTGATATTTCATTTGGACCTTCATTCGATTGTCCATGTGGTCTTCCAGGTTGAATTTTGCTGTAAAAATATGCTTCAAGCTATAACCAAATTCTGCTATTTACATTCCTAAAAATACTTATCATCTGTTAGAGATAAATAGATTTGTTATAACTAAAAACAATCTAATTTTTCAAATCCATCTTCCCCCAAACCAAAGATATGGCGTGTCCTCAAGCCATACAGGGAGAAGAATTAATTGTTCCAGAAAATTAAAGAGTGCGAGCATGCTGTTAATTATTTTTAAGAAAAACTAACTAGTAAATGGAAATGGTTCATAAATGTATATTCATGAAAAATAGAACAGTGCTTAGAAAGACCGCGTAAATGAGAATAATAGAATCAAAAGAAGACCATAGGAAAAACTATCCATCCATGCCTCATTGTAAAGATATCATGTCATCATAAAATATTTTAAGTGTACCCCGGAGTGTTTGAGATTTACAGCTATGGGTCCCATGTCTAAGATAATGATATTCTAGGTATATGCGGAATTAGACGGCCGGGGAAAATTCAACTTAGAGCCATTCTCAAATGACATTATAAACAAATGTCCATGACATAATTTTTTTGAAGAAATTTTAATATCGTTTTACGAGATATGTGCATAGTGGTGTATTAACCATATCTCTGTTACTAGATACTGCCCCGCTGCCAGTAGGCATGTTCAGTACCTCGGCAGGTTTATCTTGGTACCATGAAAGAATATCCTCGCTGCCAGCCAACATGTTCAGTACTCCGACAGGTTTACTTGCATTTATCGAGCTTCCTGTTGTAAGGTTTTTACTTAGCATTGACTCGCTTCCAGCAGGCCTGTTCAGTACCCCGACGGGTTTACCTTGTATAATGATATTAAATATATGGAAGCCGATTCGTACTAAAGCGTGTTAAGTCTTGCTAAACACATCATTCAATTTTGTTTCAAAATAAAGTTATAAGTAATTTCATAATGGCCAAACTCATAAAACATGTCAAAAGAGAATAACGGAAAGTTGTTCTTCAACCTAACAGTCCTTCTTATTTATAAAAGAAAAGTAATGTTCCCCACAGACAAAAATTCCACTTACTTTCGAGTTATCACCAAAATACTCAAGAGACAAGTTTTGATAACAAGTATGGGATGAACTAGTAATCCATAGGTGAAAATTAAGGTTGTGAAAAATATGATAAGGAAAGTGTGTCTTATCAAGCAACTCTTTAAAAGGATAAATCAAAAATGTACATGTCTGAATCAAAATACCAAAAACTTTATGAATCATAGAAGAACTAGTGAAGTATGATATACAAAGAATATATCAAAAAAATTATCAATATAAGCTGCAAATTTCAAAGGTACCCCAAGAAAGGTTAAAATACCTGATGAGTATTTAGCATACTTTCCTTGTCCAAGTAATATTATGTTAGCTGCTCATAGAGATAATATACTTGTAATCAAACTGCAAAACCACGTGTTAGATAATTCAATTTATTCATAAAGACATAAAAGCAAAAGAGTCTTGTGTAAACAACCTATCAGAAATTACTCTTATTTATTCAAAGAAACAAACACATATTTACATATATATACAAGTGATAATAACCCAAAATATTTTTCAAGGATCGGGAGGAGGAGGAATAGCTTCTCCTTCAACTAATTCCATTTCATTTCGTTGCAAAACATTCTGTATGAAATCCTGTTTAGATTTTAGTTGGTGATAGAGCCTAAGTCTATGTCCATTTACTACAAAGGAAATTTCTGAGCCATCAATTGTTTTAATTTTTACTGATCCATTGTCAAAAGCTATAATGACTTCATATGTACCCATCCAACGGGTAGTTAATTTTCCTTTAAAAATTTTAAACCGTGAATCAAATAGTAGTGCCCAATCTCCAGTATTAAACTGCTTTTGCTTAATAAATTTATCATGCCATGTTTTTCGTTGATTCTGTATTAACATCGTTCTTTGGAGTGCATCTTGTCTAATCTCATCTAATTCACTAATCTGTAATATTCGTTTTTTTGTGCTTCATCCAAATTCATGCCTAATTGTGCTGCCATACGAAAGGTTTTAACTTGAAATTCAATAGGTAAAAGGACTTGTTTACCATACACTAACTCAGAGGGAATATGCCTAGTAGTGTTTCTCCATGTTATCCTATAGGCCCATAAAGCCTCGAGGAGTCTATATTCCCAATCCTTATGGTGTAAGTGAATGGTCTTAGTTAAAATGGCTTCTAATACTTTATTAGTTGATTCTACTTGACCATTAGCCTGAGGGTGATAAGATGAATATTTGCAATGTCGGATACCATATTTCCTAGTAAGTTCTTTCATTAATTTAGAAGTAAATTGAGTACCTTGATCTGTGACAATTTCTCTAGGTACACCAAATTGAGTGAATATTTTTTCAAATATGAATTCTACCACCGATTTCTCTGTGGCTCTAAATAAAGCTCTACCCACTTGGTGACATAGTCCGTGCAAACTAAGATATATTTCTTTTTACGAGACATGGGAGAAATTGGTCCTACAAAATCAAGAGCCCATTTCTCAAAGGGTTCAATCATAACTTGGGGTTGTAAAGGCATTTGATCAGATGATGTAGGTCGACCCATTCTTTGGCAACTATCACATCCTTTAACATATTTGGCAGCATCCTTAAAAATGCTTGGCCAATAATAACCAAAATGTAATACTTTATATGTCGTCCTCTTATCAGAAAAATGTCCTCCACATGGTCCATCATGGCATGCATGGAGGATGTCTTGCATTTCATCCTCCTGCACACATCATCGAATAATAAGATCTGGACCAGTGTGAGATCGTTATCAACCCAAGAATAATTGGAACTCTGAACTATAATACGACACTTCTCATGTGGAGACAAATGGTTTAGTATTTTCCCAGTTCCTAAGTAATTGGCAATATTCACAAACCAAGGGGTTTAAACATATACAACAAATAGATGTTCATCACGAAAAGTGTCATCAACTAGTTTAGTACCGTCTTCATGTTGAATATGGGAAAGGAAATCTACTACGAGATTTTCTTTACCAGGTCTGTCAATGATGGTAATGTTAAATTATTATAATAAAATAAGCCATCAGGTCACTCTACCATTGGTAATTGGTTTATTCATTAAAAATATAATGGCAAAGTGATCTGTATGCAAAAAAACTTCATAACCTGTGATATAATGACAAAATTTATTAATAGAATAAACTACTGCTAAAAACTATTTTTCAGTAACAGTATAATTTAGAATCGGCAGGGGTCAAATTTTTACTAATAAAATAGATGGCATAAGGTGTGTGTCCTTCTTTTTGGCCGAGGACTTCTCCTATGGCCATATGAGAGGCATCAGTAGATATGTGAAAAGGAAGGGACCAATCAGGACCCCTAAGTATTGGTGCCACTGATAGTTTAGCTTTTAGAATTTCAAAAGCATTTTGACAAGATTATGTCCATGGGAATTCTGCATCCTTTGTAAGCAACTTAAACATTGGTGCATCTACTTTAGTGAAATTTCCAATAAAGCGTTAGAATAATCAACCCATAGTTACCTACATTAGACATTAATTTAATTATTTTTGTCTTATTACCTAGTTTCCTAGATTCCATTCTATGCTAGTTGCCTTCTACACATACTAGAAGTCAACACATGCTAAAACTAAGTCATGGAGCACTTGGGAAACATCCTGGAAACCCAATTTAGCATGTCTTCTTTATTCCAAATCCTCCAAAGCACATATCTGATTTTTCTAAAAAGCTTCCTGCTTTATTTTGATTTAAGGAAAAAGGAAAAGCTAGACTAGGTGTAGTTGACTTGTTTTTTGCCCACATCATCCTTCCTACTTTTCTCCAAATAAAAGCATGTATGAGTTGTCTTTCCATCCCTCTTTATCTTTCCCACTTGACTTAGCAAATTCGTGAGCATCTTCATAGCTTTTGAAACTGCTTTATGCACCTATGGGGGATTTGACTAGATTTGGTAAGCCTGCTTTTTTACTATTTCGAATGGCATCTTTATGCGTTCGATTCTCTCATGTAATGATATATTGCATCAGCCTATTACTTCACAAGGTTTTCTATTGTACACTTATTCAATACAGATTAGTGTTATGCTCCAATTTCAGTCTCCTTTGGTGTTAATTTTGCATGTTTTATTAGCAATTTTGTGAGTGTAATTGTTCTATATCTTGGGTTCAATTTCCACATGGTATCAGAGACTTTTGAGATCGATTTCTCTCCCTCCAAAATTTTATTGCAGGTTCGACATCATTGACTGGGAGCGCATTTTGCTGACTAGAGGGCACAGTTTCTTAGCTATGGACCAATCTTAGAAGATCATCTTGAATCCATTCAATTTCTTTGTGTGGAAAGATGAGATGGAGATATTGTTGAGAGTGAAAGGTCTGTACGGGGTGACTATGGAAACTGAATCAGATCCCAATGCAGCTGCAGAGAAAATTAAATGGCACAACAGGAGGGATGAGGCCTATGGTCATTTGTGTATGACCATTTCAAGAGACCTCCTCTTCCATCTTGATGGATTCACATCACCTAATGAAGTGTGGGAGAATATAGAAGAGATTTTTGGAAAGACTGATGAGATGAGAGGACATCAAATCAAGAATGAGATGATCTCCTTGAGTCCTAGTAGCTTTGAATCATTGCAACTCTACTTTTCTAATTTTAAGGCCCTTGTTTTGCAGTTGAAATAGTGTGGGATCGAAAAGAAGGAAGAGCAACTAGTCTTGGCCATACTCTCTAAGCTTGGTCCTGGCTATTCAGTGTTTGTTTTTACCTTCCATGCCACCAAGTTGACAGCTCGAGCCTAGAAGATGCCTAAGCTTGCAGAGTTCATGGAATCCCTCACACAAGAGCAAGATAAGTTGGTGATGATGGGCACCATCAAACCTTCCAAATACCAAGCTTTGGTTGCTAGAGATTGAATGGTGGATTCAAAAAGCAAGAAAAATTCTAAAAAGTCACCTGAGCAAAAGAGAGACAAGTCTAAGTCTCAAGAGGAGCCCCAAGGTTCCAAGAAGAATTCCCAGAAGAAGAAGAACAAAGGAGAAATGAGCAAGTGCGCATACTGCAGTAAGGGCTATCATCCTGAGAGATCTTGTATGAAGAAGAAAATTGACATGTTGACCCAACTCCTAGAGAAGAATAACATCTCCCTTCCCGATTGCTCAAAGAAGAAGGAAGGAGGATCAAATTCAAAAGACAGAGAGAGAGAGTAAATGCCTTGGTTGTTGGCACATCAAGCTCACCTAGATTCATCATAGATTCTGGAGCTTCAAGACACATGGTTTCAACAAAAGAGACATTGTCCTCTCTTGACATGTCGAAAGGGCCACCAATAGTTTTGGGAGATGATTCTCTCACTGATAGTTTGGGGAAGGGTAGGATTGATCTTGACCATGGTAGTTTCAATAATGTGTTGTATGTTCTAGGTCTTGCCTCCAATCTCTTGTCAGTGTATCAGATGACTCATTCTAGGTCTCCAAAGAAGGCCATATTCTCCCCTGATGATGTTGAAATCACTAATATTTCGAATGGTAAAGTCATAGCAAAAGGTGTTGTTGATCATACTTCGAAGGTATACAAGTTTTTCCATTTTCTACCCTACTCAAAACCCTCTGCTCTTCTGATCCATGCTAATGAAGCAAACAAGATTTGGCATGAAATATTTGTCCATCTTAACTATAAGTATATTTCTGATTTAAGTGAAAAAGATATGGTCATAGGGTTACCAAATATCAAGTTTTCTAAGGGATTCTGTCAAGGTTATATCCTAGGCAAACACCCAGAGCACAAGTATGAGAAAGCTAGTCATGAGAGAACCTCTACACCTCTTGAGTTGATCCACAGTGACATTGCTGGCCCATTCCCTCATGTGTCCATGAGTCAAGCCAAATATGCACTAACATTCATAGATGACTTTTCCAAGTATTGTTGGGTTCACTTCCTAATGCATGAGTCTGAAGTTTTTGACCTCTTCAAAGTCTTTAGAGCCTTGGTTGAAAACCGGTCTGGGAGGAAACTCAAGATCCTCAAATCTGACAATCATGGTGAGTATGTCAAGTCTGAGTTCATTCAATATTTTAAAGTTGCAGTTATTCAAATTCAACATTTGATCCCTTACACACCACAGCAAAATGGTGTTGTTGAGAGAAAGAACAGATCACTGAAGGAGATGGCAACCTGCATGATGGAGGCTAAGACTTTGCCACCAAAGTTTTGGGCCGAGGCTATAAAATGTGCATCCTATATCCATAATAGGGTGCCTCATAAGCAGAGTGATGGTATGACTCCTTTCTAATCTTGGAGTAGGCACAAGCCAGATGTGACCCATTTTAGGATTTTTGGCTCAAAGGCTTGGGCTAGAATTCCAACTGAAAAGAGGAAGGATTTGCAACCCCAAATCTAAGAGTGCCTATTTGTTGGGTATTCTGAAGATTCAAAAGGGTACAAACTGATAAACTTGAGCACTAACAAATCTTTCATTGAAAGAAGTGTTCAATTCCAAGAAGAGCCTCTAGTAGCAATTGAAGTTGGAGAGTCTTCTTCACCACCAGATCCATTGATTGTAAGTGGAAAGACTAATGAGTTTGTTGATTCTGATATGTCTAATAATGATGATTTGATTGCAGATCCTAATAGTCCTATAAGACCAAAATGGGAATAAAATACCATTCATGCAGCTAGGGAACTAGCTGGAAATCCTAATGACACTAGGAGGACTAGATCTCAATTTGAGAGTGCCCTTTGTGTGAAAGATCCTCTATTTGCTAAGAAGTGCTATCTGATGGTTGAATCAGATCTACATACATATGAATATGCAGCACATGATCCAAGATGTCAAACATCCATGAAAGAAGAATTCAGCTTGCTCCAGAAGAATAACAATTGGGAACTGGTTGCTCTTCCCCCAGGGCGGAAGCTAGTTCAATGTAAGTGGGTTTTCAAGACTAAGTTTGCTGCTGATGGTTCACCTTTGAAATATAAGGCAAGATTGGTAGCCAAGGGCTACTCACAAGTACATGGTATTGACTACAATCAAACCTTTTCACCAGTGGCAAAGATGGACTCCATAAGGCTAGCTCTAGCCATTGCAGCTTCGAAGCAATGGGAATTGCATCACATGGATGTAAAGTATGCTTTCCCAAATGGAGATCTCATTGAGGATATTTACATGTAGCAACCTGAAGGGTTTGTTTCTAATCCATATTTAGTGTGCTGGTTAAAGAAATCATTGTATGGGCTCAAGCAAGCCCCCAGGGCTTGGTATGCCAAGATTGATGGATTTTTGCTATCACTGAGTTTTGTTCAATGCAAGTCTAATCCTAATGTCTATTTGAAACTGATTCATGGTTATTTGATGATTATTGTCTTGTATGTGGATGACCTTTTGATTACAAGAAGTTCAAAGAAAGAGATTGCCTCCTTGAAGGATGCAATGAACCATACATTTTCTATGATAGATTTGGGATTGTTGAGCCAATTCTTGGGTCTCGAAATTGCTCTATCCCAACATGGAATCAAAGTACATCAGTCCAAGTGTGCTTTGGATTTTTTTAAGAAGTTCAACATGAAATATTGCAAGCCAATCAAGACTCCCTTTCTTTCAGGAGTTAAGCTTGAAGAAGCAAGTTCTTCTCTTATGGTAAATAATACACTGTATAGGTAGTTGATTGCGTGTTTGCTTTATCTTACACACACTCGACCTGATATATCTTATGCAGTTAGTGTGGCTTTGAGATACATGGATAAGCATCATGAGATCCACTGGAGAGAAGCCAAAAGCATCCTAAACTTTGTTCAAGGAACAAGAACTCATGGGATCTTCTACAAAGCAAAATCTGATCTTGATTTGATTAGGTTTATAGACAGTGATTGGGTAGGTGACAACATAGAATGAAATTCTTCATCAAGATATGTGTTCATGCTTGCAGAAGGACCAATCAACTGGTCAAGCAAGAAGCAGAGTTCCATAGCACTCTCATCTACAGAAGCAGAGTATAGAGGAGTTGTAAATGCAGCAACTCAATTTTTGTGGTTGCAGGGGATACTTGGAGAATGTGGCTTCGAATCAGAGTTTTCAACCATTATCTACATTGATAATCAGAGCACCATTTGAATCTACAATGATCCAGTTCATAGACAGTGAACCAAGCACATTGAGATCCATATGCACTACGTCAGACAGCTTGTGCATGATGGTACCATTGATCTACTCTTCTGTGCATATTCAAAACAAGTAGCAGACATCTTCACCAAAGTTTTTTGTGAGAAGACCTTCAGCAATCTCAAATCACTATTGGGGATTTTTTATCATGCTGTGAAGCATGATTGATGACAAGATTTCAAAATTTTGTTTTTCATGTCCATGTTTAAGGGAGGATTTTCCCACTGGGTTTTTGCCTCTTTCCTTGGTTGTATGGAGAAGAAGTATGTAAAGGGTGACTAAGCCTTGTTGCTAGGCCCTATAGTTTTCTGATATTTACTCATAAATTCAGGCTTAAGAGGGGGTGTTAGAATAATCAACCCATAGTTACCTACATTAGACATTAATTTAATCATTTTTGACTTATTACCTAGTTTTCTAGATTCCAGTCTATGCTAGTTTCCTTCTACACATCCTAGAAGTCAACACATGCTAAAACTAAGTCATGGAGCACTTGGGAAACATCCTGGAAACCCAATTTAGCATGTCTATTTTATTCCATATCCTCCAAATCACATATCTCATGTAATGATATATTGCAGTAGCCTATTACTTCAAAAGGTTGGTTATTGAACACTTATTCAATACAGATTAGAGTTATGCTCCAATTTCAGTCTCCTTTGGTGTTAATTTTGCATGTTTGATTAGCAATTTTGTGAGTGTAATTGTTTAATCTCTTGGGTTCAATTTCCACATAAAGAGGCGGTAATATCCTACATGACCAAGAAATCTCCTTACCTCTTTCTAATTTTTGGAAGAGGGAAGGCCAACAATTACTTCGATCTTCGCAGGGTCTACCATAATTCCTTGGGAAGAAACATGGTGTCCTAAAACTATACCTTCTGTCAGTAACATTCTACATTTCTCGTGACTAAGAGATAGATTCGTTTCTTGACATCAGATCAAGACCTTCTCAACGTTGTCAAGAGCTTCTTGAAAAGTATTACCATAGGCTGTAAATTCATCCATGTATACCTCCACACAGTCATGTATAAGATCAGAAAAGATTCCTAAGACTACTCGTTGGAAAGTGGCAGGTGCATTACATAAGCCAAATGGAAAAACTTGATAAGCATATGTTCCCCAAGGGCATGTAAAGGTGGTTTTTCCTTGATCTTCCAGTGTTATTAAAATCTAGTTGTAACCACTATACCTATCAAGAAAGGAAAAATATTGTTTACCTGACAGAGTATCTAATACTTGATCAATAAAAGGTAAAGGAAAGTAGTCTTTAAGTGTAGCTTTGTTTAGCTCCCTAAAATCAACAAAAATACGCCATTTCCCTGTAACTTTATTTGGTACTATTACTAAAGGAGATACCCATTTACTGTCGAAAATAATATAGATGACACCAACAGTGAGGAGTTTTTGTAATTCTTGTTTTACTATATCCTTTAGAGCAGGATTCATCCTCCTCTATGGCTGCCTTACAAGTGACATGCTTGGATCCATATAAATATGGTGAATATAGGTATCCAGTTGTATACCCTTCATATCAGTGTATTCCCATGCAAATGCTCTGGCTTGTTTCTTAGGAACTTTAAGCAGTTGTGCTTGTTGGTTTTCACTTAATCCTGCATTTATATGTAAAAAAATTTCAAGGCCAACCTCACAACGTATGGTATATGGTCCTATATGTTCTTCAATCATGAAAACACAAGGTGTTTCCATAAACATAGAAAGAGCCATATTATCTTGAAACTTATCTCCAAAACTTTGATCTAGTTGAGCAAAGGACTGAGGGAAATGTGTACTATGTTGTTGCAGAAGCAAACCGGTTCAATACATTCTTAGTGGTCTGCTCCTGAAGTGCCCAAGAGAAATCACTAGGAAGGGAGAGATCATCAAAGTGTTAATCCCCAAAAGAACAATTTAACCACCATGAATTTTCAGTTATTGGTTGTGCTGGGGGGTATAAAATAAGTCTTTGTGTGGACAACCGTATTGGAAATAGTCATCTCTCCATCCCTACATCCTATAAAAGCATTTGCAGTAGCTAACCATGGTCTTCCCAAAATAATAGTATGTCCTTTAGAAGGATCCTTTGATTCTACAACCATAAATTTGACAGGTTATTCCCATGAAGCTATTGATACAACAATGTCATCCAGGACTCCAGCGGGTTTTACCGTAGTTCGGTCTGCTAGTTCTATGATGGAAGGAGTAGGTCGAAGAAATTGTCCCAACTGTAAATATTGTAAAACTACGGTGGTCATCATGTTAATGGTGGATCCTAAATAGATTAATGTATTCTCTATGGCGGTGGTGTTTATAATTACAGTCACTACTGGGGCTCCTGGATTTGTATATTTTTCAATCTGGGATTGACCTGTCATACATTCAGACATCTCTCCTATGACATGAGTTGTAAGAGGGTCCTTCTGCTTCTTTCCAGAGCATTTAGTACATAGCTATTTTATTACCTTACTATAGATTGGTATATCTTTGATAGCTTATAATAGAGGGATTTTAATACATATGTTCTTTAATTCATTCAAAATGTTATACTCCAGATGAACTACAGGTTTTTCTATTACTAGTCTCTCTGGAAACGGAGGAATTCTTTGCTCCTGAATAGTTTCTTGTGAAGGATGGGTGTGTACTTGAACCTTTGGAATGTTCACGTCCTCCAAAATAGCATCATTCACAGGTTCACTTGAATCTTCTTCCTCTTCATTTGGTTCCTGAATGATGACTGATAACTTGGGTTTATTATTCACAACTCTTCTCGATCATAATTGAATTTCATGTACAGGTACAATCGAAATAAGGTATGATGGAAGAGTTTGCAACTCAATGTTGTTAAGAGCTTGAGTTGGTTTATTATTAGGGTTAGGTATCGGTTGTGCAGGTAATAATGTCAGTCAAGGAGGATTTGCATTCTGAAAGTGATGAGGTTGTTGTGTGATAAAAGGCACTGGAGGTACAAATCCATGCAGCATTTACTGGAAATTTGTTTGATTCTAAGGATAAGGATGATTAGGTGCAGGGACAGGTTGTGGCTGAGGATATGGTTGTCCTCTCCATCCTTGTGACCAATATTGTTGTTGTGTAAATTGAGGAGGAGGGTGTTGAGGTGGACAATTCTACCAACTAGAATTGTTCCATTGTTGAGGTGGTTGATACAGAGGATAATAGAGCGGAGGTTGTGGTGGAAAGTTCGGATATGTAGGTTGGTCTCTAGGTTTCCAAGGAGGCCTCCTAGATTTTTCGGCTACATCCCCACTCTTATAGATGGCTTGCAACTCAGGAAAGGATGGGAAATTATCTGTTGGATTCTCTTCTATACAGATGTGACATACAGAAATGTTGTTTAGTGGAAATTTCCTTTGGGGATGCTTAGTTCTACATCTTGGAAAAAATATACTCATGGTTTCTTGTTCTTCATCCTGCCTCTTCTTGGCTTGCAAAGCATTTATTTGAGAACCCATTTCTCCTAAGATATCAGTCTTAAAATTCTCCAATAGGTTTCCTAACTTTATTCTTGTAACTCCACCTGAACTAAGAACATTTACTCTTACATTTATACTAAAAGGCTCTCGAAAAATTTTCGCAACTTTCCCCCTACTACTAGAATAATTTTTACACATCTCACCAATCTGTGCAAAAGTTTTATGAGAAATATCGCCAGCTGCCATGAGATAAAGAATTTCTAACAAGTCCTCGGAGATCCCCTTAAGGAAACATGTATAAACTGCATCTTCTCGGAGATCATTATATTTAGACTTATGTAATGTATAAGTGAACCTTTCAAGATAATCCTCCAGGATCTCGTCTTCAAGTTGTTGTATCTTGAATCTATCATGTCGAGAGTCCTTAGGTTTGTATTATTCTTGGTATTTTCGCAAGAATGAAGTTTTCATATCATCCCAAGTCCTAATAGTGAATTCTCCTAATCCCATGAACCATCTCAAGGCGGATTATTTTAGTGTAGCGGGAAAGAGTTTTAGTTTGTGAGCATCTTGTAGATAATTGTAACTCCTACAAAGGATATCGAACTCGAACAAGAATGTGTATGGGCCCTCATCACCTTTTCCATAGAAAGTAAGTAAGGAGGAAGGAGGGATGTTTTTCATAGTTACATCTTGCATTGTATCTAAGATAGGGAACCCAAAGGTAGCCTCAGTTCGATTTTCCCCTTCTCCTTCTTCATTTCTAACTTCATCATGATCTTCATTTTCTCCCTGTCTCTCCATATAAGCTGGATTCTTAACGTAAATATACTTAGGAGGATCCTTTCGAGGTGATAATGGAGCGTCCCAACATTCATTCTCAGGAGAGATCTTCCTCTGATCAACCATGTTTTTATTGAATCCTAGAGGGATAGTAGGTTCTACTGTAGAAGTTTCAATTTACGAGATAACTAGATCTACTGAGGTTCCAAAGAGAGCTTTTACTTGAGCAGGATCATAAAGTCAACGAAATCCGGATCTCCTACTAGTGAGAAAGTTGTGTTAATTGGATTCAAAACTACTGGAGGGTTGGAGGTTTCTAATGGTTGATCCTCTTGAAATTCCTCAGGAATGGGGGCCTTAGGACCTTGCACCAAGGTTCCTTCTCCTTCTATGGCTTCCCCAGTAAGATCTTCTAAGAGAGACTCCTTAGGTTGCATTGTAGAACTACTTCCTATAGGCGTCTTTCGATACCTTTCTGGTGAGTTATTAGTTGGGGAATTACGTCCCCTACGGTAGTTAGTAGGGACTTCAATAATTTTTCCACTCTTAACAAATCTACCCTGAGGATCTCTAATTCTACTCATGAAATACTTTTAAACTAAAGAAAACCTATGCTACTACTAGTGTTGGGTTTGGGGGTGCCTTTTATAACAAATGCGCAGGTTCTTACCTCTTGTCTTACTACTCCACCGCTACCAACCTATTTCTAAGCTTCATAAAGAATTCTACTCTACCTTATAGAACAACTCCCCGGCAACAGCGCCAAAAGTGTTGGGTGTATTATAATGTCTAAATTAATCCATCTATTCTTTAATTATCAATTGGCGTTGGCAAGCTTAGAGTTGACACAAAATATATGTGAAGGTAGAGGGGTCCTTATGGTGTCATGGAAATATTTTAACAAACAAAAGATTGAAATATCTTTCAAAATGAAAAACCGAGTCAAACTCCTAAGAATTCAACTATTAAGGTAATTAAACTAAAATAGAACAATAAATTAAACAATTGATAATTTATTTTATAACTTTAAACTGAAATACAATCAACAATTAACTATTCAAATGGGAAACTATGGTGCAAGGAGGACTTAACTTATAAGCAGGTAGAAAACTTAATAAGAGAAGTAGAAAACTTAATAAAAGAAATATCTTTAGGTTATGTGCTACAAATTCTTTCAACAATAACACAACATAAAAGAGGCAACCTAAAAACATACTAAGGATAACACATATACGACATTAAATCTCACATGCAAACAAATAAATCAATCTAAAAGGCATAAACACAAAACAATAAAAGAGTAAAACAAAATCAGAAACAATATTCAAGAAGAAAAAAAACACATAAACAACTTAACACACATTCAAGGCGAAAAGAAATAAGGAAAATAATAAAACCTTAATAAATAACCTAAAAAAATTAAACTTTACTTGAATGTTAAACAAAACTATCATCTAACTATTATAATCAAAACATAATTCAGACATTAAAGAAACAGAACTGAAAACAGTCTTGAAACACATAAAAATACTAAAAACAAAACTAAAGGCTGAATGAGAGACTGCAGTGTGGATCTGAAAGGGGTGGCTGAATAACATACTGAACAGGTTGTCCGAATGATAGTCTGCACAGTTAAAATGGTAATAACTAACCTAAATGAGCTAATCTTCAACTGAATGCATGCCGATATAAATCTGATGCATAGAGGCAATAAGTAAACCTACTTATTAAGCAAATTTAACAACAAAATAAACTTAAACAAATTCATAAGCATAAGCATAAAGAAACCGTTGCATATTAATAAACTGGAATGTAAATTGCATAAACTAATAATTGATGACAGAAAATAAATCAGCATAATTAAATCTACTTAATTTGATAAACAGCAATCTATTTTATCTAACTTGCAAATAAACCAAACAATAGACTGGAAATGAAATGACTAAAAACAAAGTTGGAAACAAACTACGCGCGCAGTTAACTATCTAATTCAGAAATAAAATTGCATTACAGGAATAATAAAACAAACTGTGAATTAAACTAGCTACAGCATAAAAATGAAAGAAATAAACAAGAAAAGAAACCTCTGCTTGATGAGGGGCCCTCTCAGCAATCAGGGGTGGTGCCTGGCTAAATTCTTCTCAAACGCAATCTTCAACAACAATGCATACAGCTCTTTATTCAAACGGTGGAACAAAAATACAGTATACTCAACAACAAATCAAAGCATGAACTGATTCTTCTTGGCTAACCTAACTCTTCTAGCTAACTAAGCTCTCACACAGAGGCTGCTATATATAATAGTTTACAGAGATGAGCAAGTCGACCCTTTAGTGGTCAACTGCTCTCTAAATTTAGCCAATCATAAATGCACATAATAGTTTAGAGGCCAACACGCAGGAAACCTTCCTTCTTCAGCACGGTTCTGATCTTTTTACTGGGCTACAAACACACAGGCTCGTCTTCAGCGTGAGCGATCTTCAGATGTGGTGCACGGGATCCTTCCTTATCGCATCAGGTGGGCTTATGGAGAATAGAGGAGAGCGTACTGGTGAATCTTCTAGAGTGTAGGTTAAATGCATAAATCCAACGCGTGGATTGTTGATATGGTAGCGAGCGAAGAAGAATGCAGACTAGTGAACTATCTAGAACACAACTTCATTACCCATACGCGTGGATAACAGTTCGTTTGCGGGTTGTTTCATGTTTTAAATGCCTGGAATTAATTCTCAGCAGCGCGCAGTCTGATGGGTGATCTGGACGAACAGCTAAACAAAAATCTAGGTCATGATCTGGATACATTGGGCATCGATCTAGGGAAAATGGAGTGTCTATTTGTTGGCACGCTTCAGGACTGTAGTCTACAGCAACACGTTTCAACATCTGGAAAACTACCAGCGAGTTTCGCGCAACAGGATGGATGACAAGCTGGACATGCTGTGCGAAAGGCAGATTGAATGCGTTCTGTTTATTAATTTGGCTCAAAAAGGTTATAAAATCTGCAAACAAATATATAAATCAGTTAATACATCAAATGCACTTTAATAATGTCATTTTTAATTAATAAAACCATAAAAATGATAATAATAAAAGATTTCATATAAACCTTAAATACACTCATACCTGAGGCTGAATAATGATCTGCATGACATAAAATATGCAAAAGATAATAAAACATGTGTTTAAATGAGTAATTTAACGGCCAAAAATGATAACAAATCTAGGATCAACAAGCAGTAGTATTCTAATTGCAGTGTGTTTTAGCTAGTGAAGAATGAGAATTGAAGGATTGTGTGCGCCCTGTGATCTATAGCAGTTTTTCATGTTAAATCAGTGGGATGTAATATGATTTAATTCTATCCATTTATATGATCCAATAGTAAAACATCACTTTCTTACTCTCAATCACCTTACTTTTGCCTCCATGTTACAAATTTTAGTGAATATTAGACATAGTGTAAGTTTTGCATTATTTGAATATTGAATGCACCCCTAAAAGTCTAATTAAGGAATGATTCTATTAAATTATGGATATCTTGTCTCATATATAAAGTTTATTTCATAATTTGTGACCTTTGAATTCCATTTGAAATTGATTATTTTCATTGCAAGCGCTATTGTTGAGAAAATTGGCAATTTTTCAGTCTTGATGAGTTTAACTATTAAATGTGATTCTAAGAAATGATATGAAAGTACATACAAATAAATATGAATTAATTAATCCCATTCCAAGTTACAGAATATAATTTAGGGAGCCTCTGGTGGAATTTGAAACTATTTGGAAATTGCTCCTTCATTCATCTAAGTTTCAACCTCGCACATAGTCACCAATTTCACTATCTAATGTTTGTTTTTCAAGTCAAGTAAATTTTGTACCAGGTTGGGAAAAATTCAACTAGTATTCCATTGATCAAGTGGTCACCAAAAGCGGAAGAGTCCCACATAATTCTTTGGGAAATTTCCTCTGGTGATTTGGTTTACCCAAATGATTTGCCCAGGTGCCATGAACTCTTTAATGTGCCTACTGTCAAAACTAATCCATTATTTTTTTTGTCTTTCCTATCCTCTGTGTGTCTAAGTTTCCATTTTTTGAGTTAGTGTATCTACACCTGGGTTTGGGTACATTACAATTTGTTAGCAATTATCCAACATCAATTAGAGTAATGCAACATGATCTTTAAGCAAGTTGTAAAGTGATCAATCATCCAAGTAAACCTCCAAAACATTTATGATCTTATTCCCTTCTCCACTTGTAAAATATATGTCGGATGATTTGTATTGTAGAAAGCATGGTTTGTAGAGTGATTCCTTCCTTTATTATTATTTGGTGGTGTTATTATACCTAAAGGGTTACCTCTATATTCTTATGTATATTGTTGTTATTATTGAATCTTGGTTGTTTCGGAAGTTTAAGGGTTATATATCATTGTTGTGATTCAATTTTTGTATAAGAATCAATACAAGTGCTAGGTGATCATTTTTCAGTTTCAAATTATTAGTATGATCATGATATTGAGCGAGTGGAAGACCTTTAGGCATATCTCTAAATACCTTAGAATGATTTGCAATAACTCTTTCGATGTCCACAAGAATAGAGGTTATAGATGTTTGAATATCTAGTGATCACAATTATGCGGTTAGACCATGATGTCCATTTTTAGTAATTTTTTCATGTTGTTAGAGGTTATAACTTTTAAGGATTTCCCTAGGATATATTTGAGTTCAATTTCCTCTTTATGAACAAAATCTCCTGAAAAGTTCCTAAAAGTTAAGAATCATTGTTCACAATGATTGTAACCATTGGACCCCTAATACAACATCAGCACTACCCATTTGGATTTCAATCATTCAAATATATAATAAATTATCCCCCATAGTTATATCAGTACTATGTCACTTCCTTGAGTAATTTATTACACCTTCATTTGTAATCATTACTTGCAACTCTAGCGTTGGACATATAATGCATTTCATAAGTTTGGCTAATTTGCAATTAAAGTTATGGGTACTAGCAAAATCAATCAACAATGTATCTTTTCCTTCTTCATATATCCTTCTATCTTGATATTTGGAGGAGTGCTATTCTTAGCTAGTACACGAAAATAAATGGTTGGAGTACTATCATCTAGTTCTATATCTTGATACTATTCTGAGTTCTTTGTCTTCTTCCTCTTCATAATCTATGTATAATAATTTCCTCTCACTTTACTTGTGGCTCTTACTATACTTACTATCGCAATTTAAATAGTCCTTTTGTTCTTATTTACTCCAATGGTTGAGGTGTCAACCTTGTAGGTTTAGCAATATTAGGAGTAGGGACATTTTTATCTCTATGTGTACTAGTGACAACCCTTCTTGTAACCCTATTTTTACTTTCAACTTTTATTTCGAAACTAAAAGCATTCTCCAATTATTTAAGTTCTAAGAGACTTGCCTCGTGTCGAATTTTATCATTTGAAGTGCCCATAAAGGGATCCAATAAATTATCCTTTGGAATGTTCTTCACTCTAATACTCAACTTTTGAAACTGCTTAATGTTCTTTGTAACTATACCTCTTTTCCTATTATTTGTCAATTGGCTAAAGAAGGTGTTTCTCTTAATATCCCCATAATTTTCTATCAATTCATCCATAAATATAAACCAAGAGATAATAGATTCATTTTTACCGTCACAAATCCATTGGTACCACACAAAATTATATTTTTTAATTACAAGGATGCACTGAGTTACCTTTTGTAAAGTCAACACTTGGTGTACATCAAAGAATTGTTCCACCTAGAATATCCATGTTATTATATCATTGGCATCAAAATTTCTCGCATCGATAATGGGACTGAAGTAGTTTTGTGGTCCCGTGAAGATTTGGATCATGGAATGATGAATGATCAAGTGTCAAGGACTCAAACCTATTGTTCTCCAATTGTTTTTCAATTTTATCAATATGTGATTGGGATGTGGCCCTCTTTTTCTCCTTATTATCTTCTTGAAGAGGTCAATTAATGGTAAAGAGATGTCTTCTCTTATTTAGAATTACCCAGTTCACATCCTCAAGATCATCTTTACTAACTATTTTGTCCATCTTTTCCATTTTAATTTCTATTTCATTGTTTGCATGTGTTAAGTCCACAATTTTTGTTGAAATATAATTCAGTTCATTACATTTCTTATCTAAGTTGGATAAATGGTTATATACATCTTCACTTTTTTCCTGATCCATAGATGAGATCTTTGGAGGTTTAATTGTTATAGCATTTTTTGCACTACCCTTTTCCATGTGGGCTTACAATAATATTTATCTATTGTTATTTTTTATATTTTAACTTTACCACTGTTTTTGAGTCACCCCAAATCAATCTTCCAATCAAATTTATTTCAATTGTATGTTGAATATATTTTCAAACCTTGATTTGGATCCTATCTTGATAATTTACCTTCCAACTAAGTTAACTCTAAAATTTTGACCCTTTTGAGTCTAAAATTTTGTCTAGTAAGAGCCCAATATGTCTTCTCTGAAATTCCACAAGTTTTACAAAATTATAAATTTTCAAGAGAAAGTTATGGTAATGCTCTCAAGTTATTGTGTATGGACCCTTCAAAAACAAAGAACTTTGCATATCCTACCAGGTGTACAATTTTTTTAATATGATTCTAAAATATTTACCTAAAATACTTTGTCTTGTATACTATCCCACGCAACTGGTGGCACTCAAATTTGAGCTCGCAACATTCACATATAACAGTTTTACCCACACCACATTTTTTAGAATAGTTTTTGGATTAGTAAAAACCCCAACTTCCATGAACTGAAAATCCAAACTTAAACCAAGACATGATTTTTATACCACAAGTAGCTCTAAGTGTCTTTAAAGTATCTTCAAAAATCATTTTTCTAAAATGTCCCCAAATAAAATTTATAGTAAAAATGGATATGATACCAAATATTATGGACCAAACCCCTAAAATGACATGAAAATAGAAAGAAGAGTAAACCAACTCCTTGAGAATGAAATAAAGAGCTGAATAAGAAGCTTTGTTGAGGGGTTTCCTCTTTTTACAATATATCAAATGCACAAGATGAGATCTCTAAAACTATGTCTCATTGATATATATATGATGCAAATGGTACAATTACAATTAAGATCCTAGACAACTAATAAAGAGAATACTAATATAATAATAAAAATGTAATATCACAATATATAAGGCTTAAGAATATGTGTGTTTGGAAAAATCCCTCAAGAACACCCTATTGGAAAAGATGTCAAAGGGGAGGGGTTTCACAAAGTTAACTTGGATTTTCACTGCATCGAATAACATTTTGATGTAGATAATTCAAAACAAGATTCGATAACAAGCACTTTGTGCCAAACCGGTGATTAGAATTATGAAGGGTAAAGAAGCTTGAAAGGTTCTTCTAAGGCATTATATTCAATGGAGGTTGCCACTTGGAAAATGTGCATGAATGAAATCTATTTTGAAACCCTTCTACTCAGTCTTTATGTTAATGTTTCTCATACTTTTTGTGTTTGAAGTATTTTTAAGACCTAGGAAGTCGTTAAACCCCTTCTATCTTAAAATGAGTTTTCCATGTGATTTGGCTTTCCCTTCAATGAGATTTTCCCCTTGGTTGACTACTCCTAGTTATTTCACCTAAAACTCTTTAAACATGGCACTTTTTTTGCTAATGATATTTTGGACAACCCTACATATGTTCTCTTTAGGTCCAATATAAATAAGAAATTTACTCTTTCCAAAGCTAATAAATTCATATTGGACTTCATTTCACAATTCATTCAGAAATATCTAGTATTAAAGTTTGGCTCCCCATTCCTTCAAGCCCAATGGTGTCATTGGAATTGTGGTTTGGCCACGAATTTCTCCAACTATAATCCTATCAGGGGCTACATATGGATTTTATATCCCTTCCTTGAGGTTCCCTTGAACAAGCTCTAGCAAATTAAATCAAACAATAAATCATGGATATTTATACTTCCCAATATATGGGGAGTTTGTATCGGAACCTAAAAAAACTTTCTTTACCTAGTGTCTATTGGTGGAAGGTCTCCAATTAGATAAGAGATTGTCCTACTTGGTTGTGTCAAACCCCCATTGTCTATAGTGCAAGTCAATAGAAACACTTAAACACTTTTTTATGGTGTGACCACTTGCCAAGGATGCCTATGCTAGAATGAATATTTATGCCAACAATATATCCCTAGTTCCCTTTCATGGAGAGTTTCCCTATTAGGAAACATTTTGCTCGAAATATTGAGTTCCCATATGCATGGATGATTATCAAATTCGGGGTCCTTTTTGGATTTGGAAGAAGAGAAATCATGTTTTATTTAAGTCATGTGTATTTTCACACATATTTTCTTGGTAATATGATGGTGCACTAATGTGTACTAGCTCAATGTTAAGGCATATTGCAATCAATACATAGAATTTGTGGCTTTAGTTGGAACATTTCCCTTTTCTTAGAGAAGTGGCATGGGGACCAATGTACCATGAGAAAACTTCTACTTGGTGAACCTATCCTGATCGTCTTGTTTATCCCCCATGGCCCATCAATGTGGCATATCTCTGTCAATTCCCAACATAGTAGGAACCCCCATTGGGCATCTCCACTATGAGAGAGGAATAAGCATACTAAATGTTGGCCAATGCGCCCACTACACAATAAAAAACAATGCTTAACATTGGATCTCACCATTCCATAGGGGCACAAGCCCCTATATCCTCTTATTGATTGAATCAAACTAATGCAACACATTGAGGTAAATCCTCTAGTTTCTCATTGTGGCCCAACCTTGACCAAAATGATCAATGTCCTACTATAGATAATATAGTTACTTATTAGTGTGTATATGCTTGGTCATCTACCCTTTATAGGTTTTATACATTGTGATGTAGATTCTATGATTGTGGGTTTGTTAACCTAAGCAAACCCATGGTTACTAAGTTTTCGACTTGTGGTGATTGCTTTAATAGCCCACTTCTATTGTATTAAATCCTAGTAAATATTATTGTTATTAAAATTCAAAAGAAAAAACATATTTATTTTAGTTATGGTGCATCTATCCTATGTTTTGGAGTTTATAAAGATTTATTGGTAATTTTGTATGTTTATTATCCCAGTGGTTTTATTTATGCTTCTTGATACTCAAGAGTTCAATTGTGATGCCTCATTATGAAAAGGTAATAGTTGATGTAATTTCCTCCCTTCTCTAAAAATTTTATATGTACATATCATATTATCATTCAAAATCATATACAAAACTCTTTTACCTACTTAAAAAAATGAATCCCCGAGATTCGATGTGGGAACACATATTTGAAAAGTTTATAAACATTACAAGAAATTTAGGTGCATTAAATATTATTATCGAGACTCGTATGATGCCCCAAGTCCTAAAATTCATGAAGAGAGACAATGGAAAAAAATAGATGGACTATAAAAATTGATGATATAATAACATTGGTTGTTTAATCATAGTCCTAAAGTGATGAGAATTAGAGATAAACTGTGTTCCATATGAATATGTGGACTTAAAATAACTATGATAACTACAATATTCAATCTTAGGAATCAGAAGAATTTAACATCAAAATGTTGGACAAAATACTCAAATTGTAATGAACTTAATATTAGAAATGTTGGTGAATAGGCCTGCACTATGACAAATTATGGCATATCTTGCACAATATTTTCTAGAATTTTCAACGGTTAATGCATAAAGAAATGGAGATAAAAATCAATTAGAACTGTAAGCTCAAGTACCCAAATTATCCCAAGTTAATTGATGAAAACTGTGATGTGTCATTTGATGTTTATGAGCCAATCATAGGCAATCCCAATGTGTGGGAAAGATGCAATTTTATTTAGATACGATGAAAAGAATATATTGAAGGAGGATGAGTCATACAAGTGTAAGAAGGAAATTTTATTGATTTTAGTGGCACGCTCCAAGCAAGGAATTAACACCAATAAAATTCTCATCTAGAAGGTCAAGCAAAAGACGTCGATATACTATAAACAAAGGAGGAATCCAATGAAATGTCAATGGAGAAATAACATATCACTTGAAACATAAAAACAATTATATTTTCCTTGATCTAAGAGGCATTCCCCAAAAAAGGATCCATATAATATAAGATTGAACTCATTGCCAAATATTGAACCTCACAAGTCAAAAGTGGGGAAATGGAGTCAATAGGAGAGCTCCACAAACAAGGACTGATTAATCCCAATGCTCATTCAAGAAAAGGAACATTAAAAAAGAAGCCAAGAAAATATCCCATTAACAAAATGTTATTGTGGAACATCAACTTGAAACAATGGATGTCTATTGTGAGTCGATTTAACAAAATAGACTTTGCAAAACCATGAAATATTTAAGTGAAAGATAAACAAAAAATTGCATCGTCCATGAAGATATAGTGTGCAAAGGTGTCGATCCTGCATGGGTCACTTTGCAAACCTGACAAGCATCATGGAATGGAATTATGAAATTACAAAAAACAATTGCATTAATGCATATTTAGATCCAAAGAAATGTCTGTTAGAACGTGACAGCAAGTAAGGTCTTCCTGCATGCATGTGTCCTTGCATGCAGAGGACTCAAAACAAGAAGTCAATTGTATTTAATTTACTTTTCTTAAGTTTACTTTGGAAAATAAATTAAAGTGATCTAATTATTGATTGACTTTGTGAAACACTTTTTATTAAGTGTAAGTGAAAATATTTAAGTGATGACCAGATCTAATCTTGGCCATCCAATCTCACCGGAGGATCTCATCCATAGATCTATAGTGAGATTGGGGTTTTCTCTTAGCATTGAGTTATAATAGAAAGGTTAATTGGTGGAGAGGACAATTGCATTCTGACGTAGACGGAGGAAAAGAAGTGTGAGAGAGAATTTTTGCGAAGAAGACGGAGGAGAAGCAATCCAGAGAAGGAAGCCTGGATTTGCAGAGGGGAGAGACGGGAGGATTCGATGGAGGTATACCATACACCTGCAGGTCGTACAGACGTATAGCAGATAGGTCATATAGACCGTATGTATCCATACAACAGGCCTTACAGATTTCGTACAGGGCATACAGCTACTTTAGGAACCGTGCCACCCTACAGGTTTTTCTTGATAGATTTGTGTGATTCAATTTTTTCCATATTGGGAATAAATCGATTTTTTGATATTGTAAAAGCTTCATATTTTCTTAATAAAATATCCTCTCATACAGTTGCATCGATTTTCCCATATTAGGTTTTATGCAGGGGTTTATACGCAAATAGACTATGTCATTTCTATTGATGTAATTGATGTTGTAAATTGTTCTCGGTTATTTATATTCCGTTGCATACTAGTAAAGAAGTTCATGTCTTTGGTTGTTTCAGTAAACAATTTAAATATATTGTTTTATCCCTAGTTTGAGCTTTGAAGGAAAATTTACATGGTATCAGAGCTCTGGTGAGCTAAATTCTGAGAGATTTGCAGCAGCAGTGATAGATCAAGAGCATATCTATTGAAGACACAAAGATAGATTTCATATATAGGGTTTGACAAGTACACTTCAGTACGGTCATGCAGTTGAGAGTTGAGGATAGACTCCAGGGTGCTCAAAACTTTCCTACATGGAAAGAAAGGATCACAAGGATCTTGTATGTGAGTGATGCAGAGGAGCACATTGACTCCACGAATGTTGCACCCACGGATCCAACAGATTTGATATATTGGAAGAAGATTGATTCCAAATCCATGTTGATCATCTTGGATGGGGTGAAGGACCACATAGCTCCTCAGCTTTCTAGGAAGAATGTTGCATCAGATATGTGGATGGATTTGTAAATTTTGTACCATAGCAAGAATGAAAACTGAAAGATGGTGTTGTAAGAGAGGATGTGCATCACCAAGATGGCTAAGGGAGAAGGAGTGGTTCATTATCTCTCAAGGATCACACATATCAAGGACGAGCTTGGAGTTGTTGGCTCTAAGACTGAGGATGAGGAGCTAGTTCTGATAGCCCTCAATGGATTCTCTAATCCATGGGACACTTTTATAAAAGGTGTTGTGTCTAGGGAGAAGCTCCCTAATTGGTGGAGACTATGGGATGACTTTGTGCAGGAGGAGAACCGCATGGCTCTAGCCCTAACAGGGAAGATCAAGGGTAAGTTAAAGAGGAAGAAGGGTGCTAAGAAGAACCTTGACATGTCAAAGGTCAAGTGTTTATTTTTCCACAAGTAGGGACACTTTGCCTCCTAGTGCCTAGACAGGAAGAACAAGAGCAACACTCAGATGTTTGGATCTGCAGAGGCTAAGGATTTCAGCATGAACTTTGATGAGGAGTTTTGCTTGATAGCTTGCATGGCAAGCACCACAGGTAGCAGTATTTGTTACATCAGCAATGGAGCATCTAGTCATATGATTGACAGAGGAAATTCTTCAAGGACTTACAGGAGGGTGGAACAGGTATCCATGTTGAGCTAGGTGATGATGTGTGGTTTCAGGTGCACAGAGTTGGCACTGTTTCATTTCAGAGGGAGTTTGGAAAACCCCTCATTTTTTATGATGTGTTATATGTTCCAAGGTTAACCAAGAACCTCATAATGATTCTCCACTCTAGAGGACAAGGGATTTCAGTTGAATTTCCAATACCATAGAGTGTATATCATACCCAAGGGGTCAGACGGGAGCTTGGATCGGGTGATTGGGATCAGGAGCGAAAAAGTTTATAGACAACACTTTGAGCCCACAAAGGCTCTAGTCAGAAGCAGCATTAGTTAGGGTGAGTTGTGGCATAGGAGGATGGCGCACTTACACCATGGAGCACTAAGGAACTTGAGATAGGTTGCCATTGGATTTCCTCAGCTATAGGAGGAGAAGCATAACCACTGCAAGGGTTATGTGTTGGGGAATAACAATAGGAATAATTTCCCACATAGTGAGCACAAGTCTAAGGATCCCTTAGACTTAGTGCATTTGGATGTTTGTGTACCTATGAGCATGCAATATTTCAGTGGTTACAGTTACTGCGTGACCTTCATAGATGACTATTCTAGGAAGACCTGAATCTATTTCCTGAAGGCCAAGTCAAAGGTCTTTGAGAGGTTTCAGGAGTTCAAAACTCTTATTGAGAACCAGACAGGAAGGAAGATCTATGTTTTGAGAATGGAAAATGGGGGAGAGTACACCTCCAATGAGTTCTTGGAGTATTTTTTGGCAGAGAGGATCAAGAAGGAGTACATTGTGCCTCATACCTTGCAACAGAATGGAGTGAAAGAGAGAAAAAAGAAGTCTATGGTAGGAGCAGCCAAGGCCATACTTTTTTATTAGGGATTACCACTGTTCCTTTGGGATGAGCCATACAGGACTATAGTACACATTCAAAACATGTGTCCCCACACAATTTTGGGGAGGAAGACACCTGAGGAGGTCTTCACAGGCACTCGACCAAATGTGAGTCAGATTTGCATATTTGGGAGTGTTTGCTATTATCATGTTCATGTTGACACTATGAAGAAGTTGGACCCTTTTGGAGAGAAGGGGTTACTTATTGGATACATCGAGACTTCGAAGGCATACAAAGTATACATTCCTACTCGCAAGAGGATCATTGTGAGCAGGGATTTCCAGTTTGATGAGGAGAGGGCCTTGCAGAGATTATGGACTTATCAGTAAAGTAGAAGCCAGCACAGGTTTCGGGGGTCAAGTTGGAGGAGATAGAGGTACGAGTACAGGTACAAACATAGGGCATAGGTTCTGGTAGTCAAAGGGAGTCAGGTGGACATGATCCTTCAGTCATTGACTTGGAGGATGAGTTGCATTAGAAGAAAAATATCCAGCATCCGTAGTAGGTAGGAATTAGGCCAAGTCCTAAGTGGTTCAGGTCCACAGTTCAGAATTCCAGGAAGGTGGATCCTTTATATAGCTCCATGAGACGGAGAAAACCACCAGTGAGACTTATTTATATGGCACTAATGACAAATTTGATCAACTCTGAACCTTCTAGTTTCAAGGAGGTTGCACAACATTATGTATGGAAGGAGGCCATGGTTGAGGAGTATGACTCAATCATGAAGAATCATGTTTGGGAGGTTGTGCGAAGACCTGAAGGTAAAAGGGTGGTGGGATCTAGATGGATATATAAGGTAAAACATATAGTAGATGAAAGCGTGGAGAAGTATAAGGTGCGCTACATGGATAAGGGGTTTTCACAAAAGGAGGGTATTGACTATGAGGAGACCTTTTCCCCTGTTTCCAGGTATTCTTCTATTCATACCAATATCTCTTTAGTAGTGGAAATGGGTTGGTGATTCCATGAGATGGATGTCAAGACTACCTTCCTCAATAGAGTCATAGAGGAGAAGGTATATATTGAGCATCCAGAGGGGTTTGATGTGGAGAACAGGGAGATGCATGTATGCAAGCTGCATAGAGCTCTTTATGGGCTCAATTAGGCACCTTGAGCATGGTACTCGAGGATAGACAAATATCTATGGGAGATGGGATTTCAGCAGAGTGAGGCTGACTAGTTACCTATATTTCTTGATAGGTGAGGTGCCTCTTATACTGGTCTTATATGTAAATGATCTCTTTCTTACAATAGATGAGAGGCTGATTGGATACTACAAGTCCAACCTTGCAGTTGAGTTTGAGATGAAAGACCTTGGGTTGATGCACTACTTCCTAGGCTTGGAATTTTGGCAAAGAGATGGGTTCTTCTTCATTGGACAAGGGAAGTATGTAGTAGAGATCTTGAAGAGATTCAGGATGGAGGGTCGCAAGCCTATGGCCATACCTCTAGTTTCCAACTGGAGTAAGATTGATGCATCAGGGTAAGATGGATTTGATCCTACCTTTTAGCGTCAACTTATCGAATTGCTTATGTATCTCGTCAACACACGGCCAGACATTAGCTTTGCATACAACTCTTTGATCCAGTTCATGGTGAACCCTCGTAGAGTGTATTGGACAGCTGCGAAGCACATACTTCTCTACATCATAGGTACAATGGAGTATGGATTGGTTTATGAGCGCAGGGAGAGTGTACAATTAGTAGGATTTAGAGACGCTGAATGGGAAGGATGTGTAGAGGACAGGAAGAGTACTTCAAGTGGATGTTTCAGCATTGGATCAGGGGTTATTTCTTTGTTCAGCAGGAATCAAAATTAATTTTGCATTGAGCTCGGAAGAAGCTGAGTACATGGCAGCCAGCATGGCTACTTGTGAGGATATGTGGCTGAGGAAGTTACTTTCAGGGTTGTTCAAGTGTGAGCTAGAGGCTACAGTAGTTCACTGTGACAAGCAAAGTGGAATTAGGCTATCTGAGAAGCCATTATTTAATGACCAGAGCAAACACATAGACATCAAGTATTGTTTCTTGAGAGATCGTCTTTAGAGAGGAACCATTCGGTTGTAGTACATACAAACAGATAAGATGGTGGCAGACATTTTCACCAAGGCACTTTGCAGACACAGTTTTGTGAAGTTCAGGGATAATTTGGGGTTGTTACCAAATCTCTTCCTCATTAAGAGAGAGAGTGTTATAAAATGACCAAAAGGAAGGTCTTCCTGCAAGCATGTATCCTTGCATGTAGAAGATTCAAAACAGGAAGCCAATTGTATTAATTAATTAATTTTCCTAAGTTTACTTTGGAAAATAAATTAAAGTGATCTAATAATTGATTGACTTTATGAACACTTTTTATAAAGTTTAAGCGAAAATATTTAAGTGATGGCCAAATCTAATCTTGACCATCCAATCTCACCGGAGGATCTCATCCATAGATCTATAGTGAAATTAGGGTTTTCACTTAGCATTGAATTATAAGAGAAAGATCAATTGGTGGAGAGGACAATTTCATTCGAACATAGACAAAGGAAAAGAAGTGTGAGAGAGAGAATTTTTGCGAAGAAGATGGAGGAGCAGCAATCTAGAGAAGGCGGCTCGAATTTGCAGAGGAGAGAGATAGGGGGATTCAACAAAGGTAGACTGTACAGCTATAGGTTGTACATCCATACAGCAGACAACCCATGCAGTCCGTACAGAGCGTACAGATTCGTACAATAGGTCGTACGTATTCCGTACAGGTCGTACAGCTTCTTTGGGAACTGTGCCACCCTACAAGTTTTTCTCAGTAGATTTGTGTTACTTGATTTTTTCCATCTTAGGCATAAATCAATTTTATGATATTGTAAAACCTTCATATTTTCTTAATAAAATATCCTCTCATACTACTGCACCAGTTTTCCTGCCTTGGGATTTATCTAGGGATTTATACCCAAAAAGACTGTGTCATTTCTATTGATGTAATTAATGTTGTGAATGGTTCTCATTTATTTATATCCCATTGCATACTAGTAAATAATTTCATGTGTGTGGTTTTTTCAGTAAACAATTTAAATATATTGTTTTAACCCTAGTTTGATCTTTCAAGGAAAAATTACAATGCCCACAAGAAATGTTGCAAGATGGAAAGCTTTCATCAATTTGATTGAAATCCAAGAGTTAAATGGTAGAGAGATTACAAAGCCAAACATTTTTATTGTTAAGGTATTTGGGATTCTAACTTTTCTATCCATTGAGATTCCAATACAAGGTTAAAATATATATTAATTGGATGACAAGAGTGGATTTTTAGGGGGATCTATCTATTTATGGGAGTCTAACTAATATTTCCTTAAAGGGCATAACTTTTTATCGAGACTCTTTATAGATGATAACACCAAAAAATGATCAACCAACAATCCGTGCAAAGGCTACATCAACAATATGCCCAGTATAATCAATATCCACATACGACAAACCCCACGCAATGGAGAAGCATGCCCACCAAGATTTGAACCTAGGTCTTTGTTGCAACATCCAACTGCAAGTCATCACTAAACCATAGCATGATGAACAAAACAAGTGCAAAATTTATAGCATTTTGTAATACAATCTTTTCGTTCATATTTGAATTTAATGTGATTATAATTATTATAGGTTGGACAATAACATATCAATTGTGTGTGAACAAACTCACTTCCATGGCACATTGAAAAACACCTTGGTCCACAAGATAAAGAATTTGTAATAATACAATTAAAATGCATTCCAAAATGGCATATATTTATGTATCAAATATGCAAAGAAAAAGTACATGACAATGTTGCACCTTCAAAAAAAACTACAAATCAAAAAAAATCGTAGGATGCATAATATCAAGGTTGCAATGGAAAATACACGAGACATGCATCATATAATAGATAAATTTGACATACATTTTATTTTTTGATATATCCTTCTATCTTGAGATTTTTAGGAGTGTTATTGTTAGCTAGTGCGTGACAAGATCTGGTTGGAGTAGTATTAGTAGTTCTAGATCTTGAGACTATTCTGGTACTTGATATTCTTCCTTTTCATAAAGTATGTAGAATAATTTCCTCTCATTGCACTTATGGATCTTGCTATACTTACTTTCAAAATTTAAACAACCATTTTTTTCTTCTTTCCTCCAATTGTTGAGGTGTCAACCTTGTAGGTTGAGCAAGGTTAGGAGTAGGAACATTTGCATCTCTATGAGTACTAGTGGAAACCCTTCTAGTAGCCTTCTTTTTACTTTAAAATTTTCTTGCCAACTAAAAGCAATATCCCCAATGGTTTAGGTTCAAAGAGACATACCTCATGTTGAATTAGCTCGTTTGAAGTTCCCATAAAGAGATCCAACAAATTATCCTTTGGAATGTTTTCCACTCTAATACTCAACATTTGAAACTGCTTAATGTGATTTGTAACTGGACCTCTTTACCTGAGATTTATCGATTGGATAAATAAGGTAATATCCCCATCATGTTCTATCAATCCATCCATAAATATACACCAAGAGACAATAGATTCCTTTTTAATGTCACAAAGCCATTGGTACCACAAAAATTATTTAAGTTCTAAAGACAAGGATGCAATAGTTAACTTGTGTAAAGTCAACACTTGGTGCAGGTCAAATAATTGTTCCACATGGAATATCCATGTTATTAGATAATTGGCATCAAGTTTTCTCATATCAATCTTGGGAATGAAGTAGTTTCGTGGTCCCAAGTTGAACCCATGATAATGTGGATGATGGATTGATGAATGATCAAGTGTCAGGGACTCGAACCTTATGTTCTCCAATTGTTTTTCAATTTTCTAAATATGTGATTGGGATGTGACTCTATTGTTCTCATTATCATCTTCTATAGGAGGTAAATTATGGGTAAATATATGTCTTATCTCATTTAGAATTACCCCCTTCATATCCTCAAGATCATCTTTACTAACCATTTTTCCATCTTTTGCATTTTAACTTCTATTTCATTGTTTGCATGTCTTCAACCCGCAATTTTTGTTGAAATACCATTCAATTTGTTACATTTCTTCTCTAAGTTGGATAACTAGTTATATACAACTTCACTTTCTTCCTGAGTCATAGATGGGCTCTCTAGAGGTTCAATTGGTGTAGCAATTTTTGCACTACCCTTTTCCATGTGAACTTACAATAATATTTATCTATAGTTATTTTTTATATTTGAACTTTATTACATTTTTTGAATCACCCCAAATAGATCTTCCAATCAAAAGTTATGTCAATTGTAAGTTGCATACCTTTTTAAACCCTTATTTGGATCTTGTCTTGCTAGTTGAACTTCCATCTGAGGTAACTCTAAAATGTTGACCCTATTGAGTCTGAAATTGTGTCTAGTAAGAGCCCAATATGTCTTCTCTAAATTTACGTGATATTTAATATATTATAAATTTTCAAGAGAAAGTTGTGGGAATGCTTTCACAAGTTATTGTTATGTCCTTTCAACAAAACGAAGTTGTACAGCCTACCAAGAGTCCGATTTTTCAATCTAATTCTAATATTTTTACCTTAAATACTTTGCCTTGTATAATATCCAATGCAATTGGTGGGACTCATGATTAGAGCCTGCAAGCTTCACATATAATAGTTTTATCTGTACCATTTTTTTAGACTAGTTTTTGGAATAGTAGAAACCCCAAACTTACAATAAACCAAGAATTAAAGTTTTTCCGATTACAGGTTGAGAATGTATTTTAAGTTTCTTCAATATTTTGTTTTCTAAAATTACCCCAAATAAAATTTATAGTAAAAATGGCTATGATACCAAATGTGGTGGACCGAATTCTTGAAATAACATGAAAATAGAAAGAAAGAGTAACCCAATGCCTTCATAATGAAATAAAGATGTAAATAAGAAGCATTTTTTAAGGGCCATATCCTTTTATAATTTATTAAATGCACAAGAAGTGATAGCTAAAACTAAGTCGCCTTCGTATATATGGGAGACAAATGTTTCAACTACAATCAAGGTCCTAGCCGACTAATAAAGAGAAAACTAATGTAATGATAATTTCATGTAATATCACAATATATAGGGCTTAACAATATATGTATTTGGAAAAAGTCCTCGGGAACACTCTATTGGAAAAGATGTCAAAGGGAAAGTGTTTCACAAAGATGACCTGGATTTTTGTTGCTCCTAGCAACATTTTGGTGTAGGTAATTCAAAACAAGATTTTAGAACAAGCCCTTCGTGCCAAATGGGTGATTCAAATTATGGGGGATAAAGAAGCTTGAAATTTTATTTTAAGGCATTATATTTAATGGAGGGTGCCACTTGGAAAATGTGCATGAAAATACATCTATTTTCAAAACCTTCCGCTCACTCCTCATGTTAATATTTCTCGTACTTTTTTTGTTCGAAGCATTTGGAAGACCTAAGAAGTTGTTAAACCCCTTCTACCTTTAAAGGAGTTATCCATGTGATCTGGCCTACCCTTCAATGACTTTCTCCCTTTGTTTATTACTCTTATTTATTGGCCCTATAACTCTTCAAGTGTGTCATTTTTGTTGTTAATGGTATTTTGGACAACCCTATAGATCTTAGCTCCTTAGGTCCAAAATAGGAAAGAAATTTACTCTCCAAAGCTAATAAATTCATATTGGACTTCATTTCAAGGTTCATTTAGAAATATCTAATATTAAAGGTTGTATTCCTGGTGCCTCAATCCCAATGGTGTGATTGGTCTTAGTATCTAGCCATGACTTTCTCCAACTATAAGCCTACCATGGGCTACAAGTGACTTCGCTATCCCTTCCTTGAAGTTCCATTGAACAAGCTCTATCAAATTAAAACAAAGCATAAATAATGGATATTTAGACTTCCCAATATATGAGGAGTTCATCTTGGAACCTACAAAAACTTTATTTAGCTAGTGTTTAGTGGTGGAAGTTTTCCCATTATATAAGAGGTTGACTTACTTGGGTGGGTTAAACCCACATTGTCCATAGTGTAGGCCAACAAAAACACTTAAGCACATTTTTTTGTTGTACCAACTTGTCAAGGCTACCTAGACTAGGATGAATATTTATGCCAACAATATATCCTTAGTTCCCTTTCATGGCGAGTTTCCTTGTAAGGAGACCCCAGACCCTAGCTATTGAGTTCCAATATGCATGGATGATTATCAAAGTTGAGTTCTTTTTTGGCGTTGGAAGAATAGAAATGATGTTTTGTTTAATTCATGTTCCTTGTCACACATATTCTCTCGGTAATATGATTGTGCACTAATGTGTACTAGCTTGTTAAGGCATATTGCAATGAAGACATAGAAGGTGTGGATTTAGATGGAACATTCTCATTGCTTTTTAAGTAGTGGCATGGGGCCCCGTGCACCATGAGAAAAATACCACTTGACCAACCTGTCCCAATCAGCCCATTTGGCCCTCATGGCTCATCAAGGTTACCTAGCTTTAATAATTCCCACCATAATAGGCACCCCATCAGGAATCTCAAGTATGAGAGAGGCATAAGGAGTTATCCCATAGGCTCACTCAAAATGACAAACAATCCCTAACATTGGCTCTCACCATTCCATAGGGGCAACAAGCCCCTAGAGCC
Organism: Pseudotsuga menziesii; assembly: GCA_001517045.1. Lineage (NCBI taxonomy): Eukaryota > Viridiplantae > Streptophyta > Pinopsida > Pinales > Pinaceae > Pseudotsuga > Pseudotsuga menziesii. Next base: position 36,146 of record LPNX011008086.1, read on the forward strand.
TCTAGATCATTGATGTGACCCAATGCAACACACTTAGGGAAATCCTCTTGTTTCTCATTGTGGCCCAACCTTGACCAAAATGACCAACGTCCTCCTATAGTTAATATAATTACTTCTTAATATGTATATGCTTAGTCATCTACTCTTATACATGTTTGTAGACAATATGATGCAGATTATATGCTTGTGGGTGTTTTAACCTAAGACAAACCATGGTTACTAATTTTTCAACTTGTGGTGATTTTTTTAATAGCCCATTTCTTTTGTAGTAAAGCCTAGTCAATATTGTTATTATTAAAATTCAAAAAATAAAATTCATATTTCTTTTATCTATGATACATCTAGCCTATGTTTTGGAGTCTATGAGGCTTTATTGGGGATTTTGTATATTTATTATCCCATGAGTTTTTATTTATGAATCTTGATACTTAAGAGGGTCAATTGTGATGCCTCATTATGACAAGGTAATAGTCGATGTAAGTTCCACCCTTCCTAAAAATGTTATATGTACATATCGTATCATCATTCAAAATCGTACAAGAAACTCTTTTATTGACTTAAAAAAATAAGCCCAAAGCTTCGATGGGGGAAAACATCCTTGCAAAGTTTATAAACATTACAATAAATTTAGGCACATTAAATATTATCATCAAGAGTCATGATGCCCTAGGTCCTAAAATTCATAGACAAAGAAATAACATGCTTAAGGTAGACCAGCGAATGGACAAGTAGATAGACCATAAAAAGTTGATATAATAACATTAGTGGCTAAATCACAATCCTGAAGGGATGAGAATTAGAGAGAAACTTTGTTACCTGTCAATGTGAAGGCTTAAAAGAACTATGATAACTGCAATCTTCAATCTTAGGAATCAAAAGAATCTAACATCAGAATGTTAGAGAAAATACTTGGATTGTAATTGTTGAAGAGGCTTGAATTGTGACAAACAATGACATATCTTGCACCATATTTTCTAGAAGGGTTAATGCATAAAGATATGGATATAACAATCAATTACAACCAAATGCTTAAGTTCCAAAATTCCTCCAAGTTAATTGATGGAAAATGCGATGTCATTTGATGTTTGTGAGGCAATCATAGGCAATCCCAACATGTTGGAAAGATGCAAGTTTCTTTAGATGTGATAAAAAGAATAGATTGAAGGAGGATGACTCATACAGGTGTAAGAAGGAAATATTATTGATTTTAGTGGAACAAGTCAAGTCGCGAAATGTTGGGAACTGTGCCCAACATTTAGGGCTTAACATGCCCCTCCCCTTCAGATAAGTGTTGTCCTTAGAAATAGCATCTAAGTACAAGAAATAGCATAAAAATAGCAGAAATATACAAGAATAGAGTAATCCATGCCTTAACAATGAAGAATAGAGATATATAACAATCCTCTTCGAGGGAGGAACCACCTTACACAATGTACTGGGTACCCAAGAAAATATACAATGCTTGCTCAAATGAAAATATATCATTTCTATATATATAGGAGACAAAGGTGTAAAATAACAACTAATAGACCCACTAATAGACCCAAGCCTACATCAATAATATGTAATACACCACCTAGGGAATTGTGCCCAACATTTAAGGCTTAACAATCTAGATGGTTAAGCAAAAGACAGCAATATACTATAAATAAAGGAGGCATCTCATTAGGGGGATTTTGATATCTAAAATGGCCTCCTAAGAGATATAATCAAATATTATAAGTTAGACATTTCATAGGGAAAGTAGATTTACAACTCACTTTTTACACTAAAATCAATATAACTATGGTTAAGTTAAATTGAAAAGATGTTTATAAATAAAATTAATAAATAAAAAAATTTAAAAGAAATATTGTATGATATAACTATAAGTGAGTATTTTTTAATACATAAATTATTTTTAAATATCATATATTAAATTATGTGACTATAACTCAGTAGTTTTGAATACATAAATTACTATTAAATATCATATATTAAATGTTCTTATAATTCTTATAAAATAAAATATATTAGTTTTGATTTTTTAAATAATTCACTTATTTAATATTTAAAATATATTTATGAAATTATATAGTACGATTTTAAATATTGAACATAAATTAAATTTTTAGAGATAAATTATTAATTACTAGTTTTTAAAAATTATATATTTATTATATAAATATAATTTGTATAAATTAAAAATAACAATTAATAATCTATTCATAAAAATATAATTTATATTTAATTATTTAATACTTATAAAATAAAATTATAATTTGTTTTTAACAGAAGCCGCGAAGGTATTATATTAAATAAAAAGGCTTAAGCTATCCAAGCATACAGAGATTGTAAGAAAGACTGATTCCATCCATAGGAGAAGAACGCTAGGTTAATGTTTCAATGAAGCTGCTTTCTGAGTTGTTGAGTCTGCTTTTGACGTTGTTGGGATTTCCAAGGCATTTGGTGGAGTAGATGCGCACAAAGACTCCTAACACCAAACAACAAAAATACATGAAGGGTCGATTATGGAGACTGTGCTAACGGCCTGTTTGGCTGATCCAGCTGTTCATTGCATTCCTTCAGTCGTCGGCAGCAGAGAGACCAGCATGCTGGCAATGAAAAATGAACAATCGCCAAGCTCAATTATAAAGAGGAGGAACGCCTCATGACACTTTTCAGTTGCTAGGATAAGGGAGGAGCAGAGTATGACCTCCTAGAACTTTCTAGTGTTGCCTAAGGGCTTAAGGGACATTAAAAAACTGATATCCCGTTCACTTTGTTGATCCCCATTTCCAAATTAACACCTAAATTTGCCATCCTGTCCGCCTTAGTGTTATTATTTCGTAGAATATGATAGAAGGAAACTTGGATTTGTGCAGTGATCTGGCTAATTCGATCATGAATTCTTTTAGTTTTTATCACCTTTTTGCAGGAACCTCGATTCATTTGGAGAATAACATGCTTGGAGTCACCTAGTATAATGAGATCTATGATATTTAGCTACTCAGCTAACTTAATTCCGAAATATAGAGCAAGACATTCTGATTCATTGTTGGTTTTGAGCCCGAGGCCCCAAGCATAAGAAGCCACTGTGTTTCCTCTGGGGTCAAAAATGAGCTCGTCCATGCCTGCCAGCCCAGGATTGCCTTTAGAGGCTCCATCAAAGAAAAGGATACTTTTATTTTGCTTTGCTCGCCAAAGAGATAAATCCTTGGAACTTATCCGGAGTTCCCATATATGGTAGGAAGGTCGCGGTGTGGACTGAAGGGAGGTCCAGACTAAGAGATCTTGACACCAGCAGAGTTCTACCACATTGAGAATCTCTGTTTTGGATAGGACCAAAAATTTTGAACTTAACTTTTCCCTAATCAGATTTGAAGCCTTGAAGGCAATGCGTTGGGGGTCTGCTTTCTTATTGTCGAAGATCATCCTGTTCCTTGCCAGCAAATATTTTTGAGAGCAGCATTCCATATTCTTTCTAAAGTTCGATTTTCCTCAGATTGCATGGGTATCTATGTCTCCAATGGTCTACCAATTCAAGGATAGAACCTGGGAGACTGAAGTTATTGCCGATTGGGCCAAGGAAGAGGCTTCAGGATTGCTTTGTAAGGGAGCATTCTAAAAAAATATGTTGAGTCGTTTCTTCCTGCTCATTGCATAGAGAGCATCTTGATGGCCCATGAATGCCCCTTTTAATTATATTTTCAGCTAAGTAAGTTATTCTTGACTAAAAGCCAAAAAAAATATTGATTTTGGGAATGATGTCAAAATTCCAGACAATCGACCACTTATGATCACAGGGCTCATTCCAATTGCTCTACAGGTAATGAAAGTCATCTTTCACTAAGTAGTTCCCTATTCTTCCCCGCCCTCTGGTGTCTTTCACCTTGTGGTTGAGAGGAGCAATTCCATGTAGGTGGGACTTGAACTCTTCATAAGCCGAGAGGAGGTGAGACGAAGGGGAAAGGACTTTCCATCCTTTCCAATCAGCTCTAGACCCCCAGATTGCATGGTCTCTTAGGAAGAAGAGTCTGAGGTCTTCCATCCAAAATCGTAAAGGCGGAAGCGTTTCTTGCATGGCGAGAGAGGGTCGTCCCAAAATCGAGTCTTCCCATATTTTAATTTTACCTCCATTCCCAGGAACCCAAAAATGATAGTCGTTTATTAACCCGACTTAGATTTTGCAGAGATTCCAAATATTGGTACCTTTTCCTGTCCAGGGGGTTTCCAGGCATTTGATGTTGTTCTTTTTTATGTATTTTCTCCTTATGGCCTCAGCCCACCATTCATTTCCTCTCAATATCATCCTCCACACCAGTTTATCTCCAAGAGCGATGTTCATTTTCCCTAGATCTCTTATTCCGAGTATGCCTTTACACTTGTCCTCTATAACATTTTCCCATTTTACCAGATTGAATTTTCTTCCTTGTGTTTTGCCACCTTGCCATAAGAATTTCCTTATTTCAATGCTGACAAAGTTAATAACTGCTTTAGGAGCCAAGAGAATAGCACAAGAGAAAATTGGGAAAGATGAGAGGATCGACTTGATTAGAACCACCTTGCCTACCAGATTGAGCCAGGAGTTGCTCCAAGCCTGAATTTCATTTTTTACCTTTCGAATTAGGGGTCCCCAAACAGAGATGGAGCTCTTCTTATTGATAATAGGCACTCTCGGGTAAGTGAAAGATGTCCTTTGATGTTTCACCTAGATATCCAAGATTCTTGCTACCTCTCGAAGGGAAATTGGGTTGCTATTCCAACCATAGAGCCAAGATTTATTGGCATTTAGTTGACTTCCTGAAGCTTTTAAGAAGAGATCCAGGGCTGATTTGAAGTTCCTTGCAATTTGAGTAGACACGCTGCTCAGAATAATGGTATCATCAGCAAACTGAGCATGATTGAGGTGCACTCCCCTGGCGATGCTTATTCTTGGAAGAAGCCCTTCCATTCTGAGTTAGTTGAGTCTTCTACTAAGAGAATCTACAACCATAATATAGAGGAAAGGAGACATCGGACAGCCTTGTCTAATGCCTTGTCGAGCTTTAAAGAAGGGAGCTGGACGACCATTGACCAAGGGAGCTATCCATGGCTCGTTGATACAAGCCCTGACCCATCTTATGAAGGCTTCAGGAAAGCCATAGTTTTCATGACCTGAAAAATGAAGGCATGTCTTATTCTATCAAAGGCGTTAGAAAGATCTAGTTTAATAGCCATACCTGCCTCTCTGCGATTCTGGCTTGAATGTATCGCTTCTTGGACCATTACAATGTTGTCATAGATCTGCCTTCCCGCTATAAAGCCACCTTGGTTTTTGGAAATGAGAAGCAGAATAACCTTCTTGATCCTGTTCAATATTACTTTGGAGAGAATTTTATCAAAGGAGTTAGACAAAGAGATTGACCTGTACCTGTTGATGGTAGAAGGATTCCTTTCTTTTGGAATTAGAGCTAGGAAAGTGGAGTTGGTTGCTCCTCCGATCTTTTCTGTTGCCTGGGACCAGATTATCATTTTGGCAAGGTCTTTTTTAATAATGTGCCAGCAGCTCCTGTAGAAACTAATGGAGAACCCATCCGGGCTTGGGGCCTTATCTGGATGAAGCGACCAGACTGTTGTGCGGACTTCTTCAAAGGATATATGCTTGATAGCTCTCCTAAGTTATTCTGCAGCAAATGACGAAATTCGTTGCTTAGGGAGAAAAGGTCCTCCTCTGAAGCATGTTCTTCACTAGTGTAAAGGTCTTTGAAGTGCTCTTTTATCTCTATATTTATTTGCTCTAGGTCATTGAACTTTTCACCATTGTCTTTTTTTATTTCCTTAATAGTGCACCTCCTATTTCTCTCTTTGCACTGGCAATGAAAAAATTTTGAGTTCTGATCTCCAGCCTCCAACCATAGACATCTAGATTTTAGGCGGAGTTCTGAATCTTCCTTTCTTTGAAGGACCAAGATTTTTCCTTCTCTCTTTTTCTTTCATGAGAATTTCTTTAGTGACCTCTTTTTGCTCTATCTCCTCTTGGATTTCTTCTAAGGCCTTGTGAAGGATTGATTTCTCCTGTCCAGGATGACTTCGCCCCTTTTTCCACTCTTTTAATTCCTTTTTAACGTTTGCTAATTTTTGCTCCCAAATGAAACCAGGAGAGCCGCGAATAAATTTCCTCCGGGCTCTGGAAGCGACTTCGTAGAAGCCAGGCTCTGAAGTCCAAACTAGAGAAAATTTGAAAGGATGAGAACCTAGATTGCCTAGAGGCTCTAAAGGGAACAAAATAGGTCTGTGATATGAAATAGAAAATACTATGAACCTGGAGACTGGAAAAAAGGGTGAATCTAGAATGGAAAAGCTCACCAGGATTCTATCCAATCTAGTTGTAATGTGCCCTAGGCCGGATCGCTTATTGTTCCAAGTGAACTTCCCTTTGCTTTGTTTTATGTCAACCAGGTGCCATGCTGCTATAACATCTTCGACCCTTTCCCTGACAGGGTCTCGCATGTTGGAGCCTCCTTTCTTTTCATCTGGGGAGATGGTGACATTGAAATCTCCTGCTAAGATGCAAGGGTGGTTCAAATTCCCCAGCCTTTGCATTTCCAGCTGATGCCAGAATTCCTCCTTAGTCCCATACATTGTTGGACCGTAAATATTTCCAATCCAAAAAATTTCATTGTTGTCTAGACACTCTAGCTCAACAAACAGCCAATGCTTGTTTTCCGTGGCCGAGATGAATCTATAGAGACTCTTGTCCCACCAAGTTAAAATACCACCTGAAGCTCCCTGCGCACTTACTGCCTTTCCTTCTCCATTCTTCTAGATCTTGCTAAGGGTGGCCAGACTATCTTTCTCTTACATTTTGGTCTCCTGGATAGTGAGGATTGAGATTTTTTCAAAGATCTTTAACCTTCTGATTTCTTCTGTCTTTTGATTACCTTTGAGACCTCTACAATTCTAGGAGACCAGTTTCATTATTTCCTGGTGGAGGAGGGTGCTTCTTTCTCCTTTCTTCCTTCTGTCTGTTCTCTTAATTGCTTGTCTGAGTTGTAGGCCTTCATCATTTGATCTAGATTCGATTTCTTGTCTGCTACCTTTTCCCTGGCTGCTTCTTGATCCCTATGATACTTATTCGATTTCTTACCTTTTTTTACAGTCTGCTATGTATCTTCCTCTCTGCTTTCTGAAGAATCCTCCAACTGCGCCTTGGCTCTAGATCTTGTGACTGAGCCTCCTGAGTTTTGAGAAGACTCCGACAGTAGTTCAACGAAGGGTTGCGTTGGAAGTTGCAATTCGTGGGCATGGCCGATCTCTTCCGGGACAAGAGCACCTTCTTTATAATTCTGAAGGTTATTTTCATTGTCTGCTATGATCACTTCTGGTTGTTCTAGATCTTCAGATACCAGTACATGAAATCGATTTTCTGGAACTTTCTTCCTTTTAACCAGGGATTTTGCTTGACTTGCATTTGCTTTGCTTCCTTTTTCTTGTTAACTTCATTCCACTCCGCTCTTGGGATTTCTCCTTCTTCCAGTTGAGATTTATTTGGGCAGAACTTTGCAAAATGATCATATTCGTGGCACACCTTGCACTTAAATGGAATTTTCTCATAGTCTACAGCTTGAAGATGACTCCAACCTTCCATATTGAGATTTATTGCCTCCGGAAGACATTTTTCGAAGTCTACTTCTACGCAAATTCTGGCACAGGAGAACATTGGGGGTTTTGGCTCTTATTTGTCTATATATTTCCCTAAGACATTTCCGATCGCTTTCAGGTCTTTGTCGTTCCAGCAATGCAGCGAGAGGTGCGGCAGCTTAACCCAAACTGGGACCGAAGAGGGAATGTCCTTTTCTGGATCGAAGGATAGATCCCATTTGTTGAGGTACATTCCTCTTGGCCCCATGAAGTATGGCCCATTTCTGAATATGAGGTCTATATCTTATTTTTTAACAAGAAAACAAAAAACCCTCTTCCAACAAAGTTTTATTGAACTTCTCCTTGAATTAATGGCCGCCAATTTTTATTTAACCAGACCTCAATAGATTGCGAAGAGGGACAAAGACCTGTGAAGTGACCAACCAGTCCTCTTTCGTGAAGGGCAACGACTTTGAACTTGGATGCTACTGAGGAGAGAGTGACATTAGAAGCTTCCAATAGCTTAACAAAACATGAATCACCTTGGGCAGGCTTGACTAATGGCTGTGAGGCTGCCAACCTACGAAATCCAACAACCAAACCCTAACATCGGCCATCTGGCTATGGATCAAGAGGATTCATGGCAAGCGAGGCAGGTGCCAACCCTAGCCGTACACGGAACCCTAGCAAGCCTGGGTTGAAAAAATTCGCCGTAAAAAAAAAACCAAAAAGAAAATTTCATAAAATAAAATTATAATACTTATAACATAAAATTATAATATTTATAAAATAAATTTATTAACTATAATATAAATTTATTTCATATTACATTAATCAACATAATTATTATTATTTTAATATATTATATTTATATTTATATTAATTTAATATAAATTATATTACTAATAAATAATTTTTATTTAATTTTTATTATTTTAATATATTATATTTATATTTATATTAATTTAATATAAATTATATTATATTTACCAATAAATAATTTAAATTTAATATATTATATGTTATATTTAACATAGTAATTTGTTCTAAAATAATTTGGTTGTTAAAGAATTAACAAACTATAAATTTTATTTTATTTGTTATAAAATAATTTGGACAATTAAAGATTACATACTATTGGTTATGATGTAAAATATAAAATATTTGTTTTCATAATATTTGTTATATTATTAAGTGTTTATTTTTCAAATTTCGATAAAAAGAACTTATTAATGAAGAAAAGGTACTTATAAATTTTAGTTTATTGTAGATTACAAGATCAATATTAATTTTGAACAAATCTTATTTTAAAATTTCAAATAAATATTAGAGGAAAATTCAATTCAAAATGGGTCTTTTAATCATAATTCAAATTCCATGTCATCATGTGTTAGCCAATGAAATTGTTTTAAATTTGAAATATCGTATAGGTCTTAAACAATCTTTTAATATAAATTTGGGGATAGATATCATTAAAAAAAATACTTTTTTTGTTCGTATTTTCGACATATCTCCCTGTGATTTTACTCAAATTTCGATCATAAGAGCTCTTTGGATGCGGAATTTAATCAGCATCACGTTTTTTCAAGTATTTCTTGTTTTTTGGGTAGCATGGTCCGTCAAAAATATGTCAAGTGGGTACTCGTTGGATGCGGAATTTAATTTCGCATCCAACGAGCTCTCCCAATCAAAATTTGAGTAAAATCACAAAGAGATATGTCGAAAATATGAACAAAGAAAGTAGTTTTTTTTCTTTTCTTCCTCCAAAATTAATAAATATTATTTTATTATTTAAACTATTATTTTATTATTTTTCTTAGGAGCCCATTTTGAGTTGAAATTTCCTCTAATGAATACTTTTATTTTGTGAGTACTTTTGTTCAGTATAGTTATATTCAAAAGTAACCTAAGGCTACTTTTTTTAGTATGAGTACTTTACTTACAACATTGATGTTGTTAACCATAGGTTTGCATCCACCTTTTACAATTTGACAAATAGTTATCTTTAACTTAACCAATGGCACCTCAACCATAAGGGATGATGTCATTCTTTAGAATGTGATTGTTCCTTTTAAAGTTGATTTTGATAGTGCATTTTTGTTTTGAGGCCCAATTTAATAACATATGCACAAGTATATTTTCCTTGAGCTAAGAGGAAATCCCCCAAAAATATCCATACAACATAAGATTGAACTCATATGCATTGCCAAATATTGAACCTCACAAGTCGAAAGTGGGGAAATAAAGAGAAGAGATCCATAAACAATGAGTGATTAAGCACAACACTCATTGAAGTAAAAGGTGCACTCAACAAGAAGCCAAGATAAATATCCCAAGCAGAATGTTAATATTGAACGTCAACTTGAAAGAGGTGACATCTCTATGACTCAACTTAGTAAAACAAATTTTACAAAATCATGAAAGCTTTAAGTGAAAGATACACAAAAATGTGTCGTCCATGAAGATATAGTGTGCAAAGGTGTGGATCCAAACAAACATCATGGAATGTACTACAAGGAACAATTTCAATTATGCATATTGTGAGCAAAAGAAAGGCCCACAAGAAATGTCGCAAAATGGATTAGGTTGTAATGTAGAGACTGATACAACTTGAAGTACATTGTGAAATAAGGAAAGCTTTCATCATTGCGATTGAAATCCAAGAACTAAATGACAAAGAGATTACAAAGCCAAACAATTGTTATGCTTAAGGTGTTTGGCATGCCAAACAATTTTTATGGTTAAGGTATTTGGTATTTTAACTTTTCTATCCATTGGGATTCCAATCCAAGATTAAGAGTTTTACTTAAATTGGATGACAAGAATGAAGTTTTTGGCGAATCTAACTAGTTATGAGAGTCTAACTAATATTTCCCTAAAAGGTACAATTTTTTTCTAATGTGAACTCTTTATAGACGATAACGCCAAAAAATGCTCAACCAACAAACTGTGCAAAGGCCACATCAACCACATTTCATATAATCAATATCCACATGCGACAAACCCCATGAAAGAGAAGAGCATACCACCAAGATTTGAACCTAGGTCATTGTTGCAACATCCAACTCCAAGTCGTCGCTCAACCATATAGCATGACAAACAAAACAAGTATAAAAGTTATAGCATTTGTAATACAAGCTTTTTGTTCATATTTGAAATTGATGTGATAATAATTATTGTAAGCTAAACTATAACATATCGATTGTGCATGACAAAACTTAGTTTCAAAGCACATTGCAAAATAACTTGAGCCACAATAATACAATCACAAGGCATGCAAAAAATGTCGTGTATATCAAATCTGCAAACAAAAAGAGCATTACAATGTTGCATTTTCAAAACAAAAAAATCAAAACTTCCCAAAATAAAAATGGAGGAGAAAAAAATGTCGAATGGGTATATCAAGGTTGCAATGGAAAAGCTACTAGACATACATTATAATAGATCAGTTTGATGTTTGAACTACAGCAAACCAGCTAGACACGTAAAACTTAAGATCAAGACTAGTGTCATCCACTGTGCTTTGGTGGGCTACATCTAAATTGGTTTAATTGAGGACTTGAAGTAGAGAAGGATAACTCTAATCAAAAATTTAATAGCAAGGCTCTTTTCTAGAGTAGAAGGTAGTCATGGGTGTGGAAGTTGAGAATTGTTCATTCCAAGGTGACCCAAAAAGAAGTTTAGAGACCCATATTAAATATTAGGCTTCACATGCTTTTCAAGGAAATTTTAAGAAAGGGTTATTTTTTGACATTTTTTTCCAAACAAAAGATTCGCCAATTTGCCTTTTTTTCAAAAGTGATTCACCCAAATTCCATGGGATAATTATTTTTTACTCTAAAAATCACCAAAATTATCCAAAAACTATACAAAATGTTTAAAATTTTGAATACTTTTATTAAAAAATCACCAAACATTTTATGGTTCCAAATTTAAGAATTAATAAGATGCACCAAGGTTTTTACACTTTTGAGAAAATTATAAATCCTTTAAATTTTCCCTAATGCTTTTGAATAATAAACTCCTTTAAGCAAGGTAATCCACAGTGCTTTGCAAATGATACTTAAACATTTAGGTAAATATAGGCTTAATTAAAAACAATGGTGCACAACTCTGAAGTGCCATGTGGATTTTGTAACTATATTTTAGGATTGCTCAGCTCTCATTTTGTCCTTGGTAACCGTCTTTAGTTCAAATCTTTGGGTTTGACCTATTTTGTGAAAAAAAATGGTATGTAAGGCGAGTTATATGCTTGCAGTTGCAGTTGGTTCATGTCCCTTTTGTGGGCTAAAGGCATTTTTTTACTTTGTTGATTTCTATTTAATACATTACAACTTTCAGTGGGTAAAGGGCCAGCGACCCAATGTGGCAGAGAGCGCATTGACCACACAGTAACTGAGAGAACACATTACCAAAGTTTTTCGAACTGAGCATTCATTTCAAGAAAGCTTGCATAATAATTCGCAATAGAATAACAATGTATATTGCACTGATGTACAGCTCTACAATTTGCTGTTATTGGGCATTAATACCATGATTTCTACAAAGACAAAATGCCTTCGTATTCCAAATTATTCTGTGCGAAATGTGTTTGTTCAACCATATTGTGAAAATGTTAGATATTCCCCAAGGGCCACTATGCATTAGTAGAAAAACCAAGACAAGTTTAGTGAATATATAATCCACTAATCTGGCCTTCACATATCTGTTGTAGACTTATGTTTAGGGATTCAAAATAACAATTATTAAACTGAACTAGATCTCGTCAGCCCTTAATGGGTAACATAGATGACATTTGAAGAAAATTGTCAGGATTTACTTTATTTTGGATTCCCATAATAGTCTTAATTTGTTTGAATGTCTTGGAATACAAAATTGCCAGTGAATGTGTCTATGTATGTGTATCTAAAAGGCGTGTGTGTGTCTCAAAGGCCCTACATTGGCAAAAAGGACAAATGCACATGATAACTTTCACTAAAATGAAGCTATAAAGTAGGAATATTTAAATTTGATAATAGAAGGAACTGCAATTGACATAACACAATTCCAACTAACTCGAAGCTCTTAAGTAGCAATTTTTTAACATTCGATCCAAAAAGGAACTACAACTGACACAACGCTGTATCAAGAACCCATTATTTGAACAATGTCGATCAACAACAAAACTTCCAGAAACAACCAAAGAATCCTAACTGTCGTACGCCTCCAAAAAATTAAGTGCATGTCTGCTGCCTTCAAACTAGGAAACTGAAATAAATACCACATACACCAATAGTGTAGCACTATAGAACCAAGTTGTTAATATGAATTGAGGAATCAAAAGAATCACTGCAACAAATGGTGGGAAGTAAATGTCAAACCTACTTCTCACGTCCAATTCAATACGGCAACAAAAGGTCGGATGTAAACATCAATCCTTCTTCCCACATCCACTTGAATACTGCAACAGAAGGTAGGAAGTAAATGTTTAATCCTTCTTCTCGCGTCCACTTGAATGAGGCTTTCTTTTTATCCTGCTGAAAGGCCCGATAGTCTGATCCATAATATACATGTAAATTACTTGTGTCCATGATTTATAATAACTAAATCCTTCATAAAACTCAGGTGCTATCTTCTTCACTTTATGAAGCTTGCTACCAGGAATCCTTGGAAAGTCATGGTGTTCATTGTGGTATCCAACACTCCATGTTAACAGGTTCAAAGGCCCGTAGTATGAGTAAGTCTCTTGTCCTTTTTGGAAGACGTAATGCTCCGAAATGAAATGCCCGGCCATAGGATGCATACCCCCACCCAGAAATGTCGCCAAAATAAGGTATGCAAATGACTTCCAGCCGCAGAAGTATAAAAGGGTTGCATCGAAGGTTAGTTGCACTAAAAGGTTGCTTGCCTCCCAAAGGCCAGGAGGCTTGGGATTCAAAAACAATGGCCTTAAGGCATAGAAAAAAAGCTGAAGTAAAACCCACAATATTTTGCAAAATGTATTTGAAACCACACGTGCTTCTGTGTAACTGGGAATGTCCATATCAATCCCATCAACCCCTTGGCTCCTGTGGTGCTCCAGATGATACTTTTGAAAAGTAACAGACATGGGAACACCAACTGGAAGGTTAGCAAAAATGCCTAACAGACGATTGTAAACAGGTGTTGAAAAGGCTAAATTGTGGCTAAGTTCATGTATTGCTAGAAAAAGATTATGATTCAAAAACGACCCAAAAAAATATGCCACAATAGCAATCCTTAATAGGCTTGCATCTTTCAGCAATGTAGCAGCCCATACTTGAATACCAACAGCTGCAACAATCTGTCAATAGTACAGTACAAGTCAGCTTCCAAGTTCCAAGCCTCAAACATACCTCATGCAGTCCCTTTGATTTATATGACAAAAAAAAAATTATGTTGAAAGCCATCTTATAGACGAAAAAAAGAACAAGTCTTTAACAGTTTCAGCTTTGTGAACTGGATAAATTATCTTTCTAATATGTATAAATCATCATACAGAATGATCTACCCTTAGCAAGGAACAAATAAAACCATTTCAATTAGAAATTTGGCTTCACAGAGCAATTCAACCTCCATAATTAAGTGCAAGTTTACTAAGGCCAATGGAAATGAGATAGAATTTAGATTTCCCTGGACAGAACGCTATAATAGTCAAATATAACTTATTCAAAATAAGACTAGTAATGTTTGTGTAATAGATATGTTCAACTCAACTCATTTCTCTAGCAATTCATATTTTTGCAGTTGCCTAGAAATTTGCCACAATTCAATTGAAGGGTACACTAACAGAGATCCATCTTTATCCCAGACTATTAAACACCCAGAGGGATCAAAAAACTTGATGTGCAAATTTCAATATTTTGACACCCTCGGATATTTAATAAATCATGAAGTTTGCACCTCACCTTTTTTTCTCTCTGGATGCCTATGGATCTGTATTATTCTATAGATGCTGTTTAAATATGTAAATAGAATAAATAACAGGCCAACTTTATTTGATGTTATGGTAATTGAAAAAAACAATGTGTTGGAACTTGGCCTTATCTTAATTATATTTTATTAGCATTACACACACAAAGGAATCCCTCACCCCCACCCTGGGCTGCAGAGCACCTTACTTATCTCAATACAATTAAGAAGTATCACCCTAGACTTGTACACAGACCTTCATTTGTATCACCCTAGACTTGTACACAGATGCCTGAAGGCAATCTTTGACTTCATGTAGTGACTCATTCTTAGTTCATAGTGTATGGCTGTGCACTTCAGACAATTATTGGTCTACTTAGCCAAGTCCTACTATTATCAAAGCAGAATATAGCAGCATTGTTTGAGTNTAAAATTTGAAGGTGACAAAACTAAATTCTTTATGCAAAAGATGAGTATGTTTTGGCATTCACGTGAGTAATGCGCATTGCATATTATCATTGCAAAGTCTAAACAAAATTTCAGAATTATCTACACCATAGTCATCCACATCATTTGAACATTCACTTTTCTTACTCACTACACCCCTTTTTCATCATTGTCTCTTTTATTTGTCTGACACACTTGTGCAGCCACACATCTATAGCCATCCAGCACATTGATGATCACTTTCCTCGCTTACATATAGGTTTGACTATATGTATACTGTGTTACCCCCCATTTTGACATGGGTGTCTACATGTGATTTTTGTCACACATTTAGCAGGGGTTACAGAATGATGGAGCTATGGATGGCCTAAGCTCCTAAAGGCTAGGTTTTTGCTTCATGTTATGATGATGTCTTGGTGTTGATGATGCCCTAGCATATGGATTTTCATAATACATTTGGGTTAGTAGATATGAGATGTGTCTTCTCGTGATGTTTGGTCATGGATGTGCTCTTGTATGGATGACATTGCACTAGTACATTACATATGAATCATATTCTTGTAGAGTGTCCTATCATTGGTGGTGTGATGTAGCACCCTCATGGCATGGATGGTCTTTTACAGTAGAGCATTTGGCTTGATTTCATGATGAGATGGCATTTGGGGGATTGTCCATATGAGCATTCTACCCCAAGTGACACGCTTCATGCTTAGTGATGTTTGTTTGATGATTTAGCATGGTATGATGACATGGATGGATTATCATGAGTATCCCTTGGAGTGCCCTTGCCCGTAGACACTTGGATGACTTATGTGGATGATATGGTGACCTTGGAGGCCATTCCTAGTGGAGTGCTCTTGCTCATTTGATGTGCTTCACGCTTATGGGTAGGTACTTTCAGCTGGACAATGTTATTCTAATGCAAAATTTTATTTCGGGCAGCAATCTTTTCGTTTGGAGTTTTATTGTAGAAATTTCCAGACAACAAAATGGGGTTTTCAAGCCCTAAATTTGAAAACTCTTGCAACTTTGAAGAACCCCATAAGCCCTTGTTGCTTGATAGGAGTGATGATGATGATGGTTTGATCCATGATATTTTCAGCCATAATGTTTTCACCTTACACTACTCCTATTCAAACTTGGATATGAGGCTTGGTGCAAACCCTTGGCATGATTTTGGTGATCTTGGCCTTGTTCATAAACACATTTCATGATTTCTGTGTTCTTGGCCTTTGTATCTATTTAGCATTTGATGTATCCCTATTTTGGTTGGTGACCAAACACAAAAGAAGACGGCATGGTATTGATGAGACAAGCACATGGTTACATTGGCTTTATGATTTCACCTAGTATTTGCTTCATCTCATGCTCACGATAGGATAGGAAAAATAAGCTCTTGAGAGCATTAGGGTAGAATGAACAAACTTAAGATATGAGCACTAAATTTCGTTATGGCAATGTTGGCTTCTTTAGTTGTAAAGCTAAATTTTGATGTAATGAACTCTTGGATGTGATGTGGTGTTTAAGGATGTTGATTGTTGAGGTTATCCATCCTACCACAAGGTTTTTTATAGTACTTGGTGGTCATTGCAACAAGTACATACCAATATTCTGGGGTTCTCATGCACTACCAAGAAGAACACATGTCCCACAATTGGAGCCTAATGGTACCCCCCACTTTGACAAGGTGTCCACATGTGATTTTTGTCACATTCAATACAAGTTACAGGTTGATGGTGTTGAACCTAGTGTTATCATTTATGTCAAATGAGAAGTATAAAGTCTAGAAGCCAGTTTGAAGAAGTATATAAGAAATAATTGTCAAATGTGTGCGCAAGTCCCATCAAGACGTGACTGTCACACAAATACTGCGTAGTCGGTATGCATATCAAAGTGTGTAGATTACAAGCCGACAAAAGAATAAGAGATGAGGTTGATTCAAGTTGAATGTTTGGGTAAACTTGATCGTGAAGAAAAGAAGGGTTGTCATAGACGTAGAGAAGCCCCCACTCATGGACAAGATCAATTGAATAAGAATTGATACTAGATTATTATAAATGACCAAAGGATTGATGTGTTTTAGATGAGAAAGATGCGAAGTACTCTAGGGTGGAAGAGAAATCAACGACTTGTTGATTGGCAGAAGAGCGCAACAATACAAAACTAAATTATATATGAAGTCGCAGTTGCACAAATTGAGAACGCGGAATAAAGGAATAGCAGAGTGTGTAATCAAGTGTGCAAATTGGGAAAGCAGAGGACACGGTCAGAGGTGCAAGTTCACCAAAGTACGTGGTTAGATATTCAAGATAGCAAGGTACAAGGAGCGATTGCACAAGAACATAATACAGTCGAGTTTGAGAAGTAGTGTACGCAGAAGTAGTATTGAAGAGGTTGCGCAAGAACAAAGTGTACAGATCAGGAAGTGCATAATAACTTAGTTAAAGTCATATCTATTCAAAGGAGGCAACAAGGGGCAAGGACAAAGGATTGGTGTCCTCACAAGTTGGTGTCTGTATACAGCAAATTGGTGCTTGCACATAGGAGTGGTGTCCTCAAAGGTTGGTGCTTGTATACAGCAAGTTGGTGCTTGCGCAAAGGATTGTTGTCCTCATAGGTTGGTGCCTGTAAAATTGCAAGTCAGTGCGTGCACAAGGGATCGGTCCCTGTCAAATTAGTGTCTGCAAATTCTAAGAGTAGGTGCTCACAGCATTGGAGATTGGTGTCTCCAAACAACCTATGTAATCAACGATTATATATATATATATATATAAAGTTCTCTTATAATTACTTTGTGCACAGCGTTTTCATAATGTTAATTGCATGTTGGTGTATGTTTCATAAAGTGAAAAATTGTATAAATTGTGCTTTATGCTAATTCACCCCCCCTCTCAGTATCAATTAAGGGCTAACGGATAAAGCTATGGATGGCCCAAATTCCTTGATGCTAGATTTTTGCTTCAAGTTGTGTTGATGTCCTAGTGATGATGCCCTAACATATGGATTTTCATGATACATTTGGGCTAGTAGCTATGGGATGTGTCTTCTCATGATGTTTGGTAATAGATGTGCTTTTGTATGAATGATATTGCATTAGTACATGACATATCAATCATCTTCTTGTAGAGTGCCCAATCATTTGTGATGTGATGTGACATCCTCATGGCATGGTTGTTATCTTATGGTAGAGTGCTTGGCTTGATTTCATGATGAGATGGCATTTGGGGGATTGTCCATATGAGCGTTCTACCCAATATTTTCATACTCGGTCAACTCAAACTCAGACTCAGCCAAGTTAACCGATTCGACTTATTGACTGTTAGGATTTACAATCCTCCCTTGACCAAACTGTCTATTAGATTATTTTAGCCTAACTTAGGAGTCTTTAATTAATTATTGGGTCCACTTGGCCTAATGGGGCAACATGTACCAGTCACTAGAGTGTGGGGAACACCGATAAAGGCTAACTAAGACTGACTGCACTTGCATGCATCAATTTAGGCGACTCCTAGGCCAATCCCTACATTTTAGGAGCCACTGGGAGTCCCGGCACCAACCTCCTTCAGTTGTTGGGAGTTGGTAACTAGTTAAGCTTAGTTACTCTTCAGTTACATTCAGTTAGGTCTACTCCAATTTAGTTAGCGCTAGTAATGCATGGCTGCATGTGGGAAGGCGCTAGTTCTCACCTACCACTACAGTTAGACTGGTTTAATTGATTATAACTGATGGATTGACTGAATTAAACATCTGGAATTAACCACTTGGACTCCGAATTTAGACATCTTTAGTTAGCCATGCAATCAGATACAGTGACATCCAATTGGTAGATTCGAATTCATCCCTAATGATTTGAATTCTTCCTTATGTAACGCTATTGTAACTCCGGATTATGTAATGAAGGTAATATTGTAATTCTCTGAGCAATACTTGTTTGTTTCCTGTGAGATTTGATTTGTTCAGTTTGTATAATTCGTTCATCTTCATTGTATAGTAATTAAGAATCTGATTGCACTCATTGCTTGATGATCTAAATGGCACAGCAATTCTAACATGGTATCAAAGCCATCTCAAGCAAGCTTCAAGTCTATCTACTCTCCATTGAACACCAGAAGCAGCTAGGTTTCCACAGGAGTCCCGCAAATAGTGCCTTTCTTCCTCTGAATTTATTCAGAGTGGTGGTGCAAGCGTGACGGACCCTGAGAAAATGTTCATGTCAAGAGGGAAGGCTTGATTCTAACATAGTTCGAATGATTTTGGTTTTGCAGTGAAATTTCTACATGTGCTACGTAGCTTGTGTGAAGATATTGTCTTTTCCAACGGGAGAATTATGGATTCTCAACCCTACACACCTCGGATCCTAACACCCTTCAATTATGTTGATTGGAGGGAAGATATGCAATTATCCTTGCGCAAGCAGGGCTACTTCAGGATAATACTTGGAAGGGAGGCTGAGCCCCATCATCCAGCTGAGAGAACAAGTTTTTGAACCACTTAGATGAAGCTTTTGGTTACATATGTACTCATATTTCCAGAGATCTCCTCTTTCACCTTGAAGGTTTGAGGACTCCCAAAGAAGCTTGGAAGAATCTTGAAGTCTTGTTTGGCAAGCAAAATGAGCTTCGGGGACACATTCTGGAGAAAGAGTTGATAGCCTTACATCCCAACAGTTTCAAAACCATCCAGCAATTCTTAACTAAATCCAAGTTTCTTGCACTTCAATGCAGACAGTACAGAATAGAAAGAAAAGATGAGCAGCATGTGCTCTCCATACTCAGCAAACTAGGACCTGAGTATTCTGTATTTGTCTCAATCTTCCATTCTGGAAGGGCTTCCATTCCCAATTAGAAGATGCCCTCACTTGATTCCTTTGTTGAGTCCTTAATACAGGAGGAAGAGAAGTTGATCCAGATGGGAGTCATCAAGACTTCCAAAGATCAAGCTCTCCTAATGACAAACTCTACCAAAGCGCAAGCTAAAGGGAAATCTAAGGAGAAGGAGCCTAAAGCAGCTGATTCAAAGCCTAAAGAGAATCAGAAGACTTTTGAAGGAACTTCGGGCTCTAAGAAGAAGAAGAAGTTTGAAAAGAAGATGTGTCCCTATTGATGAGCGGTTTTCGTCCAGAAGACTATTGCATGAAGAAGCAAGTTGACCAACTGACTGCCCTCCTCAAGCAGAATAAAATTGCTCTCCCACAAAGAGCAAAGAAGCCTGATGATGGACCACAGACAGAAGATGATGAAAGATGCCATGCCTTGAAGGCTAGCCTTACTCAGTCAACAACATATTTGATTGATTCTGGAGCATCCAACCACATGGTTGCCTCCAAAGAATCTTTCTCTACCCTCACACTATCAAAAGGGCCTAACATTCACATGGGAGATGATTCCCAAATTCCAGTAGAAGGAAGAGGTTCAGTTAAAACCAAGCATGGTGAGCTCAAAAATGTTCTCTATGTATCCTCCCTTGCAGCTAATTTGTTGTTTGTTTATCAGATGACCCATACAGGCTCTCCCAAGAGAGTTACATTTGACTCAGATTTAGTTGAGATCACAAAAAAAACTACTGGAGAGCTTATAGCAAAAGGTATTGCAAATCATTCTACTAAAGCTTATGAGTTCTCACATTTTTTCCCTATCTCACCTCCTACAGCTTTATTGTCTCATACTAACAACACAAACAAGATTTGGCATGAGAGATTTGGCCATCTCAATTTCAAAAATCTCCAACAACTCCACAATGATAAATCGCCTTTATTGATGATTGTTCTAGGTACTGTTGGATCTACTTTATGAAACATAAATCAGAATTTTTTGAGATTTTTAATGTTTTTAAAGCTATGGTTGAGAATAGTTTCAGTAAGAAAATCAAGTCCATAAGATCTGATAAAGAAAGACAGTACATCAAAAGAGACTTTCAGTATTTCTGTGAATCAAAGGGGATTCAAATGAAACACTCAGTTCCATACACACCACAGCAGAATGGTGTGGCTGAGAGAAAGAACAGATCATTGAAGGAGATGGCAACATGGCTTCTCCATGGTAAGAATCTCCCTCTTTGGGCAGAAGTTGTAAACTGTGCTTCATATTTGCAGAACAGAGTGCCTCATAAATCCGTGGTTGGGGCCACTCCATTCGAAGCACTGCATGGGCATAAGCCCAATGTCTCTCATTTGAGAGTTTTTGGATCCAAAGCTTGGGCCAGAATACCACTTGACAAGAGGAAGGCCTTCCAAGCCCAAAGTAGCGAATGCATTCTGCTGGGATATGCAGAAGATGGAAAAGCATACAAGTTGATGGAGGTTGCAACAAGGAAATGCTTCATTGAGTGAAGTGTTAAGTTTGAAGAAGATCAAATGTGTGATGCACCACCATCCAAGGCACAAGAAGGTATAATCACTCTTCCTCCCATTTTTGATGATGATGATTTGTTACATGTTTCAGATTTAGATGAAGTGGATCAAGACCAGCATGATCCTGTTATTGAGGCTGAACATCATGAGATTCTAGATCCAGATCCAGCATCCATTCCAAACCAAAGGCCTAAGCCTAAATGGGCTCGAAAACTCATTGATGCAACTCGTGAGGGTGTTGGAAATCCAGAAGACAAAAGGAGAATTAGGTCCCAATATCAAATGAGCATGTTGCACTCTCTCTCACAGATTCGCTCTTACAGAGTGGTGCAACAAAATTCCAGGACAATGCTACTTGATGATAGCGAATGATCAGCTACTTGGCCCATAGAAGAAGAAACTTGATCATTCTCTCCCTTTTCCATCCAGAAGAAACACACAGTTCAGAAGGATATTGAGAGGTTCACATGCACGGCTTCAGGATACTACTGCACAGACGAACCATGCTGCTGCATAGAGCTACAAATTTGCAGCAGTGTTTTTGACAAGTTATTTTTCTAAAGAGGAAGCTTCTTTGTTCTAAAGATACCTTGTATTTTCCTATTTACTGCTTATTTTGAGGGGGCGGGTTTCCCATGAGGTTTTCCCCTATTTCCTCTGGTTATTAAGCAGCATTTTTTATCTTTTAGATTGTATATGGGTGACTTTTTGGCCTTGTTTCCAGGGCCCACAGTTGTCCAAGTTAGGATTCAGGGGGGGTGTTAGGATTTATAATCCTCCCTTAACCAAACTGTCAATTAGATTATTTTATCCTAACTTAGGAGTCTTTTATTAATTATTCGGTCGACTAGTACCATTGGGTCCACTTGGCCTAATGGAGCCAAATGTATCGATCGCTAGAGTGTGGGAAATACCGAGGCTAACTGAGACTGACTGCACTTGCATGAATCAGTTTAGACGCCTCCTAGGCTAATCCCTACATTTTAAGAGCCACTGGGAGTCTCAACACCAACCTCCTTCAGTTGTTGGGAGTTGGTAACTAGTTAAGCTTAGTTACTCTTCAATTACATTCAGTTAGTTCTACTCCAGTTTAGTTAGCGCTAGTTATGCATGGCTGCATGTGGAAAGGTGCGGTTAGACTGGTTTAACTGATTATAACTGATGGATTGACTGAATTAGACATCTGGAGTTAACCACTTGGACTCCAATAGTGATCCAGACAT
The DNA here is from genome assembly GCA_001517045.1 of Pseudotsuga menziesii. NCBI lineage: Eukaryota > Viridiplantae > Streptophyta > Pinopsida > Pinales > Pinaceae > Pseudotsuga > Pseudotsuga menziesii. Next base: position 58,676 of record LPNX011008086.1, read on the forward strand.
CTTTAGTTAGCCATGCAGTCAGATACAGTCACATCCATTTGGTAGATTCGAATTCATCCCTAATGATTCGAATTCTTCCTTATGTAACACTATTGTAACACCAGATTATGTAATGAAGATAATACTGTAATTCTCTGAGCAATACTTGTTTGTTTTAGGTGAGATTTGATTTGTTCAATTTGAATAATTCATTCCTCTTCACTGCATAGTAATTAAGAATTTGATTGCACTCATTGCTTGATGATCTAAATGGCACAGTAATTCTAACATTGACTTGGACCTTAATCCAATACAGGTGACTAGTTTGGTACTAAACAAACCAAGTCAATGTCTAACTCGGCCAATTTAGTACCAAACTGGTCAACTCGACCAAGACCATATTGACTCGTCCGAGTCAATGTGGGACTGGTCAGAATGCACATGTGACACTTAAATTCAGTTTTTTTTAACATTTGAACTAAAAACCTAAATACTAAGACCTGCTTCATTGCTGAGTCAACCTACTTTGTAGGATTCCTACAGATCGAAGCACTATTTGGGGTAAAAATCAACTTGCTTGACAGTGACACAAGCTAACCTACAATGATAATAGTAATTTCCATTTCTTTATTTTCCCTTTCTACCCTTTTACATAAAAAATTATATTATCATTAATTGTTTCAAGATGTTTGTGAAGCTCATATGATGAAAGAGAATTTCACATTCCATCCAAAATTCAACAAGTTAGCAGTTTTCAGAATTCCAGTTAACTAAGTTGCATCGAATCGAAGACCGGTCCACTAAATCATCAAAAGATGTTGAATGTCACCCTACTCTTCGAGTGCATGCCACCTATAAAATATAGACGTGCTAAAAATAGACATGCCAAAAGGATGGTTTTGTAGCTCATGCTAAGGATCCCATTTCCAATAGTGGCGATAGGTTTCATGAGCAATCATATTGATAGTGATATGTAGTAGGATAGTGCCTTGTAGTATGTTGTGTTTTGGATTCTAGTGGCCATTTAAATATTTGTTGATTATGTATTTTATTCACAAAGGTATTGCACTCGCTGCCATTCTGATATATTCACCCTTACATGGCATATACATGAGTGCACTTTGCATATTTTGTCTCTAATGGTTTGGAATCTTTGAAATAATTGTTTTCCATTAAAATTTTACTATTTTAATAAACCGAGTCATTAAATTCAAAACGGTCTTAGTCATGGTTAAGTCTGAGTCTAAGTCCAAGTTGATCCTTGGCCAATCCCAAGTTCAAATCCAAGTTTTAAAACATTGGTTCTATTCCAAGTAGCACACTCCATGCTTATTGATGTTTGTTTGGTGAGTTGGCATGGTTTGATGACATGGATGGATTATCATGAGTATCCCTTAGAGTGCTCTTATTCCTAAACACTTACATGACTTATGTAGATGATCTGGTGACCTTAGAGGCTTTTCTTTGTGGAGCACTCTTGCTCATTTAATATCCTCCATGCCTATAGATATATTATTGGTGATATCCCATAGGGAACCCCCTCATTCTAGCACATGTATGATGGCATACGACATACTTTTCATTGTAGCATTTTTAGTTTTCAACATGAGAATGACATCTTGGATCCATTAACTATCGTTATTAGTTGAACATCCTCCTTATTTCTCTCTCTTGGCATGTGTGGAGGCATGCTAATGTCTTGTAGACGGGGTCATCACATTCTTCTTGGAGATTGATTGACTATTGTGGAGACTGTGCTTTTAGATGTATGATTCTATCTTGATTGGTGGACTCCTTATTCTATGGATCTAACTTTTGCATATGTTTTGATGAGTTCGCACTTGGACATCATTTTGTGCCTTTGGCAGGGGCATCCTAGAGTCGAGAGCAATTATCTTTTGAAAAAGTGCTCAGAATTTTGCTAACTCAACAACATTTGATGCAAAGTGGCTAACAATTTCTAAGAAGTGGTTATAATAAAAAATCCAATAAATTTTGAGAAAGTTGGCAGTTCCCAAACTATCATTTAAAGAGTTGCACCGCATCTTGGCTGCATGCGCCTTTGGAGACTTTTCATGGAGAGCATTCACCTTTGAGGATCCCCTCATGTCATTTATTGCCATTTTTAGGAAGCACTCCACCTTTTGAGGCCTAATTATTGGAGCATTCAACTTAGCAAATCTAGAGGGTTTGTTGAAGTTTGAACATTCAAAGGAGGTCATCTGGCATTTGAGGAGATCTAGGGGGGTCAAAGCCTAGATCTAAGGTTTTTCCACCTACATGCATGATTATTGGACCCTATCTATTGGAATGCTACACTTAGAGAGTCTTTGGAGGCCATTCATTAAAGTTTTACTTGTCATCCATCCTCTCTTGATAAAGGTGCCCCTCTCATTCATCTTGGAGAAATGTATTTGTCGCTTTGATCACCATATTTCATGGATTTTGTTAAGAGTAGTTAGAGTATTTTGGTTTGTTTACTCCATCCTAGGCTAGATCTATAGTTTAATTATTATTTTATCGTAGAAGGAGCTAAAAGCTATATAAGGGTTTGCTCTCTCCTTCATTTGTCATGGTTGGATTTTGAGAATTCTCTCTTTTGGAGCTTAATGGACATAACTTTCATGATGCAATTTGAAGTGTATGGTTTCTTCTACATTCAAAGTGTGGCTTATTGTTCCTATTTCTCTATGTTGTTTGTGAATTGTAGAGGTGCTGGAACATGTTGAATAGGGCCATATGATAAGGTTTTATCTACCTCATTGGAAGGGCTAATTGTGAGAAATATTTCCTATATTTCCCTTTGTTGTCTTATGCTTGAATGTATTAATTTGCTTCCATCATCTTTCCAGAGTTGCTCCTCTTTGATACTTCATTGCATAAGTCACACCCTAATTAATCACACGTGCTAGTTTGAGTTGTAACACATTGCTAGACCATCTTTTTAGTTTTCTTTAGAAGTTCTTAAAACAAATCAATATGTTCTATACAGGTTGCATGACCCATGCAAAAATTCTTAACCTGCAGTTTGTCCTCTCGATCAATTTTATCTGAACTGGACCAATGATCGAACTAATCAACCCCAAACCGAAATCGATAGAAAACCAGAAACAAAAACAAATCAACCACAAAATAAATAAAACATTCAAATCTTGAAAATAAACATATATATTCATGTACCTCTATGTGAATCCAAACCATTAGATACAAATATGCAAAGTTCCTCATGTGTATAGCAAGTAAGGTATTTTAGATTTTATTAGTTTGTTTAAGTTGTTTTTGTGGACCCAAGCACCTTCGTACACTAGTTCCTTGTGGAACCAACATCTTCAATCCTGGAACTGGCTTGTTCCATACAAAACCACCCATTTCCAGTTGGAACCACCGATTCCACCTGAGAACCCTTCAAAACCAATGTGCTTGGTTGTTTCCAACTTTCCACCATAGTTGAAAAAATCAACAAAAAATCAGCAATGTCCCAAAAAAATCACAATTTTTTTGGCTGCCAATTGTTTGGGCTGAAAAATCGTGATTTTTCAAAAATTAAAAATATTGGCAAAATTCAAGAAAATTGGGAAAAATCGGCGAGCAAATTTTGACCCTATTAATGTACAAATTTTGCATTTTTTAATGCTTGCCGCAGTTTGCCGCTTTTCCCGATTTTTTTTCCCGTGTTGCCGAGAAGTTGTATTCTGGACCCTCGCTAATTTTTTGTCAATGATGATGTTATCAACTATGGCTTCCACCTATTCCAGGCTGTTGAAAAACCTGAGTTTTACTGCTTGCTGGTTTAAATGAACAATTTGTGTTTTTCACTTCAGCCGGTTTTGCATAGGCTTGAAGCTACTTAAAAAAATTTGCCGAACAATTTTAAACACACAGTAAAATCAAATACTAACAGGCTGAAACAAATAACATGCACACCATAAATTTGACTCAGATATTTTTGGCTAATCAGCCCTGGAAAAACCCCCACGGGGAAAACCAGTCAGAGAGAGGAGAGATATTTATTATTCTGCAGCAAAGTACAGGACAAAAAATGGTGAAAAAATACAACTTATCTCCACCGGCAAACTTTTTCTCAAAGTCTGGAAATGTGCTCAGCAAACTCAGCCGTACACCCTTCTCGATTTCTGTGCCAAACTAAATGCAACTGAACAGCAGCACCAGGCCGTACATTTCCTTGGAATTCGTGCCAATAAATGCAGTCCGTACAGCAGCAGACTGGCCGTACACTTCCTCGATATATGTGCAATTTATTAGCAGTCCGTACAGCAATAAACTCAGCTGTACCTTCCTCGAAATTTGTGCAAATATTAAATGCACCGTACAGCAGGAAAAACCAGGCCGTACACCCCTTGAAATCTGTGCCAAATTTAATGCACCGTACAGCAGAAATAAAACAGGCCGTACACCCCTCGATTTCTGTGCAATAAATGAAGCAGCCGTACAGTCAGGCCTTACTCTTCTTGGGTTCAGTGCAAACAAATAATAAATGCAATCTTGACCTCCTTGCTCACTAAAATCTCTTCAGCAAACAATCTGGAAAATCGTGCCCTCCTTGAGCAAACTCGACCCAGCCTTCTCAGCTCTCTCTCTTCTCCTGAAAACATCAAAAGTGAGTGCCCTTTTGCCTCCCTCAGCCTTTTTGTTTGACCTAAGTGAGTTTCTTAATCCAATGGTGGAAAAAGAATCAATCCAATGGATGAGATTGAATGTGAGTGAAAATCCCTTTTATTTATTTCTCATAAATAAAATCACTCACCCACTTAAATTTATCAAAAAGTGACTTTATTGTTATAAAGTCTCATTAAGTGACTTTTAATGTGAGGGTCACCTTTTTCCCTCTTAAAGTGACTTTAGGCAAAAATTAAAGTCACCTAGGAAACATCTGCCTAGGTACAAAAACTAACACAGGCTGGTTTTCATAACATTCCTCTCAATGCATGGTATATCAAACATAAAGACTATAAGCTCTCCAACAGTGTAGTGTAGAAACCTCTAAAATGCTCTAATACCATCTAGAAATTTCAACAATTTGACTTTTCATGCAAATTCATAAATTTCAACTCAACCTTGAGGTTTCCCGGATCTACTTTTTATGAACTTTCAGCCTTAGGGATGAAACTGAAATATGAATTTAGCGCAACAATATTTCACTTCTTTTCCATCCAATTTCACAAGGCAGACCAAGAAAATAAATACATTCAAGTGTACTTCAATACCACAAAACTACAACCCCTAAGGCACACTTTTCCAAGCATATAACTGATCTAAAATGTCCTATTACAGTAGATTATAACAGCAGTAAATCTGCTCCTTTAACTTCCAGATATGTCTTAAACCACTTAAAAATTTCAGATGAACTCTATGTTATGTCAAATCAACATGCACAACTAGTGCAAGAATCTACACAATCAAGAATATTTTATTAGCTGAAATTCAAATATGCAAGTAGACAAAATTTTGACAGCTCAAACACTATATATATATATATATATATATTGGTTACCAAATCCTACCAGATTATGGTTTCATCTAAATAAATGTAGATATTCTATGTTATGTCAAATCAACATGCACAACCAGTGCTAGAATCTACCCAATCAAGAAGATTACATAAGCTCAAATTCAAATCTGCAATTTTGACAGCTCAAACACTATATATATATATATTGGATACCAAAATCTACCAGATTATGGTTTCATGTACATAACAGGCAGATATTTTCAGTTATTAAAGAATAAATTGAAGAGTCACCCACTAAACCTCTTGGAAGATGAAATCCAAGAGTAACTCTTCATGTATAAATTTTATTTCACAATAATACAATTGATCCAACTTGGAGTTACCTAGGCCTGTCAATTGGTATCAGAGCCTTGGCATTTTTTAACTCCATGAGTGTCTTCAATCTACCTTCTGTCCTCCCTGATGCATTTCCTCCTTAGTCTACCTTATGTCCTCCCTAACATACTGCCTCCTCTATCACTCATATGTTCCTCTGCATTTTCATTTGTGCACAGCCTAATTTGTATTCTCTCACCTGTGTGTTCGTCCCCTCTCATTCTACGACCTCTGAGTGCAGTGAACAGTGCGATCTCTGCATGCAATACTACTGTGTGCATACTATTGTGTTCCATCTTGTGTGGTCGAAGGAAACCTTGGGATCCTCCTTGATGTCACTCCTCTCATCATCCAACTGAAAGATCTCCACTCTGTTGTTGTAATGCTCCACGGGGATCGCTATCCCCAATCGGTACTTCTTGTCTTTGTGAATGCTCCAGTTCATGTCGAATATGTTCCATGGCACCTCGTATGTGTAGATCTCCGATCACTTCTACTGCTCCTCTGAATTCCCCCAATCCCTCTAATTGTTTACCATTTCTTGCCTTCACAATACCTACCCAAAGAAAGTGTGGATAACACAGTGAATTGTATTAGATTCTCCACAATAGAAGTTTAATGTAATCTACCTACCTACTCTTCCAAGCGTGACCCAACTATGTGTGGTGCCTCTGCGGACTATGCGTGAGGCAATATGGAACAATAAAGAATAATTCGAAAAGGAAGTGTTGAAACATTACAAAGATGTCGGTGGAGTAACTAGTCAATAATTTCAATTCATGCAGTTTCAATATTTTGAGATTCTTTGCCTTTGGTGCAATCAAATTGTTGTAGATAGTAGTTTACACTTTTTTCCTGTATAAAGTTGTGTTGCCTCCCTGAAAAATAGCGGTCACCCAAACAAAAGAGCATATGAAAGAAAGGGAGATCATGCGATTATGCTTCCAAAGGCAAGTAAGTTTTTATCTAAATCAAATATTGTTTCCTTGAACATTGTCAATTATCACAGATTTCGTTTTGGGGTTATATGCATGATCCAAATGTTCGTGTGCCTTGGGGATTGATCGGAGCATTTACTTGGTTTTTATCTTTTGGGTTATTGACTATTGTGAATTTCCTCCCTTCGGTACTGCAACAGCCCACAATTTAGCTTGCTAGTGACACATATCCTTACTTGGGTCCCTATAAATCAAAGAATTAGCTTGTTTTTTTGTTTGGTTGATTAGTTATTGCAAATTTCCTCGCTTGGATCCTAGAGTCCAAGCCATTTCGTAGAGACTGTATTGTAAAATTGTTGCAAAGGTTGTAACTTGTATCGTAAAGTTTATTGGAGAGCTTGTTGTATTGTAGAGCTTTTTCCTTTAAAAATGCACTATTTTGTTTCAATTGTTGAAGTGGTACTCAATGGCAAGGACAACTATCCAAAATGGTCAAGGAATTAATCACACCCTCATCTTCAACAATCTGTGGGGGAATTTGAAGGAGAATATGGTGTTGCACCTGAAGAACCTAAAACAAACAAAGAGCTTGCAATATGGAAGATCAAAGGCAAAAAGGCATAAGCACTGATCGCTGCTACCGTAAGTAAAGAGGTGAGTCAGTATATAATATTTGCTAAAACTTATTGTGATGCTCTAAAGAAATTGAAAGATTTGTATTAATCACACTTAGAATTGGAGTTAATTCACTTGTTGTTGAAGCTCTTCAACCTAGTGTTGAAGGATAATGATCCCATGGTTGTAGAATCTGAGATTAAAGCCATCATGCATGAAATTGAAGCGGGTAGACCTTCCTCCAATTGCCTTCATCATGGTCCTCTACCCCACATATTCCCACTATCTTGAGTCACTTCAAGCTAGTGGCCAACTGAAAGACATTAAATTTGACACTCCGGTGGAGAAGATTGCAGAACGAGAGAAATCCTTTGGAAAGAAGATAGTTCAACTCACTAGAGAGATTGTGTGGCTTGCTTAGAAAGAGAAGAATCAATCATGTGATTCTTCTGACGTGGCTCATTTGAGATACCAAACTAGAGCAATCATGAAACCTCTCAATAGATTTATCAAAGAGATCAATTGAAGACTCCCTAACCTCCTACCTCTACTCATCTAAGAGAGATGACTCAAGGACTGTGCTTACTTCCATGTATATATCACTGAGAGGCTCAGAATAACTTTCTCAAGGGAGATCACAACTTTTCTTTGCAATCCCATCCTGTTGGGGATTGAGGAGCACATTTGGCTCCCTCTTGACCTCTAAACTTACCAGTTGTTCCATTCTAGTAAGGAACATGCTATCAAAATCAAATGCCTGGCAATTTCTCTTTGTCGACTCTATGTTGATACCTGGGAGGATGAACATCTAGCATAATTGATCTTGTACTTTGTGGAACCTCTTGCTCCCTCTGTACTTGAGCACTCAGCTCCCTCTTGAGTTGTGCTTTTAATTATGAGCATAAACAAGATCTACAAACCTTCATCACTTATCACATCATCCTCCTCTTGTGGATCTTACCTACAAGTTTAGTTTGATTGTAGCAATAATCAATATCAATTTCACATAATAACATGATCTTATCATTCATCTATGCACTAAGCAGTTATCTAGATGCCATCAGGAGCATATCAACATGTCATGATAATGCAAAGAATCAAAACAAGTTGGGATATAAAGTCCTCCCTCTTTATATCTGCCCTTATGCAGAAATTACAGTGTGCATCTTGATCTTGACATCAAATTGAACATGTAATCTTAGAGGTGCAAAGGTATCAACATCATATCATCCTCATGCAATAACATACATGCATTAGCACAATCTAGGTTAGATCATAACCCTAGATATGAGGTATGATAAATCCATACATGGATGAGCTCTAAGCTTCTTTGCACTTGCAAATTCAGATTACATTGATCGATGCATCACAAAATTCAAAAAATGATCAAGACCTTTAGACCTGAGCATGCACTTCTTAAATAATATCATTCTCAAGATCTCATGCATCATCACACTTGTTAGTATATTTTTTATGATAACATAAAACCTAAGAAACCGGATTCGTCCTGGAGGCCCCCCGTGTCCCGTGGGGATCAAATCGGACACGATTCGAATCGGATTCGTGTTCAATTCGTCTTTCAGGCGAATCCGAAAATAGGACACGAAAAAAAAACGAGTCAGACACGAAATCGCATCGTGTCCCGAAAACAGGACACGTAAACGGCGGAAAAAGACAGTCGGGTTTGTTTTCAGTCAATTTTTTGCCTTTCTTTTTGTCATTTGCAAGGAAGCAATTGGTTGAGAGTGAGTTTTATGTGCAGGTGAAGGAGTTTTGAAGGCTATCCATTGTTTCCAAGCGATTCCAAGTGCATTCCGGTGGATTTGTGGAGAGGATTGCAAGCTCAACCATCACACAAGAAAAGGAATGTCTCAATCAGCTAGGGCAAGAGGTAGGGGTCAAAGGAAAGGAAGAAATGCACCATCTAGGGCCTCCCCTCCTATTCCACCAAGCACAACCGGTTCTCCTCCTCTGTCAAGTGCTCCATCGGCTTCTAGTGGAGCTCATGCTCCATTTAACCCTGTTTTAGCAAGACAAGAAGCCCAAGAAAAAAAATACCCTCTGTGGAAGTATGTGACAAGGAAAGATGGGCCCGGGGCAAAGCTTGGTGGGGGAGGCAATGTGTCTTGGAGATGCAATTTTAGCAACCATGAGTTCATGAGCACATATTTCTGGGTTAAGGGCCATTTGTTGGCCCTTCCTTCTTGTGGGATTTCTTCATGCAAAGCAGTGACTGTTAACCAAAGGAGGGATATGGAAAGAGAGGATCATGTTGGCTTAGGGAAGGTGGCAGCAGCAAGCAAGAAAAAAAGAGGATGATCCTCTTCCATTTTTGAGGAAGTCCTCTAGCACCAAGACTCCATTTCCACCTAGCATTCATGGGCGTGGGGATACTTATCAAACAAGAAAGAGGCAATCTACAACTGGTCCAATGGATAGGATTTTCCAACAAGAGGCGCGAGAAGAGGTAGACCTTACCATTGCATTTTTCTTCTACCTCAACTTCATCTTATTCAATGTTGCACGGTCACCATTGTATTTTGAGACGGTTCGAACTATCTTGGAGTGAGCTCCAAGTGGTTATGTGCCTCCTGGTTCAAAGAAGCTTAGAACCACATTGTTGGTTAAAGCAAAGAAGGAAGTAGATAAAATCCTTGAGCCAATTAGAACAACATGGCCCTCATGCAGTGTGAGTATTGTTTTTTATGGATGGACGGATCCCGCACGCCATCCACTTATCAATTTCATGGTATCTTCCCAAAATGGACCGTTGTTCTTGAAAGCAGTCGATGCTCTTGGGAAATACAAGGATGCCCAATTTATGGGTGATTTATTCATCAAAATCATTGAAGAAGTAGGTGTTGATTCGTGTGTACAAATCATCACGGACAATGCACCTGTTTGCAAGGCTGCTAGCATGATTGTGGAAGCTAAATATCCACAGGTATGTTCATTTTGGACACCTTTCATTTCTAATTTGCTCATTGTTTGAATTTGGTCACTGCAATGTTAGTGTTGTAGAGTCATTGATACATGCTTTTATTGCTCTTACAGGTTTTTTGGACACGTTGCATTGTCCAATCCTTGAATTTAGCACTGAAAGCCATTGCTTCAGATGTGACATGGATTGGCAACCTTATTGAGGATGCATGCCATATCCGTAACTTTGTACAAAACCACACAAATGCCCTCACCATCTACAAACAATACACACAGTCATTGCTGAATATTGCAGATACTCGGTTTGCTTCCTCATTCATCATGTTGAAGAGGTTGAGGGAGGTCAAAATCGCTCTTGGGTCCATGGTGATTTCTGAGTTTTGGGCTTTTTGGAGAAGGACGGATCAGGCTGCTTCACAAAAGGTGAAGGACACGGTGTTAGATGATGGTTGGTGGGACACTGTAGATCTTAGCATTAAGATCATGGAGCCAATCATTTCTTTGTTGCGGTTTGCAGACACGGACCAGCCCATCCTAGCAGAGGTTTATGAGGGGTGGGATTCCATGATTGAGTCCATGAGGTCCATTGTCATGGAGAATGAGTGTCTCGAGTATGGGACATTAGCAGAGAACTTATGGACCATTATTCGGGATATTCTTATCTCCAGGTGGGATAAGAATTGCACAACTTTGCATTGCTTGGCCCACTCCTTGAACCCCAAGTTCTACACTCAAGAGTGGCTCACTGGTGGATCGGGGGCCTCACATGGATGCAGAGATTGCACATGGGAGGAAGATAGCACTTAGACGGCTATTTCAGGATAGCGACATGCTTGAGGAGGCAGAGGAGGGCTTTGTAGATTTTTCCACTGGGACTGGGAGATTTGGAGGCTATGATGTGCTTAGAGATAGGGGGGGTAAGAAACCCTATGCTTGGTGGGCAACTCATGGGGCAACATCCCCTATTCTACAGAAGTTAGCCTTGAGGATCATCTCTCAAGTTACATCATCCTCTTGTTGTGAGAGGAATTTGAGCACATATGGGAACTTGTACAGTGTGAAGAAGAGCAGTCTTGAGCAGTCCAGGGCAGAGTCAATGGTGTATGTGCACTCCAACCTTCGCCTTATTTACAGGAAGAGGGAGGAGTGGGTGAAGGGAAAGACAAAGATGTGGGATGTCTTTCCTGATGATATGGGTTTGGACAGCAGTATTGAGTTGGCATTAGCCAACATGGATCTTAATGATCCATTGCTAGAGCCAATCACTTTTGATGATAGTGATCGTATGGAGGGGTCATCCTCCATAGCAGCAGATGCAGATCATCGGATGGGCAGAGAGGAGGAGGAGGGGGAGGAGGAGGAGGATCAGGGCAGGGGCAGGGGCAGTGATGAGTATGTTGATGTTGATTCAGGCATGGAGAAGGACTGCTGACATATGGGATTCTCCCATCTTGATCCACCCCTTTTTGTCTTTACTATTAGACTTTAGTCTATTTGGCATTTGCCAATGCCCAGTGGCATTCCGACATATATGTACATTGTATACATTTTGATTTTGATGACTTAATGAGAAATATGGTTCCGACATGCATCTATGTGTCTCATTGTGATTTGTGAATGACAAATGTGTTGTGAATCGTGACTTGTGAATGACAAATGTGTAATTACTAATCATTAATGTGTTTTTATTCTAATTTCTATTGAATATTTGTAAATGTTCTAGTTTCTAAATATTTTTGGATCTATATGTCTATATTTTTAAATTTTAATATATATTTTTAAAAAATATATATATGTATATAAAACGTATCCTACGTGTCCTGATTCCGGGGGTCACCGTGTCCGTGTCGGACTCTCATATTTTCATGTCCTTCGTGTCCCGTGTCCCCGTGTCAAGTGACTTAACATAAAACTGGATAGTTTAACACATATGATCATGATCATAAATGAATTCTAACTTTCTTACGCTAACAAACTCTAATCATAATGAGTCACAGAACTCTTTTACACAAAAAATGATCAACTAGAAGGTATCATAATTATGATCACAAGTCAAGATTCAATCAGATGAAGAGTTAAGTAAGCTTTATCACTTATCATGGAAAAATATGCTTGTGTCAAAACTTCTAAGATTTGTTGGTTATAATTGACATACCTCTTCAAAGTGTCATCAAGTCCACATTTTGTCAAATCCAGTTTCTAATATAGATTGTCAGTACTACTGAAATAACACATCTTTTTCTTCAATTGTCTCAGAAACATTGATTTTAAATCTAGTCAATTAGTGAGGTCAACCAATTGTGTAAACATTAAATCTTTACCATCTTTATCACTTTGATGGCCAATGACCCCTATTGCCAAGATTAATAAAGTTCAAACCCTTACTGTTAAATTGACAATATTGAAACCCTTATCTTAGGATCATTGTAGACTCTGTTAGACTGCAAAACAGAGTTAACTACAAACCCTAAGCTTTGATACCATGTCGAAAAATGGGTTAGGCTAGGGTTAGAGATAGGAAATTTCAAATTTTGTACTTTAATGTATAAAACAAAATCTAAAATCAATGCCAAATCCAGAATGCTACTGCTATAATAATTTAAAACATAATTTTCATCTCTTTCAACTTTAACACTCCAATGGTCACTATGTTAAAGTTAGTCGTTGAGATACAATTTATCAATTGTAAGGTACAAGAAAAAATAAACAAAAGTAGTATTACTATACAAGACAAACTAAGGAGCAGAACTAGCAAACAAACTTTAAAGAGACTAATGTTGGTTTAAATCTCCCTTATGCTCAGATACCTTTAGGATCAGATCTTGTCACTGTAAGGATAAGTCATTAAATGAACAATGGACTTACCAGAGAGAGAGAAATGTAAAGTACAAACCTCATATTGTTAAGCAAAATGCAGGGAAAATTCAAACCTAAGTTGCAAGAAACGTCATTCCCCCCACGTCCCCAGGCTGTTTCCTACCTGGAAACGCGTACCATACAGCATGGAAACGTGTTTTCGTACAGACAAACACGTTTTCTCCATACGAAAACGCGTTTCCAATACGGATGTGGTCCAAAAATCCGCATTCCCAAAAAAACTTTGCTTGGTTGATTAAAAATATCACCTTCTTCAGTAGTAATTGGCAGTATTAAATGGTAATATTAAATTCTTAAAGTAAAAGTGGCATTGTCCTTATATTTCATTTTTTATCCTTTTACTTAAATTTTTAACATTACCATTAATTGTTTCAGGATGTTTGAGAGTGGTTCCAAGTTCATCGGACTTCATATGCAAAAAGTAGAATTTTAGATACCATTCAAATTTTAGCAGACTTAAGAGTTTCCAGGATTTCAAGATTACGAAGTTTCCATTAGTTTCTATCATGTATGAGGGTATGGAATTGACATTTAATCAAACACATCAACTGCTGTATGTACCTTGATGTTGGTGGTGTTGATCATTGAACTCCTTTGTCATGACCTTAATATAAATGTACTCTTCACTTAAGCAAAACCACTTATTAAGCATGGGAAGCTTTTTCTACCTTATTTTAACGATTGGATTAGGAACTTTTATCAAAATTGTGGGGTTTTGAGTCGTTTACTAATGTCCTTGGAGAATCAACTTTGAGATTTGAGTTAGAAGCAAGGGCTAGAGCCTAGAGGAGGGAGGCATAGGGTGTTATTGATGAATAGGATCCCAATATAGGCAATCATTCGCCAACATGTATGTTTTATGATTTCTGTTTCACATTCATTTTTTTAAATCTCTTAGCTCATATATATATATATATTTCATTGGGCGTAGCTCGAGTGGTTGGGAGATTTGGTTATTGCGCTCCCCACTCGGGTTCGAATCTTGTTGAGGACATTTGCTCCTTGGGAGCCCTTGTATGTAATTAAATATTAGGCTGGTGAGCCGTTTATCGTGATTAATGATGCCCAAGTTCATGTATACTTGCCTAGCGAGTATACGATATTTTTCCAAGTGGATGCAGCCATGGTGTAAAATTGGGCCTCCATGGTGAACCACTTTTAAAATAT
>LPNX011008086.1:73268-142959 GCA_001517045.1 Pseudotsuga menziesii
TTAGCTTCAAACCCTTGTCCAGACTATAGAAGCACTCTTATGAAGGTCACAATAGCAGTTTGGTGAATGTTACAGCCTAACTTAACAACCTAAGGGTGTGACAATCCAAGCCCTAGCGGCCTACACAACTCACATCCCAACTTATAGCAGTAAACAAAGTGGCAGTCCAGCCCTAGAGGGCATACACAGTCATAGCCCAGCCTAGGTAGATCATAGGAGTCACGAGATAGCACTTAGAGTGCTCACACAGGTCACAATTCAACAAGGGAGGGTCACACCAATCCACGACCAGCTAGGAAGGGTCAATACAGTCCACGACCCAACTAGGAGAGATCAATGCAGTCCATGACCTAGCTAGGAGAGGTCAATATAGTCCACGACTCAACTATGAGATATCAATATAGTCCATGACCAGCTCTAGAGGGCTTATACAGTCACGGCCTGCTCTAAAACAAGACACAGCCCAGCAAAAGGAGCCCTACACAGTCACGGCCTGCTCAAAAGATCACAATCACAGTCACGGCCCAGCAAAATGTCATCAAGACAATTCCGGCCTAGCCTTAAAGGCATCAAGCAGCTCATAGCGCAGGCTAAAGGAGCAGCATACAGTCACAACCTAGGCTAAAGGAGGTGAGCAAGGTCACAGCCCAATCCACAAGGAGATAGAAGCAACAAGAACCCAAGACATCAACCCAAAGCAGCAGTCACCCTAGATGTCAAGCAAAACCAACAACAACGAGTTCTAATGCAAACAAACAAATCAGATCTGAACTTTTCTCATGTCAAGATGCATAACAAGAATGAAGTTATGAACTTAATTTATAATCTTGACAAGCCTTATACAAGGTCACTTAAACACTCCTAGGTTTTAGGACAATTACCAGATCAAAACATAAAATAAAGTTAGGTTGACTTAGAATAGGGTATCAAAGGTCAAATGGTCTTAAAAGACAAACAATAAAAATAATAAGGTTAAGTCACCATAACAAAAGGGGGTCATGGTACCACAAACAATAGGGGCGCTAGGACCAATAGGAAGGCATAAGACCACAAGTCAACTAGAGGGGTCACAACAAGGTGGTAAGACAACCTCCCTTACCCACAAGACTAAGGTGTAGCATCAAGGTGGGGAAACAACCCTTTTACCCACAGGACCAACAAGACCAAGGACTTTAATCTTTTCTCTCTCAAGGTATATTGTCCACATGTGTTCTATATATTTTTATCATCAATGTATAAGGGAGATCCAAACTAGATGATGTGATCCTCTAGTCCTCCATATTGCTCCTAAGGGTTAAATGCTAGTGACATCATCAAGGGGTGGCTAGTCCCTTGAGAAACAACCTAGCAATAACCATTTAGGAGAAGAGGACATCACACATCATCATCTTGGTCAACTGACCAAGTATGTACCTGCAAGAACTGCTTGGTCCTAGACCAAGAATCAGCCTAGTCCCAAACAATGTTTTAAAACTCGGAACTGGGAGTCGAATCAGTCGAGGGTCAACTCGGACTGGAACCAGCAATGAACCGGAGCGATTCGATTTCAATGACTTGGGCTATTAAAAAATACATTAAAAAATTTAATTTTAATGAAAAAAATACAATTTATCTTTATAATTGAAAACACGGAACACAAGTCCTTGGCTTTAAATCATTAGTCTTGTACAAACTTGTGCGTATATCCCAATTCCCAATTACCATATTCCTATGCATATATCACAGCCTGCAGGTAATAATAATATCTGTAATAATATGTTTGTCCGTATATCATGGGTAATGACTCATGAGTACAGCAAGAGGAGGCCGAAGTATAGATTGCTATGTGGGAAACTTGAAGAAATCCAGGCTACAAATTTTTGTAATTGATAAAATGTTTTTAGAACCGATCGAATAATGTATTACTTCTTATCAAATGCCCAGGCGTAATGAAATTCTAGACGAAAAGTCTGATGAAGACAAGGATTTCCAAGTGCCCAATCAAGCCTTGATCCTTGCCATATCCCTCCGTAATATAGTTTTGCAAAAAAGAGTTTGCATCAATAGAAATTTTGTTAAAAAAACCTTCACGAAATAAATATATATGTAGCGGCTCAATTTATAAAACTCAGTCAGTTTATGACAGGCTCAACCAATTTGGTACTGAACCGACTAGTTCAAGCATTGGGCTGATCGGTTCGGTACCAAACCGATCCCCGAGCCGAGTTTTCTACCAGTTTGAGATTGGAGATTGTCTGGTCGATCAACCCGACTAGTTCTGGTTCAATCCGGACCGATTTTTAAAACATAGGTTCTAGACCAGGAAGCTTTTGCCTCAACCTGCAAGATTTGCTTGGTCCCAGACCAAGAATTTGCCTAGTCTCGGACCAGGATACTCTAGAAGCATATAGGGGCCTAGCCACATGCTAGGGACTTTTCCATGGCATCAACCTAATTGGTCCTAAACCAAGAACCCCAAGAGACTACTGGGGTCCTAGGGCGTAGGGTACCTTCTAGGGACTTACTCTGCTTGGTTAACTAACCGGGACCCCTAGTGAACTGACTAGGGTACCATCCTCCCTGAGAATGGGTCTCGCAGCTGCACTATCTTTAACAATTTAAAGAAGTTGTATTGGAGGAAAATGCTCTCTTTAGGATGGAAGACTACGTTCCATGAAAATAAATGAGCAGAGCCTTGTGAAGTAGCAAGAGAGTTAGGGCTGAGTAGAGAATCATCTCCTTTATCCATGAAAAAAGTTGATCACTATATATCTAAGAACCAATTTTTGCTAGGATTGTATCTGAAAGTCATGTTGCTCATCCTGAAGAGCACTGAGAAGAAGAGGAATTCTTAGGCGCCGTGGACCAGAGAAGGGTTCATCTTCTTGTGTTGTATGGGGCTGTAAAACGTGTGCCATAGCTGGGATGACTGGAAGATTACTAACAGAAATCTGCAGTGAGTTTCTTGGTTGATCTTGTAAGCATTTGGGATGGAATGTGCAACCTGAAAGTCATGAACTTGTTTCTCTTCACCCTGGTTGTCTCATAGCCCAACTAAGAGTTGCATCCACAAAGGACTGCCTATGGTTGGGTGGAAAATCACACACACCCAGTCAGTTGCTACGATCAGCTTATTGATAAGATAAGTGTATTATCTCTGTTCTGGGTATTTCTTGTCATATTTGGTTATAGAGCTGTGTTGCTTATAAATAAATGTATTAAAATTCCCTGCCTATCTTGATGATTAGTCTATGGTTGCTTGTTAGAGGAGATCTTATTAAATGTAGTGTTACTACGTGCAAATATGAATCATAATAAGATTGATTAGCTGATGGTTTGGGCCTGTCTATCAATCTGGATCAAATGGTGCTGATTCATTTTTGGAGTTTCATGTAATTGGAGTGTGGTTTATTTGGCTCATTTGGCAAAAAAAATGAAGAGATCTGTCCATCACCCTTCTGGTTCTTGATTTCCACGGCACTGAATGGTTGGTGAAACCTGTCACTGTTTGAGACTGCTATAAGAATTTCTGGTTATGAATTGAAGGCACTGAACTTTAGAGTTCTCTTCCTCTCTTGATCTTTGAGTTCATAGTGGTTTTAGGTCTTTAGCTGGTTGTTTGGCTTGGCACTGTGGTCAATTGTCAGACTAGTTAAGTGCCTAAATAATTGTAATTTTAAAGAAGCCTTCAGGTGGCTACAATCTGCGTGGCTTGTAGTGATTTTGATGAGCTTAACTGACTATTTCAAGACCTCTGTTCATTACTTTTCATTCACTGAATAATTAGATTAAACATGGTGGACTGAACTGGTGACTCGTGTTTCATATTGTTCTCAGCTCTGTCATACCTGATGTTCTATACTGCAACTAAGGTTGTTGTGTATCTACTTGTTTCGGCTTGAGTTGAAGCCTAGATTGACCTCAACTTGAATCTTTACTCTGACTTGGATATCCTTATTAGAATTTTCTTTTGACTAAGCATAACAGTCTCCATTTTGATGTGGGATCCTACCGATCAAAATGAAAATAATGATAACACAGGTTTTGATGGAATTTGTATGTAGAGTTTTTGGGGTCTTTGAGATTGAGGTTTAATCAGGACACCCTCATGACCACAGCCTAAGCATTTCCAGCCCACGTTGTATGTATATAGAGGGAAGCCAGCTCCAGGCAATGCTGAGGCACAAATTGCTGACAAAACTTTGGATGACAGCTAGGGGTCAAAATGCAAGCCTACCTCACAAAGGTATAAGTTCAGATTGGTTGAATAATATTGTTATCAGTTTAACCAGGCAGAGATGGACGGTAAACCACCTTGCCTCAGTTATACTCTGTTCACTTTATTTTCAATTTTCAGCTGATGAGCTGTATATTTTTCAAAAGCTCAGTGCTGAAATTTATATGATTGATCATTGAGCATATGTGCTGTAGGCATTTCAAAATCGCAGACAAAATATTACAATATTGTACATGAAGTACACATCTTTATATCTGTATCTGCATGTAGAATCCTGATCATAAACCAGGATCTATATGCCTTTTCCATAGCAGAAAATGATATTAAAAAGGGGTCTGAAAGCATAGAATGATCACAACTACAACCATATCACTCATGTACTATGGATGAAAATAGCCATAAGGTCCACCCTAGTTGTGTCAAAATATAGAGCTTTAATATAGAATGGTCTATGCATGTTCTGTCCTCCATAATCAATTTTGCAGTGATGGCAAGGCACTGTATGTAGGTCCTTAGGTCAGCTTCAACCTCAAATATTTGGTTTTTTCACTTGCCTAATGTGAGTCGTATTGCTACCTACAGCTATGCCACTCTTTGTTATCTTGATTCTCTACTTCTTGCGCTGATGATTAATGCCCAACATCCTTCGCTTAAATCAGTATTTGATAACTATTAACATTTAGTTCAGTAAGAATTTCTGCTATTAAAAACTTCAGAATTAGATGGATCCTTCAGACTCTTTTGTATCTAATCCTTCTGCAAAACAAACTTATGTGAAACTGAGATTGAAACCAATTGTTATAGAGCATGCCTAGAATTGGCGAATGATATCCCTATTGCAGTTATAATTGGGTCAATGCTGCAAAGGATAAGCAAACTCATTCCTGAACTCTAAACCTCTCATATTAATGCTAATTACCTTTTTATATCTGTTTGAACATCAGGTATGAAATGAAGTTTTTGGGCGCGTCAAATATAAAAGTTTTTTGTTTAATGACCATTTATTGTATAGTAAAATAAATGCCAGCAATGTGCCTGCTTCTCTGGTGGGCTGCTTTGCTTAGTACCTGCCTAATTTGGACCATTGAATTTCAAGCTGCTTGAATGCTATTCAGAACTGAAGCTCGTTTCTTGATATAGACAAAACGAATGCTGCATTGTTTAATGTTGATGCTTCACATAAATTCTCTTGGTTCGATGTTGCTCTAATGTGTGCCCGCGTACTCCTGCAGATTACTGTCCAAAGCTTAAACACGCAAGGTACGACTGGAGATGGAACATTTCTAGTAGCTTCTTGAATATTGCCTGGCACTCCCTGTAAAATGAGCAGAATATCTCCCGACCCTTCGAGCCCATTTGACCTACCTGGACGTGTGTCCGGACCTGGCTCTGCTGAGTCCCACCACAGTAGGCCTAGCAAGCACGCTGACAACAAGCCCTGTCATAGGGCCACTTGACACTTGACAAGTACAAGAGCAACGGGAGCGCACATGCAGTCTATCTATTCGTGCCCCGCGTCATGACAAATCTTTCCACCCTTGCACTTGCGATCTCGTATTGGCCCGGGCCCCAAGAGCTACCCACTAATGGGTGGAACCTGATACCGTGGACATTGATCCACCTGTAACTGGCTGGGGCAAGGTCCGCAATGACCATGACCAGTCCCCTCCTGTGGTCAATCACGTGATTGGTCAGTTTTTTGTTTCCGGGTATAGCGCTTTGCTATTGTGTTTTGTATTATTGTTATATGACTAAGACTTGAGACTTCATAATGAAGGGTGTTTTGGCTTCAGCCAACTCCAAGTTTTAATTGTTTCAGACTTGCTAGTGGAGGCTGCAGTGATGGCCCACCCTTTTTTTAATTAAATCGTGTAAATATTTTGCCTATTAAAGGAAACTTTAATTAACAATAAACAAGTAGAAAAAATTCAAGCATTGGAAAAATATGATAGAGTTCAAAACCCTTCCAATAATACAAGGAATGGTGAACCACCAGTACATAAAAGCAGACATCAAATGAGAGCAGGATCACTTCCCCTCTAAAAACAAATCAAGTATTCCAATAATCCAATCAAAAGGAAGTCAAAGATTTTACTGACAAACATAAGAAAGTAAAAAGGATGAGCGAATACAAATAATTATGAACCAACTATACATTAAAGCAGCCACCAATTAAGGCCAGGATCACTTCCCCTCTGAATGCAAATCAAGTATTACAAGAATCCAATCATAAAGAAAGATTTTACGGTCAAACATAAGTAAAAAGGAGGAGTGGATACAAACCATTGTATCAAGTAGTGAATTATACAGGGAAGATCCCTAAAATAGGCAAGAAGAACCTAAATCACTAGACCTTGAGTCAACAACACAAAGGCACAAAGCTCGACAAGAAGAAAAGACCAGAATTATCTACAGTTACTCTTTGCAAAACATGATGAATTTATGAAACTTGCATAAACTCGCAAAAGCCATTACATGCATGGTCAGAGATAGAACTATCACAAGTAAACCAGTGGAGCTAAAACTATACACAAGTTCAGAGCAAAACCAGAAATATCACATGATAATAAACAAGGTTTGCACTGTAGTTGATTCTACTCATCTCTGCTGGTAGCATTCTAAATCATCAAATTTAGCACATCCAGTTTCAGATTATGTTCCAATATATATTACATAATTCGAAGAGCTTCAATAAAGTAAGCATGGGGTATCTCGTCCAAGCGGTCTTACCAGCAATGTGATGATTCTTGTTGGCCTTACAGCTCACCGAACCCTACTCCACACTAAGGGTAATGCATATCGTTTAAGCATTTTACAAGTATAATAAAAATGATTTACAAATATTTTACAAGTCTAAATGTTGTTTCTTTTAACACACAATCTACAAACACATAAGCAATCTATTTAGATATTTAAGTAGAGTATTAGGTGCATTTAATGTAACTTACTAAACTATGGATACTGTTAACACAAAATCAGACTTAGCTCGTGGTCACAGATCTTTGGTGCTTAAGGATATCTTAGCAAGTACATTTAGAGGACATATCATGCTCATTTCAATACACAGATGGACAGGTTTTCAGCATATTCAATGCTATTTTTAGCACTTTCCTTTAAATCTATTTTTAGAAGGTTGCCCCATGCATACAATTGACATGCAGCTTTTGAAGTGTGCATGGGAGGATGAAGAAAGTCAGATGGGCACTCTCAGAATCTTGAATTCATTAGTTTTAGAAAGACAGCAGTTGTTGACAATTTTGGACACCCATTTGATAGTTCTCCAAAATGGCACTTTCAGATTTTCAAGTTTTGCAATCTTCAAAGTTTTCTATTTTAGAAATTTTATCTTTATCGGAATCTGATTGTACATTTGGATACCCGTTTGGTGTTAGAAAGTGGCAACAAGGAAGGTCTTGATGTGTCCTTGCATGCTAGAAGACATAAAGCAAGAAGTCAAATGTATTAATGTGATTCTCCGAAGTTTAGACTTAGGAAAGTACACTAAGTGATCTAATTATTAATTGACTTAATGGAGTCACTTTTAT
Source organism: Pseudotsuga menziesii (assembly GCA_001517045.1). NCBI lineage: Eukaryota > Viridiplantae > Streptophyta > Pinopsida > Pinales > Pinaceae > Pseudotsuga > Pseudotsuga menziesii. The sequence continues at coordinate 81,030 of LPNX011008086.1, forward strand.
AAAGTTAAAGTGAAAATAATTTAAGTGATGGCTAATCTAATCTTGGCCATTGATCTCATCGAAGGATCTCATCCATTGATCCATAGTGAGAGTTAGGGTTTTCGCTTGGCTATTGAGTTAAAAGGAGATTTGGTGGAGAGGACACACATATAGACATACAGAGAAGTTAGAAGAAGAAGATTGCAGAGAAGACAGAGGAGCATTCATCCGAAGGATTCGTAGAGTGATCAAGCAAAGCAAAGGGTTGTACGAATTCGCTGAGAGGGAAGCCCTACAGATCTGGCAGAGGTCGTACAACAGTTGTACATCAGTCGTACAACAGACCGCACATGTGAGCAAGGCCGTACAGATTCCATACAGCTAACACAGAGACCGTACGGATTCTGTACAATTGACGCAGAGGGTCGTACTGATTTGTGGGGCGTTCTCAGTGATTCGCAGAGGTTCGATTTTGCCAGGTTGGGTAAATCGATCTTCTGCATTGTATTTGTTCTATATCTTCATAATAAAATTCTTATCTGACTGTTGCACCGGTTTTCCCATCTTGGGTTTTTCCAGGGGTTTCCATACCCAAAAATATCGGTGTCTTTACTGGTGTGATTGTTGTTATATGTTTCTCAATATTTATTTTCCGTTGCATTACTTGTGAAGAAACTCATGTGTGGTTATCAGTAATAAAAAATTAAAAATATACTGTGTAGCTCAAGATTGAGTTTTAAGGAAATTTACATGGTATCAGAGCTATGTTGAGCTAAATCTGAGAAATAGCAGCAGTATTGATAGATCGAGGGTAGATCTATTGAAGATACAAACCTAGAGTTTCAATTCTAGGGTTTGACAGGTACACTTCACTATGGTCGTATAATTGGGAGTTGAGGATAGACTCCAGGGGGCTCAAAACTTTCCTACATGGAAAGAAAAGATCATGAGGATCCTGGATGTTAGTGATGCAAAAGAGCACATTGACTCCACGAAGGTTGTGCCCACAGATCCGACAGAGTTGGCAAGGTGAAAGAAGTTAGATTCCAGAGCTATGTTGATCATCGTGGAAGGGGTGAATGACCACATAGTCCCTCACCTTTCCCAAAAGAAGACCGCATTGGAAATGTGGAAGGCTTTGGAAGGTCTTTTCCAGAGCAATAACGAAAACCGAAAGATGGTGCTGCAAGAGAGGTTACATAGTACCAAGATGGCCAAGGGTGAAGGAGTGGTGCCTTATCTCACAATACTCACATATATCAGAGACGAGCTTGGAGCAGTTGGCTCTAAGACTGAGGATGAGGAGCTAGTTCAGATAGCTCTCAATGGCTTTTCTAAGCCATGGGACAACTTTGTAAAAGGTGTGGTGGCTAGGGAGAAGCTCCCTGACTGGCAAAGATTATGGGATGACTTTGTGCAGGAGGAGACTCGTATCGATCAAGGTTCGGGTCCATCCAGCAGTGCCTCACAAATTGTGGATGAAGAAGCTCTATCCCTAGCAGGGAAGAGAAAGGGTAAGGCAAAGAAGAAGAAGAGTGGTAAAAAGAACATTGACATGTCCAAGGTCAAATGTTTTATCTGCCACAAGCCAGGACACTTTGCCTCCCAATGCCCAGATAGGAACAAGAAGAACAATACCCAGATGGAAGGTTCTGTAGAGGTGGAGGAGTTCAGCAAAAACTTCGATGAGGATTTTTGTTTGATATCTTGCATGGCAAGAACCATAGGCAGCAGCATTTGATACATCGACAGTGGAGCATCTTGTCATATGACAAGACAGAAAAGGTTATTCAAGAGCTTGCAAGAGGGCAGATAAATATCCACATTGAGCTGGGTGATGATGCACGGTATCAAGCGCAAGGAGTTGCTACTGTTTTGTTTCAGAGAGAGTCTAGCAAACCCCTTAGTTTTGCTGACATATTGTATGTTCCAGGGTTGACCAAGAACCTCAAATCCGTTTCCACCCTGGAGGACAAGGGCTTTCAGGTGAAGTTCCGAGATCGAAAAGTGTATATCAGGCCCAAGGGGTCAGATAGGAGTTTGGATAGGGTGATTGGGATCCGAAGCGGGAAGGTGTATTGACTACACTTCAAGTCTACAAAGGCTCTAGTCAGCAGCAACAACAGTCAAGGTGAGCCAAGGAGCACTGAGGCATTTGAGACAAGCAGTCATTGGAGTTCCTTGGGTACAGGAGGAGAAGCATAACCACTGTAACGGTTGTGTGTTGGGGAATAACATCAAGAAACCTTTCCCATAGAGTGAGCACAAGTCTAAGGGGACCTTGGACTCAGTGCATTCAGATGTTTGCGGACCCATGAGTGTTCAATATTTTAGTGGCTACAATTACTACGTCACTTTCATTGATGACTATCCCAGGAAGACCTAGATCTATTTCCTAAAGGCCAAGTCAGAGGTCTTCAAGCGATTTTGGGAGTTCAAGACCAGTGTTACGAATATCGCCGATATATCGGCAACATCGCGATATATCGCAATGTTAACTCACTGGCAATATATCGGCAATATATCGCCCCGATATTTTCCCGATTTTTTTGGCGATTTTTCCTGATTTTCTCGCAATATTTGCCAATTTTATCACGATATTTGCCGATTTTTTCAAATATACTGTGATTTTTTTCTTTTTTTGTATTTTTTATTTTGTCGATATATTGCCGATGTTTGCCGACATTTTTGCCGATAAATCCGATAATTTCTTTTTGGACCCTTGGCGATATATTCGCCAACACGATATTTGTAACACTGTTCAAGACTCTCGTGGAAAACCAGACAAGAAGGAAAAATTGAGTATTGAGGACAGACAACGAGGGCTAGTACACCTCCAATGAGTTATTGGAGTATTATTCATCGGAGGGGATCAAGAATGAGTACATTGTTCCTCATACCATGCAACAAAATGGAGTGGCGGAGAGAAAGAATAGGAGATTGGTAGGAGCAGCCAAGGCCATGCTATTTGATCAAGGATTACCACTATTCCTATGGGTCGAGGCATACAGGACCACAGTTTACATTCAAAACAAGTGTCCCCACACACTTTGAGGAGGAAGACACCCAAGGAGGTCTTCACAGGCACTAGACCAGATGTGAGCCATTTACACATATTTGTGAGTGTCTGTTATTGTCATGTCCATGCTGACACTAGGAAGAAGTTGAACCCTTCTAGAGAGAAGAGGTTACTTGTTGGTTACAGCGAGACTTCGAAGGCATACAGAGTATATATTCTGGCTTGCAAGAGGATCATTGTGAGCAGGGATGTCCAGTTTGATAAGGACAAAGCCTTACAAAGATCTATGGACTTACCAGCACAGGACTCGAGGGTCAAGTTGGAGGAGCCATAGGTACAAAAATAGAGCACAGGTTTTGATAATCAGAGGTAATCAGGTGGACAAGATCCTTTGGTCATTGACTTGGAGGATGAGCCGCAGCAGCAGGAGGATATCCAGCAGCGACATCAAGTAGACACTAGGCCACGACCTAAGTTGTTTAGGTCCATAGTTCAGGATTCCAGGCAGGTGACTCTTCCATGGAGCTCCATGAGGCGGAGCAAACCACCAGATAGACTTAGCTATATGGCACTTATGACGGAGTTGATTAACTCCGAACCTTCCAGTTTCAAGGAGGCAGCACAACATGATGTGTGGAAAGAGGCTATGGTTGAAAGTATGACTCTATCATGGAAAACTAGGTGTGGAAGATTGTGTCGAGGCCAAAAGGAAAACAGGTGATGGGATCCAAATCAGTGTTTTTAAACTTGATTGACTCGGACTCGGACTCGGCGGAGTTGATCGAGTCGACCCTAGACAGAGTCGAGTCGACAAAAAAATCGGGTCAAGGTCCGAGTTATAGAGTGAATCGGATGAGTTGTACATTGAATCAGTCGAGTTATTGACTAATTGGTCGACTCAAGCGGGTAAGGGATTGACTCGGGCGAGTTACCCGATCCGACGTCTTTTGTGGAACCATGACTCAGCAGGTAAATAAAATGAATTTGTTTTGTTTCTTTTTAATTTCTATCTAACTATTTCCATGAGAAATCCCATATCCGTGAACAGTCCAAGTGGTGAGCTGTCAGTGTTCTAGAGTGTGCAGTGTGAAGACTCCTTGAAAATCCCATATCCGTGGTTGGTCGAACTTCGAAGTGATCCCTTCGTAGTGGGTGCATTTTAACTATGACTAATATATTTCGGTAGATGTATGTGTGGCTTGGTGAGTGTTGATCGTTTGGTTGGCATGCACAAGACAGAACAATAAAATTGCAAGCATTTTCTCACTGTTGGTCTTGAACTATTGTAATAGTGAAATGATTTTAATATGCGGTTACAAGTATAAAATTTAAATATGTGGATTGCTTTGTTTTTACTAAAAATATGCAAATTGCTATCTTGCTATTGTTTCTATTATTTAATTACAATTGTGATATCGTTTAAGTCTTAAGAAATGATAAAATGCGGTGGTATGATATGTCATGGGTTGCATTTATTTGATTTTAGCTTTGGAATCATGATTATGGATTATAATATTTAAAATATTTTATTTTTTATTTTAAATATTTTAAGTGTATTTGATTTTAGCATTGGAATCATAGATTATGGATTATAATATTTTTTTTAATTTGAAATATTTTATGAATTTTTTAGTAAACCGAGTCATTAAAATCAAATCGATCGAGTCATTGATGAGTCTGAGTCTAAGTCAAAGTCCAAGTTTTAAAACATTGATCCAGATGGATCTACAAGGTAAAGTATGCAGCAGACAGAAGCCTGGAGAAGTACAAGGCGCGCTTCATGGCAAAGGGGTTTTCACAGAAGGAAGGTATTGACTATGAGGAAACCTTTGCCCCTGTCGCAATATATTCTTCTATTCGGAATATTATCTCATTAGCAGCAGAGATGGGTTGGCGCATTCATCAGATGGACGTAAAGACTGCCTTCCTCAACAGAGTTATAGAGGAGGTATTCATTGAGCAACCTGAGGGGTTCGAGGTGGGGAATAGGGAGTCGCATGTATGCAGGTTGGAGAGAGCTCTTTATGGGATCAAGCAGGCACCTCGGCCATGGTACTCAACGATTGACAGCTATCTATGGGAGATGGGATTCCAGCAGAGTGAGACTAACCACAACTTGTACTTCTTGTCATGAGGTACCTTTCATATTGGTGTTGTATGTAGATGATCTCTTTCTTACAAGAGATGAGAGGCTAATAGACGACTGCAAATCCAACCTTGCAGTTGAGTTTGAGATGAAAGACCTTGGGTTGATGCATTACTTCGAGGTTTGGCAAAGAGATGGGTGCTTCTTCATTGGTTAAGGGAAATATGCAGTAGAGATCTTGAGGAAATTCAGGATGGAGGTTTGCAAGCCCATGTCCATACCTCTAGTTTCCAACTTACGGAAGATCAATGCATCGAGGTCAGAGGAGTTTGATCCTACATTGTATCGTCCTCTTATCGGATCGCTCATATATTTGGTCAACACACAACCATACATTAGCTTCGTGATCAACTCTTTGAGTCAGTTCATGGTGGACCCTCGGAGAGTACATTGGACAACCGCGAGGCATGTGCTTCGCTACATCAGAGGTACAATGGAGTGCAGGTTGGTTTATGACCGCAATGGGAGTGTACAGTTAGCATGCTTCACAGATGTTGACTGGGAAGGATGTGTAGAAGACCGAAAGAGCACTTCAGGTTGCTACTTCAGCATTGGGTCAGGAGTTATCTCTTGGTTCAACAGGAAGCAAAAGTCAGCTGCATTGAGCTCGACAAAGGATGAGTAAATTTAAGCCAGTTTGGCTGCATGTGAGGGGATGTGGTTGAGAAAGTTGCTTTGAGGGTTATTCGAGTGTGAGCTAGAGGCTACAGTGGTTCGTTGTGACAATCAGAGTGGCATCAAGCTATCTAAAAATCCAGTGTTCCATGACTGAAGCAAACACATAGATATCCGGTATCACCTCCTGAGAGACTATGTACAATAAGGAACCATTCGGTTGGAGTACATTCAGACAGATGAGTAGGTGGCGGACATTTTCACCAAGGCACTTTACAGACACAGTTTTGTGAAGTTCAAAGACAAGTTGGAGTTGCTACCGAATCCCTTCCTCGTTGAGAGGGAGTGTTAGAAAGTGGCAACAAGGAAGGTATTCTACCATTGCATATGTCCTTGCATGCTAGAAGACATAAAGCAAGAAGCCAAATGTATTAATGTAATTTTCCTATGTTTAGACTTAAGAAAGTACATTAAGTGATCTAATTATTAATTTACTTAATGGAGTCACTTTTATAAAGCTAAAGTGAAAATAATTTAAGTGATGGCTAATCTAATCTTGGCCATTGATCTCACCGAAAGATCTCATCCATTGATCCATAGTGAGAGTTAGGGTTTTTGTTTGGCCATTGAGTTAAAAGGAGATTTGGTGGAGAGGATACACACACAGACATACAAAGAAGTTAGAAGAAGTTTGCAGAGAAGATAGAGGAGCATTCATCCGAAGGATTCGTAGAGTAATCAGGAAAAGCAAAGGGTCATATGAATTCATTGAGAGGGAGGTCATACAAATCTGGCAGAGGTCGTACAGTAGTCGTACATCAATCATACATCAGTCGTATAGCAGACCGCACGTGTGAATAGGGTCGTATGGATTCTGTACATCTTACGCAGAGACCGTACGGATTCCGTATAGTTGATGCAGAGGGTTGTACAGTTGACGCAGAGGATCGTACTGATTTATGGAGTGTTCTTAGTGATTCACAGAGGTTTGATTTTGCCAGGTTGGGTAAATTGATCTTCTGGATTGTATTTGTTCTATATCTTCATAATAAAATTTCTTATCCGACTGCTGCACCGGTTTTCCCATCTTGGGTTTTTCCGGGGGTTTCCATACCCAAAAATATTGGTGTCTTTATTGGTGTGATTGTTGTTATATGTTTCTCAGTGTTTATTTTCCGTTGCATTACTTGTGAAGAAACCCATGTGTGGTTATCAATAATAAAAAATTAAAAATATACTATGTATCTCAAGATTGAGTTTTAAGGGAATTTACATTTGGGACATATGTGTATAGTCCCATTTGGTGGCATTATGAGACAATCAAGGTCTTGATCAAAAATCTAATCAAACCTTGGTCTAAAAATAGAATTTTTGCATGTATCGAGATATTGACATTTTTGTTTACCTAATGTTGAGTACAATATGGCAGCCACCAAATTTAAGAGCAACCAAAGACAACAAAATTTTGGTCTATATTTTGCCTCTGGTCAGACTTTTGGCAATCCAATATTGCGTAATAGCATGGGGATCAAATTTCAAGTCACTCTAAGAATGACTGAAAAACTTGTCAAAATTAGGGTTTATGCACCTTCTAGAACCTTTTAGAAGCCTCTGGAAGCAAAAGTGAGTGACTCCAAGCTTTAAACATGTGATTTTTATGATGTTTTGACCATGTGCACCTTAGTTGATGATCTATCACAGAGATTTTAGCCATGTTGACCAATGCGACCAAGCTTAGAGATAACTTGCAAAGCAGGTTATCTAATGCCCGATGGGTGCTACATGGGACCTAGAGGGGTGTGACATGTGTCCCAATTACCTTCTATTTGGCTATGAGATCACTCCAATTGACTTGACTCCCATGTATGTGTAATCACAATTTGTGTCGGCTGCTATTCTTGGAGAAGGTGGGAACACCACTTAGGAATGAAGCTTCCCAGGCACTCTATTTTAAAACTCGGTCTGATCGGATTCGGACTCGATCAAGTCAACCGAGTTGACCTTGAGCCGATCCGACTCGGCTCAGGTCGGGTGGCGGGTTCGACACCAAACCAACCAACTCGGCAGCGTTAAAGGTCCACTCGCCGAGTCAAGCCCAAGTTGACGTTTTAATAAATAGCACTATAAATTTTATAAAAATTAATCATTAAACTATCCTAAAAACTAACCTAACCCGAGCCACCCCTAACCTAACCCTAACAAACTACCATAACACATTACGGGCCACGTCTTCTATTTTTTTTATCCGCCGATATTGTTTGGAGTTTGGAACTTTGGAGTTTAAAGTCTAGACTAGCCGCAGCCTGGAGTCACGAGTGTTCACTGTTAATAGTTAGCCCGTTGCCCAAGTTGTAACCTAGACAGGAGCAACATGCAGTGGATAGTGGAGTGGAGTGTGGGTGCAACCGCCAGCGTTGGACAGTCGAGGAGTCAAGACTCGGGACTTGGACTGTGCAATAGGCTGTAGCAACAGTAGCGTTGGAGACTGCAGTGGCCCGTGGAGTGGCCCATTGGACTTGACTCTTGGAGTGGTCTGTGGACTGTGCAAGTGCAACGTTGCAGGCTGCCTCTAGCATTAGAACTCGGGCATGGATTCCATCTCCAATTCTATAGACTTTTTTTTATAAAATTTAGATGTATGTATTATGTAATTTTATTTTATTTTATTTTATTTACAGACTCGGGACTGTTAATTGTTTTCTTTGTCCTGAGTTTGTAAAAAAAAAAATTCAATAAGAACTTTGAACTTAACAAGTCAACAAATTGCAAATAAAATTAAATTGGCAATCCTGAGTCTATAATTTTATTTTATTTGCATTTTGTTGACTCGTAGTTGTTATTGAAATTTGAGAATAAAATTTACAATCTGCAATATTTATTATATATTTGTATAATCAATGATCATAATGTATCATGTTCATTGTTAATGTAATTTGCAGTCTGTAATTTTTTTTTAACAGTTGACAGTGAATTGTCCATTTACATTTCAAAATGGCTCCAAAATCAAAAGATCCAGCATGGACCCATGCTGATGTGGTTGAAGGAAAGATATAATGCAAATATTGCAAAAAATGGATCAAAGGAGGAGGCATTCATAGGCTCAAACAGCACTTGGCTGCCATTAGAGGTAATGTTGCCCCATGTGAAGTTGATTCAAAGGTGATTGGAGAGATAAGGTTGGAGTTGCAACAACAATTTGAACAGTATGAAGTGGAGAAGACTAATCAAAAAGAGAGAGAGGCAGAAATAGGGAAGAAAAGGATCTTGTTGAAATGATGAGATCTGCCTCTCATGCTGAATATGAAGGTTGCCTTTCAGTATGTTCCTCCCTTCCAAACAAATGTGTCCAAAAAAGGGAGTAATATCCAAAGCTATTTCTCACCTCAGAACACCTCTTGACAATGTTGTTGCTTCTTGTCCAATTCAACCCACCATAGATGCCCATTGGAAAAAGCAATACAAAGTAACTGCTCATGAGTACATAGCTAGATAGTGGTATGATGCAGATATCCCCTTCAATGTTGTCTGCTCACCATATTTCCAATCTATGTGGGATTATGTTGTTGCAAGAGCTTCAAAGGCCCTATAGTATGCATGACTTAAGAGGATCATTTTTAGGAAAAAGATCAAATCCTTGGGTGAATACTTCAAGGAGTTCAAAGAATCATGGGCCATAACAGGATGCACTATCATGTCAGATGGATGGACTGATGCAAAGAACCGAACCATCAGAAACTTCCTTGTCTCTTGCCCACAGGGAACCTTGTTTTTGAGATCATATGATGCATCCGATAAGGTGAAAGATGAAAATCTGTTATTTCAGCTTTTTGTTGAGGTTGTTGAGGAGGTGGGGGTAGCTAATGTTGTGTAGGTCATCACGGATAATGCCTCTAACTATATTCTTGCTGCTAAGATGTTAGAGGAAAAATACACAACAATATTTTGGACCCCATGTGCAACACATTGCATAGACCTCATGCTTGAGGACATATGCAAACAGGATTGGATCAAGTACACTGTAGAGCACGCCAAAAGCATCACAAGATACATCTACAACCACTCATGGGTATTGAGCTTGATCAGGAAACACACACAAGACAGGGAAATTGTTAGGCCTTCCATTACTAGATTTGCAACTCATTTCCTCACGTTGCAATCTCTCCTTACTCAAACACAGAACTTGGAACAAATGGTTTCAAGTCATGAATGGAGTTCAAGTTAATGGGCCCACGAAACATATTGGAAAGACACCAAGAAGAAAATCTTGGAAAGCTCATTTTGGAAAAAAGCAGCAAAGGTTTTGAAAATTACCGAGCCACTTGTTAAGGTGTTGCGATTGGTGGATGGAGAAAGATTTCCCATGGGATACATTTATGAGGCCATGGATCAAGCAAAGGAGCAAATAAGGGCAGCATACAAGGATAGAGTGGCCAAGTATGGGCCTATATGGGATATCATCGATAGGAGATGGAACACTCAACTCCATCGCCCTATACATGCAGCTGGGTATTTCCTAAACCCAAGGTATCATTATAGAGCTTGATTTGGAGAAGATTAGACCGGGGAGGTCAAAGATGGATTGTATGAGTGCCTTGGGTGCATGGTCCCAAATGAGATGGAGCAGTTGGAGATGCACTAACAACTTACCGCTTTCACTAGAGCTACAAGTACCTTTGCCAATGCGGCTAAGGTTGCAAAAGATGTGGACCAACCAGGTAAACAATTCCATTGTTTTTATTAAATTTAGTTGTTTAATTTTTAAAATTTAATCACTTCAATATTTAGTTAAATTCACAATCTAATTTGTTGATTTAACTCCATTTGCACTTGCAGCAAGTTGGTGGGAGTCATTTGGTGGGCAAGGCATTCAATTGCAAAAGTTTGCAATTCAAATCCTTAGTCAACCATGCAGTTCTTCTAGGTGTGAGTGCAACTTGTTTGTCTTTGAGCGGATTCACACGAAGAAGAGAAACCGTTTAGAGCAAAACTGGTTAAATGATCTAGTCTTCGTCTAGTACGACCTCCGCTTAAGGCGCAACCAATTGATGAACAAAAGAACTGATACAGAACATATTGTTTGATCAAGATTTTGATATTGAGCTAGATGCAACCGGTCATGTTACTATGGAAGCAGATCCATTATTACCAGTACCATCATCAGTTCATGCTGATGCAGGTGTAGAATCTAAATCCATAATATTTTTCTTCTATCATTGAATAATATATGAGTGTTTCAATATAATATATAGTAATAATTTGATACAACTATTGAATCTTGATTTAAAATTATTTCATTCCAGATACGGCAGGCACTAGTAGGGAGGGACAGATGCACGCACCTGTAGAGTCTAATCCACGTCCACCTCGTGCTTTTACGCATTCATCTAGTACTCCAGCTAGTGTTGCTCCTACGGCAACAATTGTAGATGACCTTGAGGGGTTTGAACCCGAGACAGATATATGTATTATGTATTGTTGCTTGCAGCCTTGCACATTAGCACAGTACCCTTCGTGCAATTTTGATATGTTCACCTTTATATGGTATATATATGATCATACTTTGGATATTTTGTCTCTAATGCTTTGGAATGATGGATTATAATCTTTAAAATATATTTTTTCTTTAAAATTTAAATATTGTATTTTTTTAGTAAACCGAGTCATTAAAATCAAATCGGTCGAGCCATTGTCAAGTTTGAGTCTAAGTTGACCCTCGACCGATTCCAAGTCCGAGTCCAAGTTTTAAAACATTGCCCAAACATGCATACATATCCTAGGGTAATTTATGGCCAAGAGACTAGTGAACCCCACCTTGGGTGGACTTTCTATTTCAATATCATGCCATTGACTTCAATTCACTTTGGTTCAAATGAGTTGACCTTCAATTCATTTCTTTTTTTCGGATATTGCTTGCCTATGAAGCATGGCTATTCTTAAGGACCAAAGTATGCCACTTAAGGAAGATTCCATGCATCTATTTTTTGTTTGGGTAAGTGTGCCTTACTTTAACCTTGTGCATTCTTGTCTGAGGAGAGATTCAGTGTATAGTGTATACTTATTACAGGCTGACTTGCACTCAAAGCAAGTCAATTTTCAGCTTTGAATGAGAATGCATGGTTTGGAGTATTCCGGGCAGGATTGGTTCTATTTTCATCTCTACAGGAGGAGCAATCTACTTAGGAAGGTATTTTTGGCAAAGCATGACATTTTGGAGTTCTATTTTGATCCTAGAAGGAGGGCGCACCCCTTGGACCTATTTTGGGCCTCTGCATGAGGAATTTCTAGCCTAGAAGAGAAGTTCAGTTGAGGAACTTTTGGTGTTCTATATTCATTTGTTCAGCCTTATTGTATTCCTGATATTGTGCTATATTCGAATCTTAACTCTCCTTGATGCATCTTTATTCTTAGCTTTCTCTATTTCTATAAATCACTGTTCACCATATGCATGTTCAAAGTGTGTGAGAACTTCTATCTTTAGGAGCGACTCTTGCTTTTGTTTGCAAATCTATAGAAATTTGAATAAGTAGGATTCAAGCATTATTTTGTTTTCCCTACTTATTTTATATCTTTGACTCACTCATAACTGCATTTCTAGGACAAGGCACCAGTCATTTACTTATTTTAATCACTTTTTAAAGGCAAATCAATTGAATGTCTTGCATCCCCAGAGTCACATTGGACTAGATTACAATGGGATCACTTTGGCTCAACTTTCAAAGTTGTTCCCAAGAGTCTTCTGTAGTTTTTTAGCCAAAGAAGCTTGCTGTCTGAATTTTATGCAAAATTAGGAAGATACTAGCATATTTTTGGTTTGTATGCATTGGAAATCTTACTTAGTCAAAAAGATGCATCTTTCTAGTATTTTCCTAGCAAAAATCAGCAAAACCAGCTTGCCGGTTTTCCTTTTCTTGTGTGGAAATAGAAAGAATCTATAAAGAAATTTCATAGACTTAACTTGCACTTTCATACCTAGTTGAAATTTTGTATGTTCATAGTGTTTTCCTTCAATTTAGGGGTGTAAGTCCTTGCTGCTTTTTCCCTTTTTAACACAGAACAGGGGAAGATCACTTTGTATGCTTCTTTGCTTGTCGCCCACTCATCATACTTGATAGATTTTCATCTGATATTTTTAGGATAGAAGCATTAGTTGATTCTAGGTTATACTTACCCCTAGGAACCATAATTACATACCTTAGATCATTGAGGGAAGCCCCTTGTGGTTGACAAAGCACCAACCCATAGAAAGAAAGGATTAGAGTGAGGTGACAGTGGCTCTACTCCTTTGAGTTATCTGGACTCATGCTAGTTTTTCCAGAAAGAATTTTCAGATGGTAACAGATACAATTTCTCAACTGGTGACTTCCCATTACATAAACCAATAGTTGGCATTCATATCGTACTTAAATAGAAGCCACGAGTTTCTTTTTATCCAAGCTGAAAAAACATTAATGCAATCAAGAACACAAGATATTCCATTAGCTTGTTGAAATTTAATTCCCAAACTACCTCACTGAGAGTGAGTGAAAACATATTGAAGTTCCAATCACTTATTCGTGCCCTTTGACCTTGTCCATTGTCAGGTCTTGTGAAAATATATACAATGTCAATTTTGGATGATGTGATCCTCGGAAATACTTAACAGCATGTCTAAGGACAACATAATTTCTTGAAATAGGATAGAGACTAGAGAAATTACAATTAACTAATTGCCTCAACCTTCCTTTATATGAACAGCTTGCTTCATGAATCCTCTGTTTCAATTGGCTACAAGAAAAACGTCACGAGGAACATGTGCATAGTCTCTTTGGCATGTCAGATTTCTTCACACCATAGAAGACGTCAGATTTATCAAGCAAAAAAATCTTGTTCTTCTATGGGAATCAAATGATACAGATTTGTGCCTTATCTCCACCCAGACCATCTACTGGAAACAACTCAACAACAATTCATCAAATCAATAGAGATATAAGTGTATTTCGAAGATTGTCCATACATTGTCAATATACCCCTTCTAACAGCATCAATTTCCGGCCACAGAGCTACATGGATTAAAAAGTTGACATTTGTGAGTTTAAACCTCCTAACAACAGCAATTTCAAGGCCACAAAACTCCTTATATCTAGCATGCATTTACACTGTGCAGCATCTTGGTCAGGGTATTCATAATTGCTCACCACTTTGCTTGCAACTAAGAAATCTAAAAAAACGCAAAAGGAAGCAGGGAAGCATGACCCCATCATGCATCATTCCAGATAAATCATGCAAAGCAGGGATAGTTGTTATGTTCCATGACCTACATCCATAACTGGAACAGGATTAGGCATCTATAAGACATTTTGTAACAAGATACCACAGCGATAAGTAAAAATGAGGTAATATATGCTCAAAAATGCAAAGCATTTGCAAGCTTAGTTATCTAGAGATTTATGTCAATAGATTATAGGAGAAACTATGCTCTATGCCATTATATTATTGTTTTTAGCTATAAAGTGTTTATACTCAACCTTCATTTGTAAACTGGAATTTGACCTAGAAAGTTTCTTTAAGGAGATTTCTGCAGCAAAGTTGTTTCCTCAGAATCTATAACCATTCTCTATTTCAACAATGATAATCGCACCGAGACAAGGAAAATCGTACAGTCCCAGTAGAGGTGCGTTTGATGCATCAACTTGTGTGTCAGTGTAAAAGTGCATTGGGTGCTCTGAATATTTCACTAGCCCAGACTCAGCTAAACCCGGGTCTGAAATGTACCTCCATGTTGTGAAGTTCAAGGATGTATGTCTCAAGTTCACACAGATGACCAACATATCGATTATTGGAACTTGATATATGCAACTTCAAGGTGCAATACTCATGGAGAAGGATGATCTAGTGGATAAAAACACTACTTTCTACTCAATTCCTTGTGACTAGGAACCAGTGTTATCAGAACCAGTCCAGTTCAGGCAAAACCGGTCGGCCCAACCGGTTTAGAGGGTTTCCCAATCCGGTCCAGTGCCTGAACTGCCTGAACCATGTTTTTTACTCAAACAGCCCAAGAACCGGGCCAAAACCACCGAACCGGTCAGTTTTGACCAGTTCTGTACAGAACCGACCGGTCCGTACTGTGTCGTATGGCAGCCGCAAAGGGGCCCACAGATCTCAATGTAAAAAAAAACTATACCTAAGGGCCTAAACCCTCATTAGTACTAGTACTATGCTTATTTTTGGGATTGTAGGGGGCCATTTAGAGCCTCTTTGTTGATGTATCTTGATTCAAAACTTCAGTGATGTATTGAACTCAGTGCTATTTTGGCTATTTGCACCTGTACTTGCTATATATATGAGAAACTTTGCATATTTGTGTATTAATGGTTTCGATTCATATGTATTCACATGAATATATATGTTTTAACTTTTTTTTACAAAATATGAATATTTTATGTGTTTTTTAGTCTACCAGTTATTTTCCGGTTCCGGTCCGGTTCACATTTTGTGCTCTGCTGGTTCGATGACCAGTCCGGTTTTGATAACATTGGTAGGAATCCCAACCATCAACAGACCCAGATTCAGACATTTCCAACTACTCAGTAATTGTACTAAAACTTATTTGACCACCCATTTTAACAGAACTATGTTAACACAGATGTTAATGGACATTTCTAACATTTTGCACTACCAACCATTGCCATTTCCCACAGAACTCTCTCTCTCTCTCGCGCGCGCGCGCACACACAGACACACACTATAGAGAGATAAGATAATTTTATTGATGTCCAACAAATGACCACAGAAGTAAGTCAATGGGACTAAAAGATACATCTACTGTGAATACAATGTCGGAGTGCGTAAGCAGCTCCAGAAAATGTTGAAAGCAAGATAGAGATAACTAAAGGAAAAAAAATACAACCTAGATAACTGTCTGACTAAGCTAATCACTAGGTTTAGCCATCACCAAAATGTGTATATAACAGTGTCATAGTTGCAGTGATACAAAGTGAGAATATCCGAGATTGGAACTGGACATCATGGTGTTAGTAGAGAGAGAGAGACAGAGAGAGATCTGAAGATGAAAACAGTGATGTCAAGGTCTCCTGGGCCTGATGACAGAGGGCAAAGGGTGCGACCAGGGCATTGGCTCACTGTCGGAATCCTCAGGCACTATAGTGGGATCGGGCTGTACGATCCAGGAGCACCATAGAGAGAGACAGAGGTGGGAGCGATAGCGAAAAGGAGCAAAGCTGCTTAGGAATACATGAAAATCTTCAAGGAAGCTTTTGCTGGAGTGAAACTCCTTCCTACCCAGGAAGATCTGCTAGCTTTCTAGGTAGAAGAGGCCAAGAAATCACTAGGCCCATCTCTGCCAAGAGATGCCTGGAAAAAGCCAGTACCATGTTACCAACTCTGAAATTCAGGTTAATCCCTGCAGATGGAAAGTTCCTTGGAGGATGGAGGTCCTCTGATTCAAGATTCTGATTCACAAATTCATGGGGATTTGGCCGTCCAAAAAGACCTTTAACAGTTGGATTGTGGCTAACTGGAAGCCTAAAGGAGGATTCAGGGTCTCCCTGTTTGGAAGAGGGTTTTAATCAGAAAGTGAGAAGGAAACTCCAGCCATTGTTCCAGTCCAACATCCCCTTCAAATTTGGGCTTACGTGGACTTCCCATCCAAATTTCATTCAAAGGATTCAGGAATTGTGGCAGAAACTCAGAGTTGAAGGCTCCAAATTGTTTGTTTTACATAAGAAATTCCCGTTAACAAAGTTGAAGGAGTGGAACAGAGAAATCTTTGGCTATATCTTCAGAGAAACGGAAAGCCTGCAATAGCAATTGCAAGTCCTACAAACATCAATAAAATCTTAAGGCTTGACAGCTAATTTGCTTACCCAAGAAGGGTGTTGATTTAAAAACTAAAAGAGAACTATAAGAAAGAATAACTATTCTGGCAACAAAATTCAAGTGTGCAGTGGCTTAAGGAATCTAAACGACACTTGAGATTATTCCATGAGGCATGTCTCAAGAGGAGATACTCAAACCACATGGCAAAATTCATTGACAGGTCTGGGAATGAGGTGGAAGGACATTCTAATCTTTGTAATGATGCAATTAGCTATTTCAGTAATCTCCTATCAAGCAATAAACATAGAGCGCGTGATGAAAAAATAAAAAGCATATGATGGTGATCTCAAAGGACAAATGAAGATTTGATGAGGGCTATCTCAGAGCAGGAGCTGCTAGACACTATTTCAGCTCTGAAAAAAGGGAAAGCACCTAGACCAGATGGCATTCCCATTGAATTCTTTCAAATGGCATGGGATATCATCAAGAAGGACCTCTTAAGCACGGTAGAAGAGTCCCAAGAATCTGGAGTTACGCTCAAGACAATGAACTCTGCATTGCTGACTTTAATTCCTAAAAGGGAGAATGTGTTATCCTTTGATAGCTTTAGGCCTATTGCCTTGTGCAATTGAGTATACAAAACCATCACTAAGATCGTCACATCCAGATTAAAACCTTTGTTGTAGTATATTGTATTTGAAGAACAAGGGGGCTCCATTTCAGGCCATCAAATCTCACACTGTCTAGTCATAGTTCAAGAAGTTATCCACTCTCTCAAATCCAGGAAACACGATGGGATGCTGCTCAAGTTTGACCATTCCGAGGCCTGTGATAAAGTGCGATAGGATTTCCTCCATGAGGTGCTTGCCAAATTCGGTTTCTCAGAGAGCTGGATCAAATGGGTAGCCAATGTTTCTCTACAGCATACTTTGCAGTTCTTGTCGAGGAGAACCCTTTCACTCTCCTTAAAGTTCGAGAGGTTTGAGACAAGGACGCAAACTCTCTCCCTTCTTCTTTATCATCCTCATGGAATCACTAGGAAGATCTGTGGCAAAGGCTAGATCAAAGGGCTCAATCAAAGGAATAACAAATGCATCTAGCATACCTTCGCTATCAATGTTGAAAAAGTTGGCATTTGGCAAAAAGTCGGCAAGGATCCCGAATACAACTTCTGGGCAACATCGGCGAAAAAATCGGGAAAAATCGGCAAAAGTCAGCAAACATTAAAAAATACAAAATACATTCATTTTTTTCAGAATTTTAAACATTTAAAGCAACAATAATATCAGATAAACACATTGGAACATAAATATGGAGAAAGCATTGATATATATCATCATCATGTAGTCATGCCAAATGTAAAATGATACATCAAAGTCGATACTGCATCATGAAAAATCATAGTTGTCCAATCAAGGAATCAAAAGTGGATAACCAATACAACATGACATCACATATATAAATGTATCCAAGGAAAACTAGCATCTAGCTATCTAATATCAATGCTCTCTTCTGAAGTTTTCCATTCATACTTCATATTTTTCCCTACTCCAATGATCAGGATTATATAAGGTTTTCATAAATGTTTTTTATTTGTCCATCCATCTTATGACTTAAACCTAATTTTTGAAAGGTATATTTTATTGATTTGGTTGTCAGCCATTAAAAGTATTTCTTGTTTTGTATTGGTGATAAATCATAGATGTATTTTTCACTCCTCCCAAATTGAATTTCCAACATGAGCCTCACATTTAGCCCTAACTCATCTACCACTTGAAACATTGCTCTCTTTTTCCTACAATGTGCTATGATGATCACTCAAAATATGTTTGCTCAAAAAATTCCCTAATAGTGAAAAAAGTAATTCAAATATCATTGTGATCTTTAATAAATGGATACATATTTTGTATAGATTATCCTTACATGGTTTGGTCTTCAAATACAACAAAGTTTTAAAATATTTATACGGTAGAGGAAAGGTGTTAGTACACAACAAAATGGCTAAAAAGGCAATTTTTGGAAAATTAGCCATTTTAGCAAAAATGGAGACTTTTTGGAAAAAGTCGGGACTTTTTCAAAAAATTGGGACTTGCCATTTTAGCCATTGTGACTTTTTTGAAAAGTTAAAAAGTCGTGTCTTTTTGAAAAGTTAAAAAATCGCGATTTTTCCAGCCGATTTTTCGGCTTAGGGAAAAAATCACGACTTTTTAAAAAGTCGGCGATTTTTCGAAGAGTTTTTCAACACTGTTTGCTATCCCACAGTTAGTTTGTGGATGATAATATCTTGCTGATCAGTCAAGCTAACATTAAGGAAGCAAGAGCTTTCAAGAGAATTCTGGGAATCTTTTAAACAGTGTCAGAACAGGTCCTGAGAAATCTATTGTCTTCTTCATCAAACCAAATGACAGAATCCATAGGAGGATCATAAATATTTTAGGCTTCAAGAAAAGGACTTTCCATCAAAATATTTAGGGTGTCCCCTCACAGCCTCAGGTTGTGGGAGACTCTGTTGGAGAACACAATAAATATGATCAAAATCATGGGCCAATAGATACCTCTCTCTGGCTGGGAGGCTAACCTGTCTTTCTTCTGTTCTATCAGCAATCCCAAATATTCCCAGTTCAGTCCTCATTGCCCCAAATATTCCCAGTTCAGTCCTCATTGCCCCAAAGGGTACCTTGCATGAAATTGAGCACATCTTGAGGAAATCTGTATGCGCTGGAGCACAAATAGACAGGAAATGGAACTTATTGACATGATAAGATGCAGTTCTTACTAAATGAGCAGGAGGCCTAAGCCTAAAACATACGGAACTCGTGAATTTGGCTAATTGACAAGCTGGTGTGGATAGTCTGGAGACTACTAATGGAGCCTAAATAATTTTGCAGCAAAATTCTCAGGCACGAGTAGCTAGCTGAAGCAGAAGCAGAATCCTTATTGGATCACCCATCACTACCCAAAGGCTCAGCTATCTGGAACAGCATGATTAAGTGTGTCCCAGTTATCTCAGCTCACCATTTCCGGTGACTCCAAGGTGTTAATTGATTGTCTCAAAGGGAAAGCCAAACCCAAGCAGTGGGATCAGGTATTATTAGTTCAAGCAGTCATATCCTTAGCAAAAATTTGAGAAAACCAGATTTACCCACATAAAGAGCAGAGCCAACCAGGTGGATGATTTGAATGCCAACAAAGCTATTCGATCCGAGCCAAGTAAGGTGTTGGAACTAGGAACTAGATAGATCAGAAATTTCTGATTACATGGATTGGAAAGCTATTATTCGTTCTGAACTGGATATGCCCCAAGGAGCACCTCAGGTACACCACCAGGCCAATGAGAGCAGAACAGGAACAACATCAAACCATATCCAGATTAGCATGGTCAGTTTCTCGTCTCAGAATTAGTCTCACCCAAAGTCAGCTTGCTCCTCCATGGTCCCAACATATCCTAACCCAATATCCTCCTCTGAAGCTATATAATCACTATATTTTCATCATTCCAACTCCAGTTCAGATTTTGGAACACGCTATCGGATTCTCGCCATGTCTCGGGACTGCCTGGAAAACTCTATAAGAAGGATGAAGGTTTGGAGTTTAACAGAAGATCTCAGTTCCACAAGCTTAAGCGTATCCCACATTGCTAGTTCCATCTTGCACTTCATGTGCTTCAGAAAATGAGTGACCATGTTAACTCTTCTTCTAAGCCTAACCACCCCCCACAGCTGGAGATGATGAAGCAGCACGTAGAGGATATTGCCAACCAAGTCAGAATAAATCATGTTCTGGTAAACTATTCCAGGCACCAGATGGTGCAGACGCAGGAAGAGATATATAAGAAGATTTCCCAGCTACACCGAGCAGTGATTGGTTCTTGTACTCCAGCGGTCGAAGAGTAGCCTGATCCAAAGACCTCATCGAGGAGGCTAAGCTAAAAGTTTTGTCATGGTTAATCCTGCATATTTTGTTATATATCCAGTTCCCTGGTTTGTTGTTCAAAATGTGGTTTAGTCGCGTTTCCTGTTACGACTTCTTGTATACATGCGTGTATAGCACTGGTATAGTTTCCTTTCTATTTAGTAGCAAGAGCTGGTGGGCGTCTAGGGAAAGCTTGGTTGGTTTGACCATATTGTGAAAGGTGCAATGCCGATGGGAGGTCGCTGGATCCATTCCCATCAAGACTTTTGAGATCCAAGGAAATTCACTTGGGGTATCAAATAAACCTCAAGCAGCCATTCCTCATACTCTGTTTAATGGGTGTATTCAACAAAACAGTGAGATACAATTTAAGGTGAGAAGACAACAGCTCCCTTATTGTCGTGTAATAAGACTACCAAGACCAATGAAATTCAGAATGCCCACTTACAATTTCCCAAACACTCATCCTCAACACAGAACAGAACATAGACCTTACAACACATCACAAAACCAGAGCCAGCAAGCCAAGGGCTGAGAAAGTCAAAGCGCCCCCAAAATCAGCCACACATTTCACATCATGAAATATAAAATCCATCACCATTGCCATAAAATGGAGACACAGCAATGATATGGATATATCTATAATAATGTACCTTTGGAAAAGCCCATGAATCAGGTCCAAAGAGCTCCTTGATCTCTGGATGGGTATCCAATATTTGTCTCCTGCGACTCGCGTGGGGTTCATCGGTCTCTGCCCAGAAAAAATCATCCCCCATTGCAGCCATTGTCATGCGGTTCAGATATCACAATTCAGATCTGAAAATGAATGTAAATGCTACAAGAAGATTTCTAACGAGACTGCTCGTTGCATGATGCAAGTTCCATTCTTGTTAGCCCAAGTTTGTTTGATTTCTTGCTGTGTGGCAGTGAAAAACCGAACCAGGCCTCTGTACCATAAAATGCCGATGTCCTGGCTCTGCTTTGCAACTGTATCGACCGGTTTCAATGCACAAGAAGGCAAATTGATTCAAATATATTCCCGGAGCATTATGTAATAGTAGATAACTAATTCAAATATAAATGATAGAGACTGGCATGTGAATTAAATAGATATTCCATGGCAAATGCGGGAAGCGGTCGTCGAAGGCTGAAGCCCACAAGGAAAGGAACTGGAGGGGTGGTAGGGTTCACAAAGACATGTGTATATGCTTTATTAAAGGGAAAATTGGCTTTTGGCCCAATTGGGTCGTTAGGGGATATGATGGTGATGTGTGGAGCTAGGTTGACTCTTTGGGTATTTATAAAAAACTTTGGTTGGGCCACACGTGCATGTCTTTTACGAAGTAGAGTCGTTATCCGCGATTCCGCATGGTGGTGTAGGCATTGGCAAAGTTTCTGACTCTTTGGTTATTAATGTAAAAGCATTTATTAAAATTTAAGGTTGTTAAAAAATAAACGAGTTTTTTTTTTTTTTTTCATAAAAAAAATCTTATATATTATATATATATAAAAGGTATCACCAAGTTGTTATACAATGTGTCAACAGACAATATATGTCCAATGGAATATATACCTGAACCAGCTAGACAAAAGACAAAAAATAAACGAGTTGTCTAAAGAGGGGACATTTTGAACATTTTTTTTTTTTATCAGTTTTTGCCATGAATTTTTATGGAAGAGTTTTCAAAAAGTTCAAAAACATTGTTAAGTGTTTGGAGGTGTTTGGGGGTTTCTGAGTTTAAAATGGCCCAACAAACAACAAAAATTACAGATTTTGTAAATTAAATTCACCGGATTCTAACAGAAAATCAACCTTAAAATCAAAAAATCTCTTAGACAGCTCCAAAAATAAAAAGATGTGGATAGAAAAAATGTGAATGAAAAAGGTTTATTAAATCTGGTCACGTAGGAGTTTACTTTTTAGTTTGCAAGTTAAAAGAAAAAAATGTGTGAATGAGGAAGGTTTATTAGTCCTTGTCAAAGAGCATTATATTGAAAAAGGCTTATGATTACTAGCTAAATAGAAGTATAATTTTTAAAGTGTTTTGATTTTGTATTACTTTATTTTTATTTTCATGTCATAATTTTTATAAACTTTTAAAATTATTTATTAAATTAATTTTTTGAAATTTTATATATTTTAAATTTTTATTTATTTTAATTTTTCTTGATTAAAAAACTTATTTAGAGATATAAATTTAATGTGATTTTATTTTTAAAATATAAAAATTAATTGCATAGAGAGTAGTGAAGTTTTTTTTAACACAGAAATACAACTTTATATTATTAAAAAGTTGTGTCTTACAAGCAGGTTAACGGCGATACAATTGTACATAGTTCTCCATAATCTTTACAATCATTGACGGGGAAATGACATATGCTATATCTTTGTAGTCAAATATAGACCTTCAAATCGAGAATTGCAGAAACATAGATTCCTATTCCAGCTAACTAATAATTAAGGATCCTTGCTCAAGGCATGATGCCCCATCAAACATGGCCCAAAGCATGGATTCCATGCCCTCCCCGATGGCTTGTTTGGAAAGAACGTCCGCTTCGGAGTTCAGCTCTCGATAAATATGGCAGAAGGAGGTGTGTTGAAAATGCTCAATTAGATCCTTGGTCCTTCTGATCCAATGGAGAAGCTGGATGGAATGTAGATCGTGGGTCCCTCTTGCCTAGTCCACAATAACTTTTGAATCACCATATACTATGACTGGCAATATATCTTTTGTTTTTGCAAAATGGAGTCAACCCCATAATGCAAGAAGCTTAGCTTTGGTATTTGTTCCTGGGCCAATGATCAGCTTGAGTCTATAATGTAAATTCTTATCTAATCTGATCATCATGTCGGCCCCACATAATCCTCCCTGCTGGGCACCATCAAAATAGCCCACATTGCCATGTTGATCTGACTGTAAGGACGATGCCCTCTTGATATGCAAGTTTTGTTTCATAATATCATATGAAAGTAGCCATCCAATGGCGATTGAGCCTGCAAGATTGCAATCAGGCCTCCCATTCTGAAAAGTGATGGTGTTTCTAATTTTCCACACCGACCATAATATGGCCATCGGAACATCGATAGGGATGGACTTGCATTCAGATATGGAAACAAAATTATCGAAAATAGTCTGCTTCTCCCAACTAGCAGAGAATGAGAAATACAAACAAATAATAGCCCAAATTGCCTGAAAGAAAACACACTCACCGAAAATGTGATTTGCGGTTTCCAGGTTGTTTGAACATAGGCCGCACTAGCCAAGGCCAGAATGGTCGCGCTTCTGCAGGCCGTCCCAAGTTAGTATTTTCTGAGTGATGCACAACTAGGCAAAACATTTCAATTTGGTTGGTAATTGACCACTCCATAAACGCTTGAGCAAAGACGCCTGAGGATATGGATCATGTTGGGAGATGAGATAATCATACATGGCTTTTGCTGTGACATATCTGTTTCTATGATTGCCAATCCAGACAATCCAGTCAGCCTCCCGGTTCAGATAGATACCCGCAGTGAGCAGTGAGGAGATGTAAGAAGACCACTCCATCTCTAGTCAGCCTCTGAGCTCAAGAATGTTCGCGCTGCTCCAAGAGGGGAGTCCATGCCCTTGCTACAAAAATATCTGGGAGAGGCCATGAATATTCCTATCGTGAATATGGTTTATCAAACTGACTGACAGTTTGTGGAAGTCCACTCCCACGATCAGATCTATGCCGATAAAGATTTGAGTACCTCAGCCTACCTGCCAAGAGAGATTGGGAGCGATGAGAGGAAGGGTGTCTGCCAGACTAAAGAGCGATTTCTGGGTAGAATGTTGCCAGATCTAAGCCATAATTCGAAAGGCAGCCTATGGAGGTATTTGCTCTTGATTACTTTGCCCCAAAGACGGTCATCATGCAAAACCCGCCAAAGGCTCTTAGCACAGAGTGAGGAATTGAAGATGGTGAAATTCTTGATGCCCCAGCCTCCATGATTACATGGTGATGAGAGTATATCCCAGCTGACGAGATGATACTTATGCAGAGCAGCATTTCCACACCACAAGTAAAGATAGTCTTTCGAATGCTGCTTATAACTCCAAACGAAAACCGCAACAGAGATAGCCAATAAATAGGAATGCTTTGTATAACAGCCTTAGTGGGAGTAAGTCGGCCTCCTAGGGATATCCACCGTGACGACCATCCCTCCAATTTACGATGTATCTTGTTTAATATCCAGTTCCAATCAGATTTTATGTAATGATTGGGCTTCAGGAAATATCCCAAGTAAATCAAACCTTCTTCAATGTCGTCAGTCTGGACATTAAGGAGATTGGCAATGAAAGAGATCAGCTGATCATCGTGACAATTATGTCGAAAGAAGGATTTTCGGGAGTTGATGGTTAGGCCAGTCGCCGAGCAAAATATAAGGAGGAGTTCTTTGATTAGGCTCCATTTAGCTTCAAATCCCCTACCGAGGATAATGACGTCGTCAACAAATATGATGGAAGTATTTACAACGTAGTATGGGAAGATGTTCACTTCCAAATTTAGACCAAACACAAACTTATCGGATTCCAACCAAAAACTACTATAAAGTCCAAAAGGTAAAATAAATAGACTACACAAGTTATGTAATTCTCATGTTAACTCGTAGATTATAAAAAATAAAAGTAATTAAAAAAGTTAGTGTCTACTCGTAATAAAAAAACTAAAACCAACATAGATCCATCTTAAATCTAGATCTATTAAGTAATGAATGGGATCCAATTTCTTGAGGGGTGAATTTTTTATTTATGCTTAAAAAATTAAGATAAATAAAATACACCTCGAGAAATTGGATCCCTCTGGTGCTTAATAGATCCTCGTTTAAGATGCATCTATGTTGGTATTTAAAGCATTTGATTTGGAATTTTTTTAAGTTACCATGTGGCAACCTTCACGTGTCATTATTGTTTTTGTTTATTAAAAAATAAATGTCATTGTCACTTTTCATGTGATGTTTTGATTTGGATGTGGTCAATTCTATATATTTGTATGTCAATTTCTAAATTTCCAAATTTCCAAATTTGGCATATTCACTTGTTTTATATATGGCTAAATTCAAATTTATGAATTTATATATTTGGAATTTATAAGTTCATCTTTTAGGTAGTGGAAATAAATATGCATAAATTTATTAAAATTAGGGATTTTATTTCTATTTCAGTTATAAAAAAAAATGGTAAATGTAAATTAGAGAGTTATAAGCCAATAATGAAGAGTATAGTGGAATACTTGCCTTTTAATTAAGATGCTCCATAAAACTAGCTAAGTATGAGCAATTTTCCATCCAATTCTAGGCATTTAGTGCAAATGTCACCCACTACCCAGACTATGGGGCCACCAGGGTTAAGGAAAGTAGTTATAGACTAGCAAGACATTCAACCCAACCCAATTGCTCTCAATCTTAGACATTTTGTTCACAATTGAGCATGCTACATAACCATCCAACCATCATACAATCATGGCATTCTCATCCACTACCCACATAGGGAATATATCTCCCTTTCTTTAGTTCAATGGTCCCTCAATAGTATTATCCCTTATGTTTCGCTTATGTGGGCAAGAAGAATTCATCTTGTTGTTTGTCTCAAGAATAACCTAGCAAAAAAATACACAGGCTTTAAGGCAACTAATGAGCGACAATTAATAATAAAAAGGGAGTTTTTATAAACAACCCAGCCTCTATGCTCCTTCACAACCATCCATCTCTCTCCATGGGTCCATGAATTATTCTCCCAAAGTTGATTTAGTCATTTTCAAGTTCATATATCAATCTAAAATATGAGAGTGTGATTTCAAAAACTTTGGTGGTGCTTGAACACGAAAGTGGTAAAAGGGTGAACGAGTTAATGAATGAAAGTAGAAAGTGTGTGCATGATAATAAAGGCGAAACAAGTTTCCAGGAGGATGGGGGGACTATTCCATTTCCTGATGATGATGTGATGTAGTGATTCTAAAGGATGGAATAATAATAATAATAATAAATGCAGGGATTTTCGAGGGTCATAACTTTTGACTCGATTATCCATTTGGGCTCAAATTTAATAGAAAGTTGTGTTTCGAAGTGTTCAATGTTGTGGCCAATCAAATCCTTTTGATTGGAATTTTTATTTTTACACTTTTATGAGGCCAAATTCCTTCATATAAGGCCTCAAATTGAGGTTTTAGTGTTTTGCAAGATTTTTTTCTAATTTGTAATTAACAGTTATCTCTTAGTTTATAAACCTAATTAGAAAAGTGAGTTGATAACCAATGTCGCTCCAGTTAGTTTATAGTTAGTGTTCAGTTCCATAGTCGTGTGAGAATTTTCTAAAAGTAGCAATTTTTGAAAATCTCAAATAGTAGTTATAAAGGGTTGGACCTTCATTGTAATAGTTAGGATGGAGAATGAATAAAAAGATAGTTATTTTTTCCACTCTCATGTGTTTGCATGGTTTTTAGATCTTGTGCATTGAATGAAATCTTATTGGCTGCACCATCTGGTATGTAGGAAGATGGCTAGGAGAGGAAGAGGAAGAGCAAGTCTTGCTCAAATGCGTAGAGATATGCAAAACCTCCATAGGCAAGTAGTAGATCTTACAAACATTCTGGCTAATCAAAGGATAATACAAAGAGAAGCATTTGATGAGGAGATAGTTTAAGGAGGTGTAGATCAGCATACAACACATGAAGAAGAATAGGTAGAGCACATACCTTTTGAAGAAAGGATGCTTAGGGCTCTAGAAGGGAGAAATAATGGGATAAAAATGGAAGTTTTAGACTATACAAGGAGTCTTAAACCAGAGGACTTAATATATTTGTTGAACTCCATTAAAAAAATTTTGAATGGAAGACTATGACAGAAGAAAAGAAGATGAAATTTGCATGCACAAAGTTGAAGGGTCACGCCATGATCTGGTGGGATCATGTGCAGAAAGACAAAACAAAAAAAAGGAAAATCCAAAATAAATACCTGGGATAAGGTGGAAAAAAAGTTGCGAGAAATATTTTTGTCGTTGGACTATCCACAAACCCTTTTTCGTAGATTTTAGGACTAAAGCAAAACATGTCTACCGTGGAGGAAAAAATGCATGAGGTTTATCAGTTGTCCATTTGTGTGGATCACCAAGAAACTGATGAGCAACTGGATGCAAGGTATGTGAATTGTTTGAAATTTTCTATTCATGATGAATTGTGCATGCATCGGGTTCGCAATGTGGAAAAAGCATACTAGTTAGCCTTAAAGTCTGAGGAAAAACAAAACCGACAATTTGGTCAAAGGAATAGAGGAGCAAGGAGGGGCACATTGTCTGCCTCACTGGGTGGTTTTAATTATGGAAGAGGCAAATCATCCCAAGGAGATAAAAAGCAGAAGATACTAGACAAGGTAACATGAACCAACCACAAGGAAGAGGATTTCATAGGGGTAGAGGCTACGATGGTGGAAGAGGAAGACCTTATTGGTGTTTTGGGTGTGGTGTAAGGGGTCATCGAGCATTTGAATGCTCAAATTACAACATTTAAAAACCGAAGCAAGGACAACATCCCGGTTTAAACTTGGTCCAAGCTAAGAATGAAGAAGAAGGAGTTGAATCTGAATTCCCACCTAATATGGGGGGAAATCTCACTTCGTCTTAATAGACATGTCCCTCCTTCTCCCAGACCTCTTTTTCTTTCTAGGTGTTGATACTGCCTCTAGCTTTATTGGTGGAGGTGATGATGCATCTAGCTTTGGTCGGAGAGATATTGATGATGCCTCTGTTGGTGGAAGTGGAGCATATATGCCATAACAGTTATTGCACTACATATGTATTATTATATTTGACATATTGTATCATGAGTTTGATGTTATATATGTTCATATCTATATTTATAATGCATTTTTCATGTTTATGTTGATGTCGATGTTTATTTATTTATGTGGTAAAAATGATGATCATGGAACATTAATTAAGTTTACGTGTATTATTAGTTATGTTTGTTAAATGATGTTTAAATATGTTAGTTGTATATGTTACATGAATATGTGACGTAATGTTTATGATGGTACGTTCATGCTTATTTTAGGTTTTATGTTAATGATGGCATGATGGTGTTTATTTTTATGTTTATTAGATTCTAACAATTATAATAATGGTATGTTTATGTTTATGTTTTTGTCGTGAAAAGAACGATGATGCATTTACATTGTTGTTGAAACTTATGGTTATGTTTATGTTAGTACGATGATGTTTATGTTTATGTTTATGATGGCATGATCATGATGTTTATGTTTGTTAGGTGTTGAAAATGATGATGTTTGTATACTTATGAACTAAAAGAACTTTGTACTTTTCAAAATCCTGTGGGTCTTTAAATCACTAATTTTTTATTTAGTCGGTAAAAACATCACAATTTGCATTGTAAATTATGGATGAACTTGTGGCAACTCTATGATTTATTATTGTTGTGTAATTTGTCATAGTATCTTGTCTAATTTCTATGGATATTACAATTTATTGTAATTTTCTTAACAATGTGGTAATATTTGTCATAATATTATACTTATATAATAATATATTTATTTTGTTGCAACTATATGCTGAGCCTTACGAAATAATATATAACATGATTTTTAATAAGGAAACTAACTCTTCGTCGTATAATGTTGTGTATAACTTAATTATATATTCAAATGATAAACATTAATGAATCTTGTTTAATTTATAAGTCTAATTGTCAAACATCGTAACAAAAAGTCAGGTATTACCATATAATATTATTATAATATATGAATATGAACATGAAAAAAAAATGTAAATATGAACTTCAATATGAGTTATCAATATATCATTCAACATTTTAGTTTTTTTGTCAATAACTCACTTTACAATGACAAATATGGAAGCTCTAATTGGAAGAAAGACAAATACTTAATTACAATAACAACATTTTTTCTCAATTGTAAGCCCAAAAGTTGCATTCTTCAAAATTTTTATTATTAATCATGATGAACTTCATTATATAATAGAACTTTAGTCCACATTCGAGGAACACATTTTATACCCTCCAAAAATCAGGCTTAAAGCTAGCTATTGTTCAAAGAATCGCAATTAACTAATGTAACATTACTTTGTTAATGGTATTATTTTTAAAGGATTGTTGTATTACTTTTCTAATATCATTATTTGCAAATTTTATTTAATAATATTAGAATATTTTTGAATTGAATAATAATTCAAAACTATGCAAGATTTAACATATCAAATCATTCATGTAATTTGAGTTTGCCAATGAATATATCTAATTTCTAAAATAATATATATTCATATTAGTTATATAAATAATTATATTAACATAGGATTATGTTATTATAAATTTACATTAATTAATAAAATTTAAATCAATTTTTTTGTAAGTAAGAGTATCATTATGTTAACTTAAAACGAAGAATTACATAGCCTTCCACACTTCTAGACTCTATCTTCCAGATTTCCAAAAAAGACTAACCAAATTACCCTTACATCAGAAGAACCATATTTAGTCACCCTAGCCCCAAAAAAGAACCAAAATTCGACCAAGAATTTCAAGGCCATTTTGATACAGACAAACTAGAGACAACAAACAAAAACATCAACAAAGCCACAAAAATACCACAAGGGCCCAATACAGACTAACAGAGAATCATAGGACAAACGCCCCACGCATATAACCTGGGTAGATAGTTTCAGGAGATGCCCCCATTTCACTCTTCTGAACGTCGGAAGGAGTCGAAGCGTGAATACTTAAAGCTTCCAGAATGTCATCAACTTTGACATTCAACTGGTTGGTCTCAGCATGGTGATCTTTCCACAAAGAGACGGGAACCATGTCCCCCTCCTCCTTCTGCAGCCGCTCTTAGAACACATGACCCATAATAAAGCAATTGTGCGTTCATAGAGGCCCAACATTACAACATTATTCCTTGGGTCCATGACCTAGTTCTCAATAATTTTCTTCTCTTATTTTAAGCAGTCCTTATCAAATTTCTCCCACAATTCGACCTCAATTCTCTCCAGGTGGTCTTGAACCTCCATCCGGATGCCCAACTAAAAGTACCTAGCCTCCTGGGCTACCAATTTTTAAGCTCTGGTGATGTTCCTTCGGGCTCCCGGGGTGCTTCCACTAGGGGTCTTCTGCTCCTTACCTCTATTTCTCCCTGCCATCGCCTTTTGTTGCTCCATCCCCATGACATAGACAAGTAAACAAACTTTTGAATCCCACCACCCCATACCTATGCACATAACGAGATTTGTACAGCGATGCATGTTTCCAACTTTGCGTTGGTTATATAGCAGCTTCCCATTATTATCCATGATTGTGGAGGTATTGTTGCTTAACTCAGCCTCCTTAACTCCTATCTTAATCAATATATCTTCATAAGTTCCACAGATCTGCCACCTCCTGTATTTATCGTTTCCCATCTAGGATGGCTTTTCCACATTCCTCCATCCTGAGTAGCATTCATGAGATATAAAGGGGGTTGTCCTTCCCACCCATTTCCCCACCTATCATCGCAGTCCTCCCATTTTCCATGTGTCCCACCGATGGACTTGATATTACTTTTAGGTGGGAAGTTCATTATGGTGGTTGATATCCCATGTTACTTCCATTTCGCAATGTGCCCTTACTATCATGTCAGCCATTTCATCCCACGTCTCTCCAACAGTCAAGCCTAAGGCACAAATTCCTCAGTTATTCAGCATGTTGGCCACTTTGTTAGCATCCCATATGACATCACAAAAGGATATGGCTCTAACGTTGTGAAGAAGCATCGCCAACTACTCCAACCTATGCTCTAAGCGCCAATTCATTAACACCTTGGACCACGGGGTTCCATTAAGGATGCACCCAGTCATGGTTATCACAAGTTTCAAATCACCTTCGATGACCAAGGGAAACCATCCTTTTCTTTGAGCCATAATCAACCCATATATCAGACTCTCCAATTATGCCATGCTATTTGTTTCATGGCCTAATCTACCCCAAAAGAAGGATTATAATTATCCATTGTGGTCTCTGATTAATCCTCTGAACCCTGCCTCCCCAGGGTTACACTTGGAGGCCCTATCAAAATTCAGCTTATAAAAGCCTAGTGGTGAAGCCACCCAATGGTTTGGACTCAAAGTTTCTCGGTGCCTATTTTTGGGTGTGCCTAGACAGGGGAGCGAACCGTGAATTCCCTAAGACTGAAAAATGTGAACTCATCTCCTTGGGCCTGCCAATCATTTTCTTCCCAAGAATCCAAGCGGATGGTTTCAAGAATTTATGAATTGAAGGTTATCCAAACTTTGTTGATAGTGGTCGAAGCACCTTTGAAGGTTCTTTGATTCTGTTCTTTCCAGATTTCCCAGACGATGAGCTTGAGGAATAATTTCCAAAGTCTGTTAATAATGGGGTTGTTGAATGGGTCTTTCTGCCAATTTCATAGTGAAAGGTTTAACCTTCCCTTGTCCTCGTTGGAGCTTCGAAAGGCCATTGCCCCACGATCCCACTATTTACTGGAGAAGGGACAAGAGTCCAGGAAATGATCTATTGTTTCTTTAGCGTTATGGAACATGCTACACTTGTAAGTCCCTTCAAAACCTCTTTTCTTTAGATTATCTCCTGTAAGAATTTTTCGTTTGTAAATTAGCAAGATAAATGTAGTGAGCTTTAGCCACGTATGAGCTTCCCAAAGGTTCTTTTGGTGTGTCTCATCTAGATCCTGGTTAAAACCTTCTTGTATTGTGTAAGCCTCCTTGATTGTGAAAGTCCCCTATAGTTGCATGCCCCATCGGAGCCTGTCTATGTGTTCATGAAATCAGATGCACCTGTAATGCAAGGTTTCTAGCACAATCTCCACCTCCTCTCTTGGTCCACGTTGTTCTCACCAATCCCTTTAAGCCCATTCTTGAAATTATTGGTTGTCATCCTTTGGCTCCCAAAAGTCACACAACTTTCTTTTCTACTGGTCTTCATAGCCCTGATAGAGGCCTGGATCCTCAGTGGAGTTTGCAAGGCTAGCGATTTGTTTCCAAGCATCTTCCCAAAAAAGGGTCAACTCACCATTTTTTATTTCCCAAAAGAAATTCTCTTGGATTATACCCCTCCCTTTCCTAGCAGAGTTCCAAATACGGGAGTCGCCCTCTCCTTCATAGAAACATATAAGATCATGTTTTTCACATACCATGGTGTACTTGCAATGACACAATTTGGCCCAGGGTTCTGAGTTATAGGATACCCATCTCCACCAATTTTTTGCACTGAAAACCATGTTCATTTTCTATGGATCTTGTAGATCGAGGCCTCCATGGTTCTTGGGTTTACATACATTCTCCCATTTAACCAAGGCCTATTTTCGGTGTTCGTTGCCCCCACTCTAGAGGAATCTACTTTGGATATTACGAATCTATTTTAGGTGTTCATTGGTGCAACCATGATGGAGAATATATAAATTGGCATATCTTAGAGGACATATTTCACCAGCACCAGTTTGGTAGGAAAGCTCAAGTGTCAATAGGTCCAATTTTCCAATGTTCCCCTCATGTTGTCCAGAAGCTCCACCCATGATATTTTTTGCACTATAGACTCAACCAGTCGAGCACCTGGATATTTGGATTAAAGGGAGCTCTCCTGAAATCCAAGGATCCGATAGATGTTGGTCTTTGTTATTTTAGGAGTATTGAAGAAGAATACTTGGGATTTTCTCTCATTGACCTCTAGTCTTGACGCTTCACCAAAATATATAAGGACTCATTTTATGACCTTGGATTCCTTGACAAAAGGGTAACCCATCAACATCATGTCATCTACAAACTGTTGGTGGGTCTGGTATTCTACCTTGGGGTGAAATTTTAAACCATAAATTTATTGGTTAGTTTGCAATGCTTTGATCGACTTTCCAAGGCCCTCGGCCATGAGAATAAAAATGAAGGGAGACAAAGGGCCCCCCTACCTGATACCCCTAGAGGATATGATGAGCTCCGTTGGAGCACCATTGACCAAAATCGATAAGAACACTAAAGATTTCATTTTCATTACCCATCATATTCAGTCTTCTTAAAACCCAAATTCCTTGAGGACTCTCGAATGTACTGCCAATTAAGTTCGTCAAAGTCTTTTGTTATATCCAGTTTAAGCATCATCCTTGGAATTCGATTAGCTTTGAGAGAGTGGATAACTTCATGCACTAGAATAATCCCATCCATGATTTGGAGTCCTTTAACAAACCCTCATTGTTCAGATGAAATCAAAGTAGGTAGAAGAGGTTTAAGCTTGTTTACTATAACTTTTATGACTATCTTGTAGATTACATTACACTGAGGAATGGTTCTAAATAGCCCAACAGATTTTGCTCCCTCTTATTTAGGGATTAGGGTGAGGAAGGTAGCATTGAAATCCAACATGATATGCTGTGTTCTTCTAGAGGATTCCACAATTTTCCAAACTTCCTCCTTAACCATATCCCAAAATTGGTAAAATAAATTTACTGTAAACCCGCCTGGACCCAAGGATTTTCCTTCCTCCATGTGTTTCACTACCTCCTCAACTCCTTGTTAGAGAATAGGTTTCATTAATAGATTATTCTCGGCTTCGGTAACTAGAGTGGGGATATACTTCGTTATACGTTCAATAACCAATCTCCTATCAGGATTGGGTTCCTCTAGTATATCCTAAAAGAAGTGCACCAATTCCCCTTCTATTTCTTCTATAGTTTCCAGTATCACATCCCCAAAAATACCACAATAAAAAATTATTATTTTTGTCGCTATACACACACACACACACACAACCTTATATTCAAAGCGTAATTGCATATCATTTTAGTTTTCACACTTGCTTTCTATTTTCTGATTCTAACCTATAGTGTAAAATGCATGTTGGCAGGGCACATGCTTACCTCTCGGGGTCCTTAATCGGCCAAGGTAAAAGACTCTTGATTCCACTAGAGGTTCCCTAGTAGGTTTATTGAGAGTTAAATACTATGCTTAAATTATGTTTGTAAGGTTAGGACCTAAGGATTCAACCTTAGCCCTAAGCTTGGGTCATCGCATTAAATTAGTATGAAAATGTTTAAGCATAAAAAGATGTTTATTTGAGTTATTATTGCTATGCTAAGGGTTTTTCTAGATGATAATGATTGTGTATAAAATATATTTTGTTTTCTATTGCTCTGTGCATAAATATAAAAAGATGATAAAACATAAAATTAAGTATTTACTTAATGTATAAATTTATGCATCTAAACAATATTAAGAAGGTAGCATGTTAATAATCATTTCTAAAAATATAACTAACAATACTAAAGCATAGGATTAATAGAATGGAACCTGTCACCACTAATGGGGAAATCAAAACTGAAGGTCATCATTCCTCCCAACCAGTCTTCCAGAACAACCAACTTACTTGCTATGGAACCCCCGAGCATGTTCATTGAACCACAAGGACAAAAACGGGTCACAATGCTTCCTCTACATAAGCTAGTTTTCTCTCCCCTCCATCACAATCTTCTTTCTTATTCGATGGGTTCAATACAAATAGTTATTTTCCAAGGACTTGGTCATTGATGAGCCACCTGCTCATTATTACTCCACAATGAGAGTCGACCTACTTTTAGAGAGGATGCCTCCTGCATCATTTGAGCTTTCATTCAATAGTTTTTCCACTAGGGCTCTTCTTTTGACACTTGTCATTCCTCCTTGTGGGTCAGCAAACACTCTTCAATGAGTACTTCAGTTTTGATTCTCTCAGTTTTTAATTATTAAATAATTAATAATTCTCTTACATTTATTTTGACCTCACTTGGTCAAAATATCAAAAATAAATAATAATTTAAAATATTTAACAAATAATAAATATTCGGTGTGTTACATACACCTCCCCTTCAAAATTAACCGTCCTCGGTGTTACCTTTTAAACTTCTTCTAAATCATTTTGAAACATAATTGGACATGCTTTTCACATATTGCTTTCCAATTCCCAAGTGGACTCTTCTAGACTAAGGTGCTTCCATTGAACCTTGACCTATCCGATGGTATGATTCCATAGTAAAAGTTTTCTCTTGTCGAGAATGCGTTCCGATTCCACTTGAAATTATCCTTCGGGTTCCACCCATATAACATTCCAGTTAACCACATGAGTAGCATCATGAACGTATTTCTTTAAAATTGAAATATGAAAAACATTATGTACTTTTATAGTAGGTGGTAATTCTAGTTGATAAGCTATCGGTCCAATCTTTGCTAATATTTCGAAAGGTCCACAATACTTGGGTGTCAATTTTGCATATTTTCCCAATCTCAGGGAACTTATTCTGGATTTCACTTTCACATAAACATGAACTCTTACATGAAACTCTCGTGGAGTTCTTTTTAAATCAACGTAAATTTTATGTGTATCCTGAGCTACCTTCAAGTTATGTTGTACCCATTTCACTGTTAGTTCCATATCTTCCAATACCTCGGGACCTATCATCAATCTATCAACTGGACTACTCCAAGAAATTGGAGTATTACATTTTGTCCATATAATATATCAAATGGACTTAATCTAGCTGAAGCTTGAAAACGATTATTATATGCAAACTCTACAAGATGTAAATAATCTTCTCATTTACCTTGTTTATCTATTACGTGCATTCTAAGCATATCTTCCAAAATCTAATTTACCCTTTCAGTTTGACCACCGATCTGAGGGTGATATGTGGTACTGAAATTTAATTGTGTATCTAAACCCTTAAATAAAGTTTTCCAAAAATTTCCTGTAAACTTTGCATCTCGATCAGAAATTACTACGTTGGGTACACCATGCAACCTAAAATTTTCCTTCATAAAAATATCAACAATATTAATAGCTTGGTAAGTAGACTTAACTGGAATAAAGTGGGTTACTTTACTAAGATTATCCACCACGGTCATAATCAAGTCGTTTTGTTTATCATTTTTAGGTAACCTTGTCATAAAATTCATACTGATAATCTCCCATTTCCATTATGGAATAGGTAATCAATGTAACAATCCAGCTAGATGTTGATGTTTAGCTTTTACTTGTTGACATTCAATACATCTAGCTAAGTATTCTGCAACTTCATTTTTCATGTTAGACCAAAAGAAGTCTTTTCTTATCATGGTAATCATTTTTTGATATCCAAGATGCCCTAAATATGGTCTTTTATGTAATTTATTCATAACGATTAGTTTAATTTATTCCGAGTTAGGGGTATATAGTATTCTTTTATGTAATAAAAATCCCTTTTTATTTAAACTAAATTTTGTTTTTACATGATTTACTTCATTTTCTATGGTCTTCTTTTTTAGTTTTTGATAATCTTTATCAAATTTTGTTACATTTCCAATTTTATCCTCCAAATCTATTTCATACCTGCTACTTGCAATTACATATAACATATTTGCATGACGACTTAAAGCGTTCACTACTTTATTTTCTTTTCCTTTAATATGTTTTATCTCAAAGTCGTACTCACTTGAAAAGGATGACCACCTAGCCTGTATAACAATAAGGTTTTGTTGATAGAATAAATATTTTAAACTAATATTATTAGACATTAATAAAAATCTTCTTCCTATAAAATAGTGTTGCCACATCTTAAGGGCATGAATGATAACAACTAGTTCTAGATCATGCATAGCATAATTCCTTTAGTGTTCTTTAAGCTTTCTAGATTCATAAGCTATAACATAATTTTCCTGAATTAATACTCCTCCTAAGCCATCTTTCCATGCATCCGTATATACGACAAAATATTTGTATGGATCAACAATTTCTAGAATAAGAATTGTTGTTAATAAGTGTTTTAATTTATTAAAACTTTCTTCACATTTCTCATTCCAATCGAATTTCTTACATTTCTTCTATAATGAGGTTATGGGATATGCAATTTTAGAAAATCCTTCAATGAATTTACGATAATAACCAGTAATCCTCACAAGAGATCTTATATCAATTACATTTTTGGGAACAAGTCATTCTGTGATAGCTTTAATTTTGTTAGGATCTACTGATATTCCTTCTTTAGACACCACATGTCCTAAATATTTTATTTTATCTTTAAAGAAGTTACATTTGCTAAATTTAACAAATAATTGCTATTCTCTTAACACTTGTTAAACTATTTTTAAGTGTTCCTCATGTTCTTGTTTATTCATAGAATAAATTAATATGTCGTCGATAAAGACGACTACAAATTTATCTAAGTAATTACTTAATATGTTGTTCATTAAACACATAAAGGTTGTCGGTGCATTTGTCAACCCAAAGGGAATTGCGACAAATTTCATAATGACCGTATTTGGTTCTAAAAGTTATTTTAAATATATTTTCATCTTTAATCTGTACTTGATGATATCCAGATCTGAAATCTATTTTAGAAAATATTGTTGCCCCTCGAAATTGATCAAATAGGTCATCAATACGAGGTAGGGGATATATGCTTTTACTTGTCATTTTATTTAGTTGTCTATAATATATACATAACTGTAAAGTACCATCATTTTTCTTTATGAACAGTACCGGTGCTCGCCATGGAGAAACACTTGGTCGGACGTACTTTTTATCAATCAATTTTTGTATTTGTGATTTTAACTCATTAAGTTCCAAAATATTCATACGATATGGAGCTTTTGATGTCGGTACCACTCTCGATACCAATTCAAATGTAAAATCTATATGTCTTTTTGGAGGTAATCCGGGAATCTCTTCCAAAAATACATCCTTAAAATATTTTAGAATTGGTATATCATCCAATTTAACTTGATTATTTTTCTCCCTGTCATCTATTATGTGAACTGCAAATACCTGGAAACCTTAACAAATGGATCTTTTCATTTGTAAAGTAGAAATTTCTCTTATAGTGATTTTCCATGAAATTCCTTTTACGACAGTAATATTGCTTTCTTAGTCTAAACATGAAAATCTTTTATCATAACAGTTTAAAATCACTCTATGCCTCTCTAACCAATCTATTCCTATAAAAATATCATAAGATCCTAAGGGTAGAATATTCAAATCATTTTGCGTCTTAAAACCATTCATATAAAATTCACAATCTTTCGCAAAATTGGTTACTTTTCGTTTCGTGCCTGTAGCAAGTTGAACTAACCAAGACTTTTCAAATTGATTTTGTTGTAGCTTGCATAAATCTACACTTCTTGGTGAAATATAACTTAAACTTACACCTAGATCAATCAATATATAGATTGGTTTATCTTTTAACGTACCTTCTATTTCTACCATGGATGTTTGATGATCTGCTTATTTGTTCTCCAAATTTGTGCTATTTCTAGGCATACTCCTTCATATATCTCCCATAGTAGTATCTTCTTGAATTGTATGTACATTGTTAAGATTTTTCCTTCCTACGGGACAATCTTTAAAATAATGTGGTTCACCGCATTCCCAACATATATATATATATATATCGCATTCCCAACATTTTAATGGTTCCCTTTGTGCAGTATTTTTATTATAAGAAATGGGTACTTCTCTTTCTTTCATCACAATAGGATTTTGTTGTTTATTATTTCTAAAATTACTTCCCTGATAATCTCGATATATATATATTGCATTCCCAACATTTTAATGGTTCCCTTTGTGCAGTATTTTTATTATAAGAAATGGGTACTTCACTTTCTTTCATTACAGCAGGATTTTGTTGTTTATTATTTCTAAAATTACTTCCCTGATAATCTCGATAATTATTTCCAGAATTTTTATAAATTTGTGTACCTTTCTTTTTTTGTTCAAAATTTTCACATCTTTTATTTTTCCAATTAGGTGTATTTTCTCTTTTGTTTTTATTTTGGTCATAGCAGAAATTTGCTTTTCTCATAGCCTCTTCTAGGGATTTCAGATTATCATATTCAATTCTCACTTTAAACATAAGAGTAAAATAACTAAGAAAACGTTGAATTTTTGTTTTATCATCAATAATATATGGTACATAACGTAATAAACTTAGAAACTTACTCCATAATTCTTTCATCGTCATTGCACCCAATCTCAACTCATAAAATTCTTTAGCTTTTTCTTCATAATATTGTTCTGATAAATATTTTCTTTTAAAGTATTTCTTAAAAAAATTCCATGTAACATAACGTTCTTTAATGTTATTTACCTTTTTGATGTCTTGCCACTAGATATCAACTTTCCCAGTTAAATTGTAAATTGTCATTTTTGTTTTTAATTATCTAAATAATTATAGATCTGAAAAATAATTTTTCATTCCTGAAAGCCAAGCCTGCGCTTCTTCTCCTTTTTCAATTTCTCCATTGAATATAGGAGGCTTAATCTCTATAAACTCACCAGTAATTTATTCATATGGCTTATATTTTATTTTTGTTGGTTACTATCATTGCTTTCACTATAATCTTTTTATTTTCCTTTACTCTATTTAGTTGATTCTTCACTTGAAGATTCAATCTCATTATTAGAAAATTTTAATTTTATTACCTTACGTGTATAAGCCGCATTCCTTGTTATTTCTATATCAGGTCATTTATTCTTTCTTCTTCATGATCATGTATAATAGAACGTTATTTAATTCCTCTTGTGCTTTTAAGATGCGTTCATTATATTTTTTAACACTTTGCAATTCTACTTTTAAATCTTTTACTGTTTGTAGGAGTTCAGATTAATTATCCTTCCTACTTTCATTTAAGTTTACCCATATATCACCATCTCTAATATCACCTTCTTCTATGTTTTATGGATCTTTAGGATGAGATTATCCTTCGGCGGACATTTCAACTTCTGTCAGTTTTCCTACAAAATCAAGGTGATTTTTCTCTTCATGTTTATAAAGAGAATCAAATCGTAACACAAGTTAGATTTATGTTTACTTCTGTTTAAGTGTTGGGCCTTTTGAGGCTGAGTGTTGTGACCTTGCTCTGATACCATTATGTCATATCCCCAAAAATGCCACAATAAAAAAATTGTCGTTATATATATATATATAGAGAGAGAGAGAGAGAGAACCTTGTCTTCAAAATGTAACTACATATCATTTTAGTTTTCACACTTGCTTTCTATTTTTCGATTCTAACATATAGTGTAAAATGCATGCTGGCAGGGTACAAGCTTACCTCTCAAGGTCCTTAATCGACCAAGGTAAAAGACTCTTGCTTCCACTAGAGGTTCCCTAGCAGGTTTATTGAGAGTTAAAGGCTATGCTTAAATTAAGTCTTTAAGGTTAGGACATAAAGATTCAACCTTAGCCCTAAGCTTGGGTCATAGCATTAAATTGGTATGAAAATGTTTAAGCATGAAAATAAAGTTTATTTGAGTTATTATTGCTATGATAAGGGTTTTTCTAGCATGATAATAATTCTATATAAACAGATATTTCTATTGCTATTCGTTCTGTGCATAAATATAAAAAGATGATAAAACATAAAATTAAGTATTTACTTAATGTATAAATTTTTGCATATAAACAGTATTAAGAAGCTAGCATGTTAATAATCATTTCCAGAAATATAACTAACAAGACTAAAGCATAGGATTAATAGAATGGAACCTATCACCACTAATGGGGAAATCAAAACTGAAGGTTGTCATTCCTCCCAACCAATCTTCTAGAACAACCAAGTTACTTTCTCTGGAACCCTCGAGCATGTTCGTTGAACCACATGGACAAAAACTTGCCACAATGCTTCCTCTGCATAAGCTAGTTCACTCTCCCCTCCATCACAAGCCTCCTGTTATTCGATGGGTTCAATACTTATAGTATTTTTCCTAGGACATGGTCATTTATGATCCACATGCTCATTATTACTCCACAATGAGTCTTGACCTTATTTTAGGGAGGATGCCTCCTCCATCACTTGATATTTCATTCAGCGGTTTTGCCACTTGGGCTCTTACTTTGACACTTTTCAGTCCTCCTTGTGGGTCAACAAACACTCTTCAACAACTACTTCAATTTTGTTTCTCTCGATTTTTAATTATTAAATAATTAATAATTCATTTACATTTATTTTGACCGCACTTGGACACAATCTCAAAAAATAATAATAATTTAAAGTCTTTAACAAATAATAAATATTCGATGTGTTACATCCGCCCACTCAGGATCTTCTTTCTTGAGACTCGGAATCATATTCTAATTACGATGTTGTATTGTAGCCCTATAGAATAATTTGGTGTTTCGTTCACCCTCCCTAAGCCAATTGACCCTAGATTTTGTTTCCATAGAATCTCCTCCTAT
This sequence comes from Pseudotsuga menziesii, assembly GCA_001517045.1. Classification (NCBI taxonomy): domain Eukaryota; kingdom Viridiplantae; phylum Streptophyta; class Pinopsida; order Pinales; family Pinaceae; genus Pseudotsuga; species Pseudotsuga menziesii. The sequence goes on from LPNX011008086.1 coordinate 122,745, forward strand.
CGTTCTCTTTCTAAGAGTTGGGAGAGAACAATCCCTTCCTCCTCTCAGAGAACTGAGGGGTAACCTTCCTTCATCCCCTGCCTTTGTACGCATTCAAGCCTCTCTTTCAGGTGAGATTTGTCCTCAAAGATATTTACAAACTCCTCTGTGTTCCATTTCTTGATTTTATTTTTGAGATATTTGAGCTTACGCTGGAACTGGTACATGCTCCGCCCATCTTCTTCTCCCCACTCTTCCCACCAATGTTGAACCTTATTTATGAACTCATGGTGTCTTAGCCAGAATTGTTCAAATCTAAAGGGTTTTTTGAATTGGGACCCTAACCCACTCCACCACAAACAAACCGGTCAATGATATGAACCAATCGCGGGCATTACCAGTGAGGAGATATCGCTGCCAAGATCTAAAACCGATTTTGAAATCAAGAATCTATCCAAACGAGATGCAATATGTTTATCACCCCCTTGTTTATTATTCCAGGTGAGAATATTCTCTCTTGAGATCACATATACTAGTTTCATGTCTTATATAGATCCTCTAAAGAGGATGTTTTCCCTCTCCAATCTACATCTCCCACCTTTCTTCTCTTCAAGAGAAGTGATCAAGTTGAAGTCCCCCCCAATCACCCAATGTCTACCATTGACCCATTGATGAATCTGGTGAACAAACTCATTGAATCCCTTCTTTTTCTAAGGGGCACGAGGGTCGTAAACATTACTTAGAACACCCTTGATTTGTGTGACTACTACATGGAATTCTATAGATAGGGAGTGACTAATGCCCATGAATCCTGATAAGGAGATCCTTGTTGGATCCTACAGGATTCCTATCCCACCTATTACTCTAGTTGCATCTATTCCTATTCCTTCACAGTGCCTCCATGATTTATGCCCTACCTCAATTAGACATATCTCAGAACATTTAGTTTCCTACAATAACATCATTGTTGGCTTCTCATTCTGAACCTTCTTTCTCAATATTTTAATTTTGTGAGGGTCATTCAACCCTCTTACATTCCAAGATATAATATTCATTTATAACAATGGAGAATTTTAAATACCTATAACTTCCCTAATTGTAGGGTACTGACCTGATTCCACCAATTTGATCCATGCTTCTGCGATTGGATTTCCTCCCTGGCTTCTTGCTTGTCTCTGCCAATTTTTTGTTGTTGTCCTTCAGAGAGCGGGCTGTGATCCCTAGGGGTTTTAAGGCTTTTTCTTTGATAATGGATTTTTTCAGCAGAGAGACTTGCTCTTGGGGAACAAAACCTTTATTTTTATAAGAACGTGCATTTTCTATGCTTTCAAGGTCTAGTTCCTCCAGATCCATGTCCTCCCCTTCGCTTTTTGTATCCATCTCCTGGTGGGACTTGCTCGGTGTTTTGATCTTGTTGCTCTCCTCCTTGGATTTTCCTTGGTCCCCTTTATTATTACTAGGGTAACCGCTGCCTATTTGGTTTCTCACCATTTTCTTCTTGCTCCCTTGGAACCACAAACCAATTGGAGATTGTGGGTCGTTTTTTTACCATGGGAACTTCTGATTTTATTTCTCCCCTCATCTTTGACTGCACCCATCCAAAACACTTATCATCCACCTCCTTATTTTCCTTGGGGGCGAAGGAGGGATATTTTGGGGGTAGTCTTTGTAAATAATCCCATAATCTTGACAACATCTACATCACAACGAGATCTTCTCGTAGTCCATTGGTTGTACCCATTCCTCATCCTCCCACATTAGGTTTATGGATTTTGGGAGTGGTTTTGTTAGATCCATGTATACAAATATTATTGCATATGGCATGTACCTTTTAGCATTGGTTTACTTAGAAATATTGATGAAATTTCCTAGCGTATTGCCTATATCCTTTGGGATTTCTAGATCCTAGTATTCCCCAGACAAGGAGTACAGGTGGATCCATACTGGTGCAGTCATAATATCTTCCTTTTCTGGGTTGAATATCTCCTTCCAAGGTTTGAGGAAAAGAAAAACTAAGTAAAATAAATAAGGGCCTCCATTCAGAACTCGGTTGCGTTCTTCCAAACTAAGGAAGCTGATAGTAAAAAAACTCTTAGACCCTAGGTGTAGATCATAATGTCCCCTTGGATTCTAAGTGGAGTTTATCCACCAAACTAGGGCTTTCTCCGATGGAAGTATGCCAACAAATTTCCCAATGAGCACATGATCCTTCATGTATTGGATTTGATCCCACAAGCTTGTTGATCTGATCTACATTGCAGAAACATGGTCTGTCATGGGTAAGCAATTTCTTAGACATCGCCCTAATGGATTTGTTATGATTTTGCTTGATCCTTCTCCCCCCATTTCATTCAATTGGATAGAGATTCTATTTATCAACATTCCCGCTATCGGATCTATATGTGGGGATGAAACCCCACCTCCCTCGGCCCCCTCCGTAAAGCCCCGTAAACCCTTTATCCTTCAGAATTCACCGAAATCCTCAGATTCGATCAATGGTAACTCAACCTCTAAATCTAAATCAATTATTATAACAATTGATACTATATGAAATATTTTTAGTGAAATATACAACCATGACTTTAATTTACAAATGAAAACTACGTACCTATTTACAAACCATAAAATAAGGTGAATAAATATTAAGCATACATTTAATTTGTTAATTGCTTCATATAAATCCTTATTGTCTCAACCAATTCTAAAATGGAGTTTAAACTCCTAGAAATATAGAGATGTAGAAATTCAATCCAACTTAATTAATATAACATATTTAATTATGTTATTACAAAGGGAAAATATGATTATATCTTAAAGTCGTTTTTTTTCTCCTAAAGAAGATTCCATACCTACACCTTCATCCTTAAGTCGTTTTTTTTCTCCTTTTTAAATTCAAAAAAAATTGCAAACATAATAACAAAAGTGACATAAATTATTGTAATTATAATTCTCAACATTATAATTTATAACAAAAACATCATGCAATACAAACATTCAAATATTGATTGAGAAATTAGAGATGACCTTAAATTTTCTTGTAATTGCATTTTTATCAAGGACATAAATTTAGTCATTACAAATCACCTTAACTTTTCTTGTAAATTACATTGTTATTAAGGTCATAGATTAAGTCATTGTTATCAAGGCCATAAATTAATTGAACTTAATCAAATCATATAATAAAAATACATTACATCAATTTAGCATAAATTCCATAAATTAATGCAATTATAATTCTTAACATTATTCATAACAAAAACATCATAAAACACGAGCAATATTGCTATGTCAATATAGAAATTAGAGAACACCTTCAAGTCCAAAAGAATATGTTAGCCTTTACTTTGACAAAAATAAATTTACTCATGTACTAAGTTGTTGCCATGTTGTATTTATATGTATATACAAGACATAATACGAGTAATTTGGACAGTGACATATAATCATTCCATACAATCATAAATTACTTCAAAGAAATAAAGCATATTTCACATCATATTAGTTATTAACTAACTTAAATTGTTTAAACACTGCATCTAGTAATCAACTTTCCATTTCCAGCATCACAACATGAAAAACAAACAGTATAATTAGACAATAAAAAATAACAGCAACAAAATGATATCTCAATTTGTAAATGATGAAATAAACATGTAAATATCACTCTCTGTTGTCACTGCCCCCATTATCTTCCTCAATCGGAATGCTAACATTGTTGCTCTCAAAAACATGTTTAGATCTAGGGTCGTGTCTTAATATGAGCCACCAATCTCTATCCAACACATCTAGGTAAAATAACACTTGGTTGCAATGTTTTGGGAAAACATAATGCTCCTTATTTTCATCCCACATCTTTCTAGAGTTTATGCATATCAACCCATTATCACGATCTTCCTTTACATTATTCCTGTCAAATGTGTCCCACCACCTGCACCTAAAAATAACACATTGGAAAGATGAGAAGTCCACTTGAATGATCTCTTGTATCTTTCAAACATAACCCAACATCTCTCATATCGGGTTTTGATCACGGTGGCTAGCACGATTAAATTGGTCGAACTCGACTTCCACTCCACATTCTTGTGTAACGTGCCCATCATCAACATCCTCGGTGCAAAAAAAATGCCCATAAGCCCACATAGCTGTGAACGAATGCACCTGTACGAAAAGTTAACAAATAATTGTGTCATATGTCTAATAACCCAAGCATTAATATATTAAATATAGATGTTACAATTCAAAGTTGCATTATAATGTTAGAAATGTACATCACTATTTTATTACCGAGTTGCTCCACCCAATCCCACTGTTTAGCGCAACATCATCTTCATGCGGGTAACGACCGGATGCACCATAGTTCTCCTTGACTTGGTCTACAACCTAATTGTTGAAACAAATCATTGGCATATTTTTTTTAAATGGTATGGAAAAGGCATGCTTCTACCGTGCAACCACCTGAATTCTTTTATATCAATGTCCCATATCCTCCTCTTCTCTTCATACAATGCAACCCACCACTGTGTTGCCTCTACGTTGTAAAGAATGAATTTATTGATTGCATCAATTTTTGAATTTTATGTTGTATTCATGGAAACAAAACCACATTTAGTACATATGGGATGGAATATAGATTTTGAAGTTTGTTATAAATAGTTAATATGTGGAATGTGGAGATCAAAATATAAGTGACTTACTCCTTATCATGTTCCTTCTTCCTTTTGTTTCCAGTAACTCCCCTTCCCTTTTGCCCTCATCATGTTCATCATCCCAAATCAGTGTGCCTGGTGTGTGGTTGATTTACTTGATGTACTCACTAGCATAATAGAATGACTCATATACTATGTACCCCTCTACCGTAGACCCCTTGGGTTTTTCCCTCTATCGAACAAATCCCTTCAACTTTTTCATGTACCTCTCTAAGAAGAACATCCAACGACATGAGACCACCTAGAGTAATTCAACTTAATCAACTAAATGAATTCGAAGACGAATATACAACATTATGAAACTTGATAGTGGTTCCTTCTCAAACATACAAACAATCTTCGCTATCTCTTGATGCCACTGGGGAATGCTAGCAATGTAAATCTCCTTTGATGTGATCCATCGTATAAATGCAGAGAGTCTATATATGGCACCGCACAGGTCATTAGGAAAGTTGTGGTTCACACACTCATGTACAAACAACAGATAATGACATTACAAAGTAAACACAAACAATTAATTTCATTTTAACTTATGTAGTAAGAGATAAAAAAGAATACATGGGAGGCAGGTGCGAGAGGGATAGTTTGTTTATCCCGGAGGAAATATAGTTGACTCTTTCGCTTAGGGACTAGGGAAGAAAACCAATAACGAAGCATAATGTTCAGAACTCATGCTTGGGTTTGAACTCATAATCAAGCTAGGTATAAGCAAAATAGTTATAATTGGAGACTCAAGGTAGGTTATTCAAAAGATGAGGTCCGACTATAAAAAGGGCAACATCGGATGTAAAAGAATATATTAAAGGATCATCCTCCTCTCTTCCAAAACAAAAGACAACCTCCTTCACATTCTTCCGGAAAACAACGAGGAAGTTGATCTTCTTTAAAACAAAGGCGCCATTTTGGAGCTAGGTTTTGTGAATTTCTCCAATGGTGAAATCAAGTACCAAGCCATCCCTTGACTCTTTTCGCTAGGAGGCTATGTCCTTGGTATTTTTCACGGGACCCTGGCTTTTCCTTTCAAACCCTCATTATCTTTCCTGCAGATGTTGTAGGACAAGTGGTTGGATGCATGCTTCAGGCCTTGTGATCATAGGTAAGGGCTATTATGACAAAGGGACTTTTCATTTGGTTATGTACTCTGTCTTCAGCGTTCCCACATGAAATATGGGTGCATATTTGGTTACCTTCCTGAGTGGTGAACAAAGGCTTCCAACCAAGATGGAAACAAAGCCCGACTCAGCGTAGAGTTTACTAGTCCGACTTCTTCCAAGCTGGAAATTTCCCTATGTTTGTGGTCGTTAGGTGATTCTTCTGAGATGGGTTCAGAGTGACATAATGAGAGAGGATGGTCTGCAGGATTTCACAGTCTTAAGGCTGGTATCGAGGATTTTAAACTACATTTGTGCAGGGTGTATGAGGTTGTATGTGGAGGTCTAAAGCAAAACAAAGAAATCTCCAATGTTATTGGCTTTGTAATCCACCATCTCACCTATCAATACTCATAGATAGATGATTTGGAAAGGGACATCCATGAACTCGTGGGAAAAATGGATAGGTTAATAGAGAAATTGATGAAGGCGATTAATTTGTCTCAAAGCAGTCATTTCCAGCCAATAGACTTTGGAGTGCAGCCCATGGAAGAAGTCGCGGTCTCAAAGACATCCCCAAGCATGGAAGGGATGAAAAATAAGTAGGCCTAGTCTTTACTTTTTCTGTAAATGTTTTTTTTTGTATTTTGATTAATCTCAAGTTCATCAGGGTCCATCCCTCTTATTTTGTAAATCTCGAAAAATTTCAAACACAGTTTTTCAGTTATGGCGTATGCTGATAACAAACAATTTGCAAGTTTTTTGTAATGGATGGTTGTGCACAGTCTTTTTTTTATAATGAATTTTTTCCAGATTCTATTAAAAAAAATAGATACAAAAGAATAATAAAAACATTTTTTGGACATTATACGTACCCTTAGAAGGTTTGGTCATGTGATTTCAAACCCGTCAACTTTTTGTTTATAGTGAGGCAAATACCCATAAAAATAAGGCTCATTCACGCCCAATATAACTTCCTTTGCCAAATTAAGATCTTCTTTCTTCAAAATCCAAGGGACATCTCCTTTTTTAAATGAAAAAGAGTGGGCATCCTCTCCTCTATTTTCTTGTCTTGGTCAATGCTTCTTTTTAGTATTTGAAGAAATAATATATTTCTAGACTTTCAACTTGTCACTTTTTTTGGATGATATGTGACGCCACAAAGAAAATGAAACACATTTAAATATATGCATGGGATCTAGTAAGTGGGAAATCTTAAGATGATCCCAATATGGGAGCTCATAACATATCAATTTCCTTTTCATCCCTTTGGGAATCTTCTCATCATAGGTGTCGAAGAATTCAAGATCATCGAACATAGGATCCCCATTCGAATCGAACATATCTTCAATTTTCTTCTCCTCCTCTTTGTCATATGCCCTAAGCCAGTCAACCGGTGTCATTATTTCAAGCGTTTTGGTTTTCATTGGTTTACCATTGAAAGTAGATGTTGCTCTTCTATAAGGGTGGTTTTTGGGGAGGACAACCCTAGAAAATTCATACACTGGATTTCGTAGGTATCTGGACCACCTAGCCTTCATACAATGTCCACAACATTTACATCCATGATAACCTTTTGTTACAAGACCTGTGAATTTATGGTATATAGAGCACGTGATCAGTGTTGAAGATCAAGATAGTCACAACGAATTAAATATGCCCAAAAAAATTGCTTTGAATATAAATCAAACAACATATTTACCTAAGAAAACTCCCAACCCCGAATAATCATGTGTGGTGTACGCACATATGCCATACAACATAAAACTCCTCTTTGATGGGATGGGTCTCGATACATCATATACCTGTAACCCTTCCCATAATTCCTTAAACTCTTTGATTAATGGTTGTAGGTAAACATACATATTATTAATTTGTCTTCTACCAGGGACTATAAAATCCAACATAAGATGTTCATTCTTTCGGACAACCATGTGGGGATATTGTTATTGATCACTAACATTCCAAACAATATAGGCATTGTCTGGTTGGGAATATGGGTTGACGCCATCAATGGCTATGCTCAATCTGTGGTTGTGTACTTCATCCTTGAATTTATCAAGCAATGTATCCTCTATATGCTTCATGGCTATTGAATCTGTCTAGATTCACAATACTCGTTTCTCACTTCAATGCGATGCATGCCATCCCCGCAACATAACTATTTATTTGCAATGAAAGAGCCTTTGAATCCTTGGGATTATAGGCATGTGCCTCAATATCTTATGAGGACAACCATGTGCTTTAGCCTTGTTATTCGATTATTTGTACCTGCCATTACCACATTTTGGCATATATGTTTGTATGCATATTCACCTTATATAGAATACAATCATTGGGACACACATGATATGTGTAGTCAACACCCAATATTTTCAACATTTCCATTGCCTCTTTCCAGTTTCCAGGAAAGACATTATCATTCGAAAGTACCTTATCTTTGAATAACATGTAGCTAGTGGGAAACACAAATATACAATGTCATATAACATTCATAAAATCGACCATTTTTAATGATCATTGTGTAACAAGATTCCTCAAAATATCATGTAGTTAATGGTCAATTACCTCAACATCGCTGAGAAACACACGTCATACATGCCATACTTTGCTTTCAAGTTGTGCAAAAACATTATTGTCCCCAATTGTAGACTTTGACCAGCTAGGCTCAAAGAGAGGTGTGGAATTTGTTGATTTAAGGATTTCGAATAAGGCTTCCGTGATACGAGTGTCATCCCTTGGCTCATTGTCCTGGAATGTACGAAACAACATTGCATCCATGGCACTCCTTTGTTGTAATAACTCATCCATATTAACATCTAATTCATTGCCTCCATTTCCAACATGTCAAGAATTGTTATCACTATAGGCACTCCTAATTGGTGAGGATGGACACAGTGGAAATTGAAAAGGTGGTTGACTCAACCATGATTGGTATGCTTCCTCTCCAAGTTGTGCTCTTTTTCAGCCTTCTTTCAATTTGGCATTGTACTAGGGTGCAACGGAATATGGTAGGCAAGTCGCTCAACATCAAGATATCGATTTAAAAAATATTGAACATTATATCAATGATGTTAGTAAGCACAATGCAATTGGTTTAATCTATTATTATACAAAACAATTATTACAGGAGCACACGAATCATTTCCAATACAAAATGATAAGCTACAAACAATTTATAAAGCAAACGTTCAGATTGAGCAATAAATTAACATCAATTCCACATTAAATATAAAAATTTAAAATTTAGCAACACATTTTAAAATTCAATTTATAAATTAAATTAAAAATTTATAAAACATAATTTCAAACTGAGCAATACATTAACATGGCTCCCATTATAAATTGACAAATACAATTAATCAATGTTTTTTTGTCTTACGTACCAATGGAACATCTAAGGGTAATCCCAATGCGAGACGTCTATGACGAGTAGTTGGTGGTCTACAAAATTTGTAGTTTATTAACAACTCGTCACCATGAGGCAAACTATGTATTGCATGTACAACAACAAATGTTGACGCTTTCCTTTTCATAAATAACTCCTAGTCATTGAAGTGTTTCTCAAATGAACAATTTGCAGAAAATAAGGAGCACCTAAAACTATTTATGAACCCTCCCATATTCCCATGAGTGCGGATGACCCTCTATATTTAACAAGTTCTTCCTGTTAAAGTTTCCAAAAACATAACCATTCATGCACATACTATACATGGAAATGATATGCTTGTATTTAACAATATTCAAGTAATCAGACCGACAATAGATAGGACCGAAAAATGACATAAGTGCTATCGATTGTTTGGGAAGAACAAGCACACGTGAAAGGATAAACAACCCAAGATTTGCGCCATCAATAATAGACTTTGCAATCATCAAACAATTACCACACAAGGAGAATTTGGTCCCAGCATCAGGAACATGTAGAGAAGATGGCCAAGCACCATACAAAGTGTGGTTGTAATAAGTTTGATATTTACTTTGTAAATTAACAGGAAGGGAGAAATCATCGCTACGCTCCAACAATTAGACGAACCTCGATGTGTACTTAGATTGTTTTGCTCTCAACTCATGCAAATTTTTGGATCTTCTAGTAGAGATGGGTTGGGTGACATTCAAACCATACTTTGGATCACTAGAACTTTCAGTTGACTTAACATAAGCAGAGGGGTTCGTCAATTTAGGATGAGACATAGTTCTTTTGGCTTCCAAAAGTTTCAAAAACGAGCATAGGGAAGTGTTCTTGCGTGTCTTTTCTATATCACCTATTGGATTCTTTACTATAGTAGGGAGTATTAGACCATCAACATTGGGTAATATATCATTGGTGTAATGGACGAGTGTGACATGCCGAAGGCTCTCCTTCAATACTTAACATTTGAACAACCACAAACTACTGGGGTGTCATAAAAGAGTTATAGCTCACGACGAATTACTGTTGATGAACCATGATTACGGCTTGAAGATGGTATGTTACAATTTGTAGGGTAAAGCGACTGCCCATTTTTATTTACAAACTGCTTGCGGTATCTTGCTCCTGATAAGAGCTTATGGCATTTTGAAACTAGTGGAATTTCTTGTGTATCCGAACTCGAACCTGAATCAGGATCCTGCAATAAAGAATAAATTAATATTCAAATTCGCATGGATAAGTAAACATAAATTCAAATAAATAGTCAAAGTATAAATAAAACCCGAACTTACTAGGGTTGGAAATGGATAACTTGTCGAACTTTGAACATAATGTAATGAGTTGGATTCTGTAGAATTGGCCATTAGATACTACAAATTTGTCTCCCTGCGTTTGAGCCAAATCAACAATCAATATATGTCTTTACAATCCTAAATTGTTTTCAAAAACTATATTCCAATCTAACATCCAATATAGTTTGGAAACCATTCTGTAAGAACAAGGTGAGTTTAACAACATATATATACTATGAAATATTGTAATTGGTGTCGTAGAATAATAAAATAGAATTTGAGATGAATATATATTTTTAAGTGGAACCACAAAAACCGAGCATTAATTTTTTTTAGTGGTGCATATATTCCAGTATACACGCACCGGTGCACTCAAATAGACTAAACACATTGGTGCTCAACAACAATAAATGCACCGTGAAAGAATCTCTTCAAAATCCTCCTCAGAATAAAATATCCACTACATTTTATAGCAGATATTTATACATGCATTATACACAATTATTTAATATGGTGTGTTTCATAAACACAACCGCATCGATGCGTTACATGTATACACACACCAATGAATGAGAATTTTTTTCAAGTATCGGGATGTCGATGCGTAACAATGATAAACACACTGTGAAAGATCCTCCACAAAATCTCCCATAGTAGAAAATGTCCACTACAATTGGTAGTGTATATTTATACATGCATTTTTACATCAGTTTTCATTTTGGTGTGTTTCTTATAAATACAAGTGCACCGGGGCACGTCATAAGTATACGTGCACCGATTGATCATGTTTTTTAAAGTTGTGGGATATTGGTATGGTTTATAAATTAACCCCCAGTGAGTCATGGGCACGAGCGCACTGAATTACCGAAAGTTAAAAAAGAACCACACAAGCTATTTTGGATATAAATTGAAAAAATGGCGTCAATTTTAAGTTCGAAAAAGTAATTCTAAAGTGTGTTTAAAAGCAAAAAACTTAAACATTAATTCATTCTTTTGCTGAAAATTTTAGGGAAGAGCTTTGGAACAAAGACTTACACAAAAGGTGTTTGGAGCAACTGGATTATTCTGAGGATCAAAATTTGTCATGTATGGTGAATGAAACAAAACCCTGCATAATAAAAATTTCATGTAAACATTATTGTTGATCTTATTATCTTATTTAGAAATTAAGTAGATTTGGAAGAAAAAAACTTCATACTTACCTTCAATGTTGCAACCCTTCTCTTCTTGGTGCTTCTTTTTGTTTGTTGTGGTTGCAAAATTTTACATAAAACTTTAAATCGATCTACTATTTCACAAAATTATGATTTCACCTTTTAGGGATTTAAGTTTTGTTGAATTTGTGAATATATATAGAAATCTTAGGGCAATATGCGGCCATTATTTGGATCAAATCTGTAACCATGTCGGCCTTGACAAGTTTTCTTTAATTTTGTTTGTTTTTATTTTTAATTTAAAAAAAAAAACGAATGCATCAAAATCGATGTGTTTGGTTTTTCAAAACGTGTCAGTGGGAATATCGTTATGGCGCACCGCTAATGACATATGCCACATAAATTTTTCTCATTTTTTGTTTCTCGATTGTATGTTATCGATGCATTTATACAAAAATAGCACTGATAATGGCAGGAACTTCCCATTTTCTATTTCCATAAAATGATAAATAATTTTCGGTTTTCATAGTGCATTTGTGTTGGTGTAACGCATCGAGGCATCATTGTTTTTCTAACGCATCAAAGCGCCTATGTGTATATACGCACTAGTGCATTTAATTTTATAAAACACACTGATTTCAAACTTGTTTTTATTTTATTTTGAAGGTCTGTAATTTATTTCGATACTATATTGATAGCTTATGTATTTAATGGTCCAGGTTGTTTATTGATAAAATTGCATGGTATAAGTTCAATGAACAAAACTTTAGTCAACGTTATGGAAGCACATCTAATATCACAAAGAAGGTAAGTGGTTCTAATTAATTTATGTATTTAAATTAATTTATTTGAATTATTTGTAAATTTCAGTAATATGTATTCGTTAATGTGTGAAATGCAGAGCCAAAAAATGAATAAGCTCGATAAGATTCCTACCAATCTACCTCCAGAAGAGCGTAAAATGTTGATGGAAAGGTTGCACAAGGATGAATTAGGTGAAAAAAAAGTCAATATGAATTATTTCTTCAAATTTGAGTAATAATGTAGTTATGATTATTCACTACTGTGTTTTAAATAATCTAATACACATATGTTGAATATTATGCATGGAATGACAACAACAAAATTCAATATCATCATAAGAAAAACAAAATTATGGAAGATGCAAATGATGATCAATTGGTCCTTAACTCACTTGGAATGGTTCTAGAAGTTAATAGAAGGGGAAAATACTCTTATATTACTATGAGGGATATAGTGGAAAGAATGTATAGATATACTTTTCACTTACAATACAAAAACCATTCAAATGATTAAAAAAATAAGATCATATGTAAACTACAAGAGGCGTTCCAAAGCAATGGTCAATGAGACCTGTCAGACTTAAAATAGCAAAAAACATACAACACCAAAAGAATCTTTGAAAAAATAATTTTCCTAAACATGTTTGTGTGTAACATGTATGTATAACTACTACAAAGCATCATTCCTTCAATAATTTTAATTTTGCTCTATTATTTATTTTTCATATCAACAGAAAAATTGTTTGATGCAATCATTTTACATTTCTAGGAAGATTATGAAAATCCTAAAAGGATAAACGAGGTGATATGTGAAATGTGTCAGTAGTGGTGTCCAAAAAAGTGTACAATGAGATGGTCAACGAAATAGACATACTTGCATCGCAAGATGATTATGTAAATCTCAACAGTAGCGTGTTTCAAATGTATGAAATCATTGATTCTTAGGATTATGTAAATCTCATTAAATAATTTAACATTAAATATTCATTTTCAATTGTTTTGTTAATGCAGAAAATAAAACAAAATGGAACCCAATTAACACACAAGACATGACAACAAGGAAGAAAGGGGTTGATAGCAAAGTTTGTGAGTATTTGTGATTTCCTTATCATACATTAAGATTTCGTAGTGGTTGTGATTTGTATATTTGATTTTTTTTTCACTGCCAATCCTTGGACGTCTTCAAACATGTGTTAACATACAAAGAGGAACCATCATATGAATTGATTGACATTGGGTTAAGAAAGAGTTATGAGTATATGTTGGCGTATCACAAATTAATTGTGGATTTTGTAAGTATCTATATTGTTTTACTTCTCTCATTTTAAAATTAAAAAAAATATTTATATTAAATCTATAATTAATTGGTACAGGGCATAAAACTTGCAAGAAAAAAAGTATGGAGTAGAGCCAACAGAAGACTTGTTGATGGAAGGCATGAGATATGGTTTTGACTCAATTATCAATGTGCAAGTGCGTTGCTTTTCAATTTAGATTCATGTATACTATCTATTTTAGTTTTCATTATTCCCAACAATGTAGATACACTCAGTGCACTCCATTTTTATGTTTGCAGACGCTAGATGAAGAAGAGAAAAACAATCGAGCCAATGAACAAAATATTCATCCAAATAACCCATTGATGCAAGTGGCTCGAGTACCAATAACAATTCTAGCGAAGAATAATGATCCATATTTAATTTTGATGTTAATGCAAGTTGTTGTAGCTTGTTGTATATTTTGAAATAATTGTCTGTGAAAATCAGACATTTTGTATAATAATTTACTGGACATATTGTCCAAATTGAAAAACAACAATTACCAATAAGTGTAGCAATTACATGCATGTTGACATTTTGATTATTGTTATCTCTATGTTGTCCTATTTTGTATGACAAAGGCAGTGTTATTGATGTATAATGAAATAATTTGTATTATTCAATGGAATTGTTGAATATTATTGTCAAATGTTACATGTGAAACGATACATTGGTAACTGAATGTATGGATGATTAAATATTACAATAGATGTTTGCATCTATGCTATAAGTAATTAATCCAAACAAACCTAATAATTAAAATTGAAATGAATAGTACTATAAAAAATTATTTCAATTTCAAATAAATAATGTAATAAACAATATAATATATATATTTCACTACAATGTCAGTAGTCATTGTTCAAAGAATCATATGCAGTGCTTTTGATAATTAATGTCGCTCTCGTGCGTTTACCCGAACAATAATAAAAGTCACAAACGCAATCATTAAAATTGATATATTTGGTTGCAATGTCAATAACCATTGTTTTAAGAACCATATGCGGTGCTTTTGGTAATCGATGACACACCAATGCGCCTACCATAATTAGGCGCACCAGTGCATCTATCATAATTAGGCGCATTAGTGCGTCTTCGCAATTTATACGCATCGATGCGATTATGTAAATTAAACACAATTGAATTTTAAAATAAAGATTCTCCCTTGCTAGACGAAGTCACAAGTGTGTTTTCATTTGTTTTTCACACCCATACATATCATTGTTTAATATGGACCAATGCATATCATTAGTTTATACGTACTAATGGATATCATTGGTTTATATGCATTAGTGCACTCATATCAATCGACCGAACCGACAAAGCTAGGAAATAAATTTTGTACAGTGCATACAATGTGGCATATCACATCGATGCGTTTGTTATGTAATAAATCATTGGTGCATATAATCGATGTGTGAGCACTGGTACGATGTTGAAATTCTATTATTTTCGATGCTCTTTATGTTTGAATGCACCGGTGCAAAAACTTTACATTGTATAGCTTCAATTTGTTGTGTTATGAAATGAATTGGTGTACCTATTTTGAACAAAACACACCGATAAAAAAACATCCATCCATGGAATTTTTTTTTAGTTATAAAATGTCTTTGTTATTACCTCCATTAAAACATCTGCTACCATTGGTGGAGGTTGTAGTAGAGGTTTTTTTAACTTCTTTTTCCAATCTTGTAACATAAAATCCTCCGTTATGATCTTCACTTCAGGGGGTTTTCCTTGTGGTGGGAGGGATTTGATACAAAAAAAAACCCGTCTCTAATGTAATGAAGCATTCCAACTTACAAGGAATATAAACAAGATATACATAGTGAATTTTTTAAACACCATGTTTTTTCTGCAACATGGATTTAACTAATGGGGTAAAACACATACAACTAGTATTTGATATAACAATACAACCCCAATCAAAATCTATTTGGCCAAGCTAGTACAAAATGAAAGATAAATGACAAAAACAGACCAAAATCCACATATAAGTTAAAACTTTTTATTTGGTGACCACTGGAAGCAAATTAGTGGTCATTCATAAGGTGATAAAAAAAGTGGTCATATTTAACTTGGTCATTTATAGTTTATCCTGTGGTGATATATTTGTTGTAAATTTGGTCATTAATTGTCACAATTAATGACCAAATATATGACCACAAGATAAGTTATAAAGGACCAAGCTAAATATGACTACTTTTTTTGTCATGTGATCAATGACCGCTAATTGCCACCAATGGTCATTTATATGCGGATTTTGGTCATTTATCTCTATTTTTATAGTGGTCATTTATCTATTTTTAGTGGTTTCAAAATATATATAGGGCATGGAAGAATCAAACCACCAACCTCTTTCCCATAAGGAATGTGCTATTCCATTAAGCTGACACCCTTAAATAGAATATATTATATAGTTTTATATTAGTGATCTAAGACACATGTATGGTCGCTTTCAAAAGGTTTTATGGTCACATCAAAGGCAATGGAGCACTCTATTTGACTAAGTATGGAACATAACTCCAAGAGCAACTCATAGGAAAACAAGTCATTGTATATGTTAATATAAGGTTTTATTTTCTTTATGGAACAAAGAAAGAATGAACTAAAAACCACTCTATTACACAAGAAGAGGTGCTTTCAAGGAAATAATATTACTTGACCCTCCATAGAAGCTAAATTCTAAATCTAAATAAACTTGTATCTTAACCATGAAATTAATACCAAGTATAGCTCTTACACAACTAAAAACCTATTAGTGTACAAAATCTACAAAAGAACTAGACTATTTTAGCTATACAACTGACTTCCTAGATCATTCCTCCATGGCCTTCTTTATTTGAGTTGCAACTTGACCATAAACACGTAAATCTAGACTGTCTAGTAGACATCCAAATGTCTTATACAAATACTTTTTTTTGATCTAAAACCAATTATTTATGATTCAAAACTTGAAACAATACAAACCATATGTTTATCATTCTCCTTGGAATGGCGATCCATTTATTATCCACCGCATCTAGGTTAAAATATACCCCTCAAAAGGCCCCTGCAAAGCAAGGTTTCAAAGCCAACTAAGGTCAGTCAAATTGAGAGCCTTTTCAAAATTTGGCATTCAACACTAATCATTTGAAGGGAACTCCATTAAGCAAAAAAGTAAGACTTCTCACAATAATCCTGTAGGTGTACTTTATTTCTTCTTATGGGAGATGATATTGAGCTTAGAAGTATTAAAAACATATAATGTAGAGAAAATCCTAGATATTGTGGGATAAATAGTGTCACTAAATTTGAGCACGCTTAAGTACAAAGTCTAAATCTATAACTATATCGATAGCCTTTATTATTGGGAAAAACACAAAAAGGAGTGTCGCAGAGAGATGATAACAAACCTTACTCCACCATTAATGGCATCATTTATTTGTTCTAATGTTGGGTTTTCAGTGAATGTTGCAAGAGTCACATATTTCTCCTTCCCATTTTTGGTATCAATCATTTCTAAAAAGTTCATAAGGATATGGATAACACATTTTGAAATGATGAGGAATTATCAAATTAAAGATCAATTTGAGGATGCATCGAGTTCTCTAGCACACAAGAATCAAGTATTATGCAAGTCATTTTAGTTCAAATAAAATTTCAAAAAAGTCTAACTGCTCAAAGTCATTGTCTAGCTAAACATCACTATGTACCGTACAATAAAACTACATATATATAACTATAAACATGAAAGCCATGTACAAGTTAGCCCACATGTAAACTTTCAAATAAAAATGCTTCTACATTTCAGACTCTTGAATCTCTAAATTGCCATACACCATTTAGGTTCCACTAAACAGTAAAGCCATCACCACTTATTTGGTCATGTATATTCTTGTAAGAATTTTAGAATGTACCATCTAAAAATAACTATCTTATGCTGTCATCTTACTATGCAACATGGTCGAATCTATTTGAGTTTTTATGATATCTTATTTTCAAATAGGCACTTATTGAAATAGATATTATTGTGGACATTCACTTATTTATTTGATTTTCACATACTTATTTGAAAATAAATGTATTCTGCTCTCATCTTATAATCCAACATGGCCAAATTTATTAAGTTTTTCATGACGATATTATGGTTGTGGACCTCCTTGAAGTTATGTCAATGTAAGATCTATCTACCAACACATAAACAACATACACAAATTTATCTTAGGAAACCACAAATTTGTCTCCACTTTTGAAAAAAAAAAGCTATTTCCTAGCAATTCAAATGTGTGGTCTCTCATTCCACCATTGTAATGACCAGGCATTTTAATCTTACAACAACATATAACTAGTACCAATCATGATTTGATCCTATCGATATGGTGAGTTGGTGTGGGAGAGTTTATACCATGAACGACTGAAAGGTATGGCATAAGGAACCCATCATTGTTGCATTATGCCTTTGAAGATATGGGTATTGTTCAGTTGTATAATGACTCTGAAAGAGAAGTTGAAGAAGAATGGACCCTGCGTTACTGTGGTCAAGGATGCCTTGAGAAAGGTATTGTTCAGATATGCTAAGTGTTTGAGCATTGTTGCATGATCCTCTGATTTTCCAATCATATGTGCAGTGAAAAATTTGATCGAAGCCATAGTAAAAGGGTAATATGAAACCAGCAGCTTCCAAGAGTCGATGAAAATGGAGGAACAAGTGTAGGGTTTCCAATGAATGCGACCAATTGGAGAAATGGGCAACGCATTGCTTGATTATAAGACCCACTATTTAGTCTTACCTAGATGTGATTTTCACCATTTTCTTTAGCACCGAGTTGAAAATATTTGTATAGATTTAGATTTAGATTTGTTGTACAACGCACGGATGAAATGCAATTCCATGCATTGTGGGTTTGGTAGTTCCAAAAAGACCACATGAATTTTCAACGATCATGGCATATTTGTTTACATTTTCTTCATATTGGTTGGGACAAAATAAAAAGGTGTAAAGTGGTTGTGCACGAATCAATCCATCTTTCTCTATATTTATCGTCGGTCATTTGTCGAACATTTGTAAAATTATCTTCTCTTATCGGATGAAGCTGCTTATACATTGTTGCACTTACTTTGGATATATTCTCAAACACTTATTAATTAATTATAATATGTATATAGCACACTTCCATCGAAGTTAACAATAACCATTCTCCTATTTTTTTTAATTGAAAAAGAAACACAAGTGGAATAAGCAACAAAGTTGCTTAGTACCTGCCTCCTAAGAAGAGATTGGAAATATATAGCATTAGGATAATTTTGCTATAAAAATATATGATAAAACAAATATAATTACAATTTGAAAGAAATTAAAACAAAAATGAATTAAAAAATGTCCATTTAAATACGATATAGGTTATTGCAATGTAGCATAAAACAAGCATATTCAAGCTTCCTTACATACTTCTAGTAATATTCTTGACTTATGTTATAAAAATATGCAAGTTTATTTATAGACTAGCATAAATAGGAAATGAGAAATAATAGCTTATAAGACTATAAATTAATATCATTGTTGTGAGAATAGTTTATCCTACCCATTGGTACCTCCTTTCTCCTCTAACATATTATAATTTAAAAGAAAATTATAAAACTTGTAATTCAACATGTGATGTTCCACATCAATCCATTACATAAGGATAGTGGAATTTAAAGTAACGTTTTGAATGATTAAGATGTTAGTTTCTAAGCATATATTGTAATCTAGTGTGGTTAATAATTTGGAAGAATATCCTAGTTTATACTAGAAGGTGCACTTTGCTTCTAAACGTGGGATGGTTATTATTTGGTATAAACCTATCACATAATTTATAAGTGGAATAGGTATTATGTGGCATAACCCATCACTATATATAAAAAAATTTCTCGGTTTTATTATTTGGTTATAATTTACAAGTGGAATAGGTATTATGTGGCACAACCCATCTCCATATATATATATATAAAATTTTGGCACGGTTCTATTATTTGGTATAATACCCATCACATAATTTATAAGTGGAATAGGTATTATGTGGTATATAACCCATCCCCATATATATAAAATTTTGGCACGGTTCAAACTTCTACGGTTGCATGCTATTGAAAAGATGCTCAATATCTTAGGGGATGTGATATAACTTTTGTACTTTCTTATCTACTTACTATTATTGAAAGAGTTTTATGTTGCGAAATTTTACTCATCTTGCCAGCGATATAATTAAAAGCTCGCATTACAAAACCCATCATCAATGCCTACTATGGTGACGGCAACGTTCAATCCATATGTTGATTATGAATATAACGGGGTATTTGTGGGGTCATTCTGTTAGGGACCTTATTATTACTCGGATTGAAATTTTCTTTATGACATAACATGCAATGCCTTGCGTCTCTTGATATCGAATTTTTATGGCAGACCGCTCACAATGTGGAGAGAGGAAACCATAATTT